>NW_020769321.1:15354962-15409931 GCF_900518735.1 Pseudonaja textilis | reverse complement strand
ATAGAATAGAATAGAATAGAATAGAATAGAATAGAATAGAATAGAATAGAATAGAATAGAATCTGTAGGGGACCTAGGAAGTCTTCTAATCCAATCAGCTGCTCAAGTAGGAGACCCTACACCATTTCAGACAAGTGACTGTCCAGTCTCTTCTTAAAAACCTCCAGTGATGAAGCACCCAGAACTTCTGAAGAACCTGTTCCACTGGTTAATTGTTCTCACTGTTAGGAGGTTTCTCCTTAATTCCAGTTTGTGAGAATAATACTGAAGAATTTATGACAATGCACAAATATGTCAGTAGATGTGAGTTTGCAGGGGAGGACTTAAAATGGTGATCAAGAAACTTCTCTGAAGATCAGTTCAGCAGACATATCAGACTGTTGATCTGAATGAGTTAAAGGATGCTCTTCGATAGCAATGCAAAGATCAGGCAAATCCGGTTTCTGTCGGTGGTATAATTTTGATCTAGTTCATTTTTTCAACTGAATGTCAAAATTTAACATTTTTGCAACCT
Source organism: Pseudonaja textilis (assembly GCF_900518735.1). Next base: position 15,409,417 of record NW_020769321.1, on the reverse strand, counting down.
GATCCATTTACATCAGTGGTGTGCACTGCCATCTCTATGACAATGGTAGGACTTACCCAATTTTCTTCAGAATAGGGAGTTTTGTAGGCAACTGATTTAGCTACTGACTAATACAGATGTTTAAAATTGCAACTATTGTAATATACCAACTTTTCTATGCAATTCCCCCACTCCTTTTTAGCTGCACATACCCCAAATATATCTTTTGTCATGTCTGAGGGTGCATGTACATGTGGGTTTATGTCAGTGGTGGGACTCAATTTTTTTTACTACCGGTTCTGTGGGCATGGCTTGGTGGGCATGGTGTGGCTTGATGATGTGGCAGGAAAAGGATACTGTAAAATCTCCATTCCCTCCCCACTCCTGCGGGAAGGATACTGCAAAATCCCCATTCCTTCCCCACCCCGCTAACGTGCTTTCCAGCTTTGTTCTCCTGTACAGGGCAACAAAAGAAGACCCAGCCGATCATCTGGGACTCGGGAGGCAGAGAATAGATAGGGATGGAGCCAGTCAGAGGTGGTATTTACTGGGTCTCTGAACTACTCAAAATTTCTGCTACCGGTTCTCCAGAACTGGTTAGAACCTGCTAAATGCCACCTCTGGCTTATGTGTATAAATCTATAAATGGAGAATGCTGGAATTCCATGAATTGTCATCTGTCTCTGCCATAACAGAGATGTTTTATAGATCACTTAGTTTTCTTCCTGCAGAAATTCATGATGGATTTATTTTCTATTTCCATGTAGTACGTTAAGATCCACTTCGATGTAGTGGTTGAGGCACCAGGCCAGCCTTCTTGTCCTGCCTTAAGCATGAGGCCAGCTAAGTGTCTTGGGCCAGTCACATTCTCTCAGCTTTAAGAAGCAGGCAATAGCAAATCACTTCTGAAAAGTTTGCCAAGGAAACTCTAAGGCCAGCAATCGTTAGGAGTCAACACTGACTCAAAGGGGCATGGATACACACACAATGTGGTGCTTTATGGGGAATCTTAATTTTAATTGGCCTGCTGGCTATCTGAGGAAAATTCACACATTCTTCAAACTCAACCACCAACTTCCTCAGGAGAGGCAGTTAGAAATTCTCATAGATTTGGGTGCCTGAGGAAAAGAGATTTAATGTAACTAACCTAAGGATTTGGGCCTAAAGACTAAAAACATCCAACATCTTGGGGCAATGGGAATCAGTCAGAGTCATTTTAACAGTACGAGAGTTTATTTTCACCCCCTCCACCAAATGTTGCATGTTCAATTTTAGAAGGCATTGAATCAATTTCTTTCTTTATTTGTTCAGGCAGTTTGCAAATTATTGAGTGCTAGTTCTGGAATGTAGAGCTCAGTCTCTGGTTAATATGTGGCAGTTAAACTATTTTTTTTTCCAAATCACTGCTCTGTGGCTTTTATTCAAATTTTGAGAAGCAGATTGATTTTCTTCTTGATTTTTCCCCCACTGCTGGATTTGTAATCAAACTCCATGAACTTCAAAAATCACTTGTTTTGGGAAAGTCTGGTGAAAAGGGAGTGGGGGGGAAACCCCTCTATTTATTTTGTTCTCGAGAAGGAAATTTTTTGTACTTCTCCTACAGATGGTTCTATTTGTAGGTCTGGACAGCCCTATTTTCCAGGGCTGTTTTTGTAAAGTGGATGGGTTGACCAGACTGGAGCACAAAACTGGGACCAGATCAAACTGGTGCAGATGGCAAGCCTTATTTTAAGGAACATTAAGAGCAATAGAGTTGGAAGGGAACTTGGAGGCCATCTAGTCCAACCCCCTGCTCTCGCAGGGGACCTAGACTATTTCTGATAGATGGCTGTCCAGTCTCTTCTTAAAAGTCTCCAATGTTGGGGGCACCCACATTAAATAAAATTAATGACTGACCTAAAGGTTTCAACACACCCCATTGTATAAAACTCTGTTCTAACAGGAGTCTCTAAAAGCTGGTGTTGCACAAGGTGTCCCTTACAAGGCAATACTTGTTCTCTATCATCCCAAAGTGTATGATGTGGTATAATGGATTGAAATTACAAGAAGGCATTTTCCAGTTGAGTAATAGGTAAAAAACTCAGAACGGCAACAACAGTTTGAACCAACTCCTGTGAGCAGCGATGGGCTTCTTCTCAAACAAAGCCTGGAATACCCCTTGTCAATATTTTAATTTTGGATTAAAAGCAGGGGTGGGATTCTACCAGTTCGCACCTATTTGCTAGAACCGGTTGTTAACATTCTAAGCAGTTCAGAGAGTTGATTGTTAGAAGAAATTACTGGCCTAATCCTGTAAGGAAGGCAGGAAGGAAACATTCTGGTGTTGCTTATGGAAACTGCCTCTCCATTAACCCCTATTACCTTCTTGGCAGGACTAGACTTTCTGTCTCTGGAACTTCTCTGGATTTTTTTTTTCCCCCTCCTTTGCTGGTACTTTGCTTGTGTGGAGTGACCATTCAAAGTTAAAATGGCGCTGAAAAAAGTGACTTATGAACATTTTTCACACTTATGACTATTGCAGCATCCCCACAGTCATGAGAGGCCAGGCGAGGAGATGCGTGCCTCGATGTGAGTGATATTGAGTTGGTCATGCCCTGCTAATAACATGACCACCAAGCCATGTCCACCCAGTCACATGACCACCAAGCCATACCTACCACCTAAGCCACACCCACAGAACCGGTTGTTAAAAAATTTGAATCCCACCCCTGGCAGAAAGGGAATTTCGAAAACCATTATGGAGGCAATTAGAAAGGTATTATTTATTACCCCCCCCCCAAAAAAAAATTATAGCAGGAATTTTTGATCTTTTTTTTCCAGCTGAAAATCAGTCAAATCCCCATCTATTCCCCCCACCCCTTACATTAAAAGCTGCAAGGTAGGACGTTAAAGGCAAGTTCTTTTTTTTTTTTAGTATTTAGTAAAAAAAAAAATGGCATTAATACTCTGGAACAATTTATTATTGTCAATTCCTTCCAAACAATTGCTGCATTGTAAAATGAAGTAGGATTGCCTGAACGGCAATATATTCAGTTAAAGCAGCTTTTGATTTCTCAATATGGAGCTGATATATTAGCAGCTTCTGAAACCCCTAAATTACTTTTGAACTGGAAGAGTATTTGGAAGAGCTTAAAACCTACAGATCATTGCAGGTGAAGAATAGCGCTAAGAAAAGTATTGATAATCTGGGAGAATGCAGAATAGCCTGCCTTAACAAAATAGCCTTTTTTAGCAAACCGACAAGCAGATAAACTAGGGTTTTAAGGACTGTTTTATATATATATCAAATCGGAGCTTAGGCTGAGATTATTTCATCAAAAATATTTTTCATGTTTCGTGATTCATGTTATCAAACTCAGCTGAATTTTAAGAGTTGGGTGCCAATCTTTATGATGAAAATACAATATATATGAAGGGACTCTGACATATATGATTTGAGTTTGATCTATGATTGTTCAATTTGAACTAAAATCTACATTTTTATTTATTTTTAATTTAATTTTCTATAGCTGCCCATCTCAGTCAATGGCTTACAATTCAAAAAATATATTACGATTAAAAAACTAAGAACATTTTAAAACAATAAAAACAATAACAACATTCAAAATGAATATACTCTCTCATTAATGACATTGCAAAGAAAATAAGGTTTAAAGATGTTAGTAGGATATAGAATTATATATTGGAAACACAGAATATATTGATTTATGAAATATTTAGAATTTATCAAGCTTAGAGTGTAGCTAAAAGCATAATTTTGCATTGTTAAAAGAAATTACCAGGGCAGACCTAAAAGGCAATGTTAAACAAATATTTTAATTCTCATTGTTTGAATAGGCTGTTTACTAATGTAATGGAAATAAGCATCAATATACCTTTATGTGGGCTTGCAATTGTCTAAAAATGGTGCCTGTTCATTTATTCTGTTTTATTTTGTGTGTGCACTCCACAATTTATATTAATGTATATACACAAAGTATTTTTCTTCTTTTACATTACAGCAATAAAAATGAATAATATTAGTATCAACAAATCAGGAAGTTGGATACGATGGCTAAATTACCCATGATTACAGTGGTAGGATTCAATTTTTTTTACTACCGGTTCTGTGGGCATGACTTGTTGGGCATGGCAGGGGAAGGATACTGTAAAGTCTCCAGTCAGAGGTGGTATTTGCCGGTTCTCCAAACTATTCAAAATTTCTACTACTGGTTCTTCAAAACTGGTCAGGAGCTGCTGAATACCACCTCTACATGATTACCTTTTCATAATGTAAAAACTCCCCATGAAAATACGATGGTTCAATGAAAATTTAAGCTTAGATTTAAACAGAACTACTGTATGAGATGCTAAACCACAGATGGAGAAGCCCCTTAAAGTATATTGCAAATATTACTGGCAGACACCCCTCCCCTTCAAAAGGGGAGGGGAATACCCCTCATTTTTCTCAAATAACAACCAAAAAATGTTAAACTGGCTGAACATCTATTTAGGCTTGGGCGTCAGTTTTGTGATAAAGATTATGCAGTTTTGTTAGCAAGATTCATTAGTGGTTGGCCATTGGTCTCTTCCTAGGCAGAGAAAGAGTGACTGGTCCAAGTTTCCCTGCTGGCTTTGTTCCTAAGATGGGTCTAGAACTCAGTCTCTAATTTCTAACCTGATGATTTAATCACTGCAATGAACTGGCTCTTTTATTTAAGCTTAGCTCATCTCAAATATATCTCCTTAAACCCCTTCCAGTCCTGCATAGACTGAAAATATCACTGCATCATCAACACACCCACCTTGTTAACACTTTTCCCAAGTGGTTATCCATTCCTGCTCTAGTTCTAAGAATCTTGATCAATTCCATAAGCAATTACATTATATGAGTAAGAAAAGCTTGTATGAGTTTTTGTGTGTCTAATGTTTCATCAAAGGACCGGAAAATGCCAACTTCTTGTTTTTGACTAAAGTTTGATTGACGGGATAGGTTTTCATTCTGCTTGGTCAAATTGGGGCCTGGAGAGTAGACTGGACCCCCTCCCCAACCCCAAATATGGGAGAAGCTGGCTATTTCTTCAGCAGCTCAAAAAAACAGGCAGAAGCATTTTCTCCAAAGTTTTACATTTTTAAACAAGGCACATCGGCAGGAATTTGTGATGGAGAATATGGACTAAGGAGCGGGTGGGTGAGTTTCCCTTATTGTTCATCCGTTAAACAAGAATTTAAATCTCCAGAGTCAATGCAGAAAAGCAATCTATTTTCTGAAGTTGGACCACATCTAATCACATAACTTCTGAAGCATGAAATTCCACTTGACCTACTCATGTTTTCACAGCATTAGATGTATGCCGGCATGAAGAAAATCTTCACAGCTCATTTTTAGAACACCCATGGGCTATGTTATGTGAAAACCTACCTGTTTTCTCGCAGCTTCATCTGGAAAAGTGAACTAAGGGTTTGTGAGAAGCACTTGGTGTTCTGTACGGACTTTTTTTTTAAAGTGTTTGCTGTACAACTTTTTTTGGGGGGTGGGGGAGGATTGGAATTCCCAAAGAATATGGTGGATCTTCTCCTGAAACATTTCCTGCTACCTTATTTGATCTCTATTCCCATTTTTAAGTTCCAGAAAATCTGAAATTACTATTTTTGTAACAGAAGTTGCTTCAGGTTTGGGAATTAATCATGGATTATGTTAGGAATATAAGCCACCTAACAGCTATTTGGGTTAGAAATATATAAACCAGGATAAACATTTTAAAACTGTATCTTTAAGAAAATGCAAAACTGTAATTAGGTGTGGTTTCTCAAATGACCATAACATGGAGCCAGAAACCTGGGTTGTTTTAGTCTTAGTCTGAGTCTCAGAAGAGAGTGTATCTCTGTTTCCTTCTGTTGGAAAGTATTGCCGTTGCTCCATTTTTCCTAATTGACTGATATTCCTGGATTTGATGTAAGTCTGATACTGAACTGTTTTTTTTTGACACTGGACTTTGTTATTGAATTATCCCTGGATTGAAAAAAAAAAAACTGACTGATTTACCTGTGAATGACTTTGGATTGCTTGTTTAGAATTTGCTTAAACCTTTCTAGAAGTAAAAACCTACATTTACTGTACAGTGTATCTGTGTGCTGTATGTGTATGTGTATTATTCAAACACTACTCTCTATACGTCTCCCTGTATGCGCTCATTCTCCTAACGGGGAATTACCTCAACAGATTATGAAAAAAAACAAACAGTTTGGACGAGTGGTCAAGGCACCAGGCGAGAAACCAGTAGACCAGAAGTTCTGGTCCTGCCTTAGGCACGAAAGTCAGCTAGGTCTCTTTTCAGGGATGGGCTGTTGGGGGTTTGCAGGGGTTCAGGAGAGCCCTTAGCTAAGATTCTGCACAGTTTGGAGAACCCCCAAATCCCACTCCTGGCTGGCCAAACCCCGCCCACCCCGCCCCTCCCAGGAATCCCCACGTGGCCCATTTTGGATGCAGGTAAGTGCAGGGCATGCACGGAGGCTTGGGGAGGGTGAAAAACAGGCCTCCCGGAAGTTCAGGAAAACAGATAAAAGACAGATAATCAGAATTGGAAAGGACCTTATAAGTCCTTTAGTCCAACCCCCCGCCCAAGCGGGAGACTCTACACCATTTCTGACAAATGGCAGTCCAATCTCTTCTTGAAAGTCTCAAGTGATGGCGCTCCTACAACTTCCAAGGGCAAGGTATTCCATTGGTGGATTGTTCTCACTGTCAGAAAGTTTCTCCTTATTTCCAGGTTAAATCTCTCCTTGGTCAGTTTCCATCCATTATTCCTTGTCTGGCCTACAGGCGCTTTAGAAGATAGCTTGAGCCCTTCCTCTCTGTGGCAGCCCCTCAAATATATTGGAAGACTGCTATCATGTCTCCCCTGGTCCTTCTCTTTACTAGACTAGCCAAGCCCAGTTTCCAGCTTCCATTTCCGGCTTCCAGAGAGTTTCCGGAGTCTGGGGAGGGGAAAAATGACCCCTCGCCATGGTGCAGGAGGCCGACTAGGCCACGCCCACCATGGCCATGCCCACTCAGCAACTGGGCAAATAACCCGTTGCTAAAATTTTTGCATTTTTGACCACTCCTGGTTTTTTTTAACCAGTCATTCTCTCTCAGCTCAGTTGACCTCACAGGGTTGTTGTTGTGGGGTAAATATGTGGAGGAAGGAATAGTAGATATGTTTGCCACCCTGAATTGTTTATAAAAATAATAAAGGTGGGATATAAACAAACAAAATCAGAACAATATTAGTTTCATAGAACGTTTGACATCCAAAACTCCTTCTACGTATTGTTATATCTTCTTGTCAGCCTTCAAGATCTTCTGCTACTGCTTTGCATCTTTTGGCTGCCATAAGTAACGGTGGGAGGAGAGGGGAATTGTCTGGAAAGAGAGCTGGAGGTGTTACATTCTTGTGTTGTGTAAATGAGGAGTGGGGGGGGGGAGTATAAATTCCTGCTTTTAGCTTTCTATTTCTCGCTTAGCTTTCTTTCTTTTGCGCAGCTGCAAATCTTTATCAAAATATGCCAAAGTCAACGGACAGAGGCCTCATCACCACCTGAAGATGCCCACATGATCATATCCAGAACTTTTAATTGGAAGAATCTTTTGAACTTTGGGGGGTGGGAACAATTCCATCACTTTGTATATGTGGTTTGTGCACCTAATTTCTCAGATTCAGAATTTTACCTGATGCTACCATTTCAATTTTCAGTAAAAGATTTCTCTAATCTATGGAGTCTAAGTATTTCTTTCTTGGATTTTGAATGGAGCACAGACTGACACTCCCATTGTTTGTTATGCTGCAAACTCTAATTCTTGCACAGCTACATCAGTTGGCAAATTTCTTTTTGGTATAGATTGCACAATGGATGTTACAGCGGGGTGGCGGGGGGGAAGGGAAGAGACAAGTGTTACAGCCATTGTGTGTTGATGGAATTCATGATAAAGCGCAGCTTTAGATAGACCTGTAAGCTTTGATTCAGCTGAAGAGGTTTTACTTCCTTTGTAAACTAACCAGTGGACTCCTGGGATTAATCTACAAGGTCAGGACATCCAAGGTGATTTAACACAGAAATTTTTTTTTTTGGGGGGGGGGGGGAAATTGGCCAGAAAAATGCTCCCCGAGATAACTTTGACCATCAGTCAAGGGATTAACAGAGGGCAAGTTTTGTCTATTTCTACCCCCTGGAAGCGGTTGCTGGACCATTCAGGTGATTGGCCAATCTGACAAGGCAGATAAGCCTCTGGCCAGAATCCTTCAGTTCTGCAAAGAAGCACAGACAGGATTGGTTGTGTGTGCATGTCTGTGCCTCTCTGACTAAAAAGGAAATCCAGAGACAACTACCAAATGCTTTTTAAAGGTGGAGCTGATTTGAAAAATTGAGGGCATAGTTTTTGTGGCTCTGTGTGTGTGTGTGTGTGTGTGTGTGTGTGTCTAGGGGATGTGGCTTTTCCTCAAGTGAGAGATATTTGTTCTGTAGTGTCCTTCGAGTTAGAGATTGTGCTGTTTCAATTATCTTGAGGAGATGGTGTTTGTATATGGAAGAGAATGTTTGTTCTCTGAAGCTGTCTATGTCGCTGGTATTTTGTTTTATAGTCTTATTTTAATAATTTAAAGGCAGAGCAGAACCTGAAGTTTTTATTTTTATTTCACATGTGTAACCTAGCCTTCTTTTCCAACATACATGTTGTAGAAGAATTGAAGTTGTGGTACAATTGTCTCCTAAGAGATTGGACATATAGTCATTTTTTTCCCCTGAATGGACCAACACATGATTGTTTTAGCCACAATGATAATAGCAATAGCGCTTAAGACTTATATACTGCTTCACATTGCTTTACAGCCCTCTCTAAGCAGTTTTACAGAGTCAGCACATTGCCCCCAACAATCTGGGTGCTCATTTTACTGACCTCGGAAGGATAGAAGGCTGAGTCAATCTTGAGCCTGGTGAGGATCGAACTGCAAACTGCTGGCAGCCAGCAGTCAGCAGAAGTAGCCTGCAATATTATATTCTAATTGCTGCGCCACTGTGGATCATAAAACCTCATCTATGTGCTTTAAAGCAGTGATGAGAAATATATGTGCATTTTAAAAACAGTTTTTAAATTAAATTTCATGATATAAAATACACATGAAAATAAAGGTAGTGGGGAAATAGGGAAGGGAAAAGATGGAAAAAGAAGTGTGGAATAAGGAAAAGAGAAGAAGAAAAAAGCATTAACTTCCAACTTTTTTCACTACAGTAGAATAAAAATAGTCTCGCCTTTTTACTTCTACATACTTGTGTATACTAGCCATTTCTACAACAACAGACTGATTTAATCAGCAAATCCTAAAAGTCAAACTTTCATTTTTTTTTCTGTCTCAAGCAAAAAATCTAAAAGTGGTTTCCAAGTAGAAACAAAACTTGATTAAGAAACGAATATTAGATTCTCTGCAAACTCCATCAGTGTGGAGAAATGTTTCTGCACTTTTAATCAAAATGGGTATAGCCAGAGAAGGGGTACTGAAATTGTACCTATTCCTATTTCCTTGGCATTGTCCTTGGCATTTTTTAAAACCACGGATTGGGCTGTGGAAGGAAGGAATTGTGTTATGGAGATAAAATTGCTCTCAAATGCCTGTGATATAAAAATCAAGTAATTCCTGAAATGGATCAACATATTATGAAATGATTCTGTCCCATTTGTTTTTAGACCAAAGCATAGGATCTTTAGCTAGATAGATGGAAACTTATATGGAAATAATATAATCCTGTTGCTAAAGTAGCGATTTAAGAGTAAGGCTGTATATTTTATTGTTGCTAAAATAGTGACTTTCCTCTTTTATTGCTGTATGACCTGCCAGATTTGTATATTACGATGATTTTTGCATAAACCACTCATGTTTTGTTCATTTCTCTGGAAATGCTACTTTTCTTGCTCATCTGAATGTGGACATACTTATTTAATATATAAGTATCACTAAAATAGACATTCCCTGTTGTCGTCTTCATTTTATTCTGTTCATTTTTACTTTTCCATTGCAGCCTCTTGCTTGTTAGGGAAAATGAAGGCAATTGCTATGCTTAAGATAGATCTGTCACCAGCATCTTAGCCTATGGGCAGATGTATTGTTTTAATTAATCCACCCAACTTCCTTGTTCATATGACAGCTTTCTAGTCCACTTGAGGTATAACAGTGAAATGATATTGTGTGGCAGTGGAAAATATTATTCTCTTGAAACATGAGCCACAAAATGTTTTCTCAGAGATCCTTTTTTAATTTTGTGTGTCGAGTCTGTTAAGAGCCATTGCAGTGAAAAACCAATATGAACATCTCTCTCTTTTTTTTAAATAAACCATTTTTTTTGGAATATAAACTTCATAGTAATGGATTATTTTGTTCTGCTAGTAACACTAGCAGTTAAGAAAAGTAATTCTTTTGTCATTTGGGGTCTTTTGTTGTTGTTTTCCTTGTGTGATTTTAGCTGCAGCATAAGTATTTTTTTTAAAAAAAATACAATAGTATTAAAAAGAGATACACTGTCAGTAAATCAGTAGTGGCAGTTACTAGGAGCCTGGGCAACAGTTTGCAAATGGTTTTATTGAAAATCAATGTGCATCTGAAAAAGTGTGGCTTGTTTTAAGGTCTTTTTATGTATATCGCTAGCTACCAAATGCATTTTAAAGCCCTGTTTTCTGGGTTTCACTCAGGTGGAGAAATCTCTTCTCACTCCTCACCCAAGTCTTAAAAACATTAAATGAATAGAAGCAGACTCTATTAGGTAGTTTGATAACGAATTTGACTTAAGGCATCATCTGCCTTCCATTTAAGACAGCTACATAAAATTGGATAATTATCCTTCTGACCAGACAAGAGTGCCAATGGCTAATATTGTCTAATATATATCTACGGGAGACCAGCAAAGGTCATGCTTAATAATGTGGAATTTTGCAAAAGGTGAGCAAACGGAGCAGAGAACAGTCATAGTTACAAATCAGTGACAGGTTTTTTGACCTTGATTTTCACCACACACAGCAAAATATTCTGGTCCCTGCTCTCCATACATGGCATAGCCCCATTCACAGCAGGGTACACTGGCCTTCTCTCTTCCAGCATTTGACCTTTAAGAGGCGAAGAAACTGCAGCTATGCAGATGTTGGCGTATTTATTTGTTCTGAGAGCCTTCTTTCTTCCAGGATCAATTCTGGAACCCGTTTTCTCTCTCTTTCCTTCTCTTTTTTTTTTCTGTGTCGGCCCTTTGAGATGGACCAGGTCAGGAAACAGGCTCCAGAGGGAGTCCAGAACTGTACTTTATCTTTTTATTAAGTTTTATTGTACATTTTTCCTTAATATATATAACTGTTCATAATTATACAACACCGTTGTGTACTGGCTGCATCAAGGGTCTTTCCCCCCGCCCTTCCCATCATGTTATACATCCTAATTAAAACTATACTGTAGTATAATCTCTCCATCATATTATACATCCAAATTATTTCTATTATCTTCTACCATGATATATTATTACAATCCTCACTTTGTGCACTTCATATTATATCCATGTACACAGAACTTTATTGATATAGGATATAATAATAGAATTCTGCAAGTCTTGAATATTCTTCCCTGTCCTCCCTCTTCTAACCCAATCAGTTAGAGAGCAATCATAGTGAGCCCTTCCTTCCTTCCTTCCTTCCTTCCTTCCCCTCCCCTCCCCTCCCCTCCCCTCCCTCTTTTATTATTTGTATAAATAACTCAGGGCAGCAAACATTCTTATGTTCCTATGATATGGGTTGGGCTGAGAGAACGAGCGACGGGCCCAAAGTCCCCCGATTGGTTTTTCATGCCTGAGGCAGAACTAGAACTCATTGTCACCTGGCTTCTAGGCACCTGGTGCCTTAACAACTAGACCAAACATACTCTCGTTGCTCACAGGGCTTAAAGCGTGTTTCAGTCCTTTTCATTTACATAATGATTTCTGAAATATTTATCGGAATGCTGGCTCTCTCCTTCTCTACAATCAGGTTATCAGAGGAGGGACAGGTGGGATCGTTCTAAAAAAATAAATAAATCTGAACATACTTCTTGCCAAAGGCTTTTGAAATTGGGGTGAAAATCACATGACATTAGGTCCAGGTCCAGAAGTAGTTGACTGGTATATGCTTTGTAAAATATGCATTGAACTCCTGATTGCAAAATAGGACATTTGAAACAAGAAAAGAGAAGCTTCTCTAGAAAGTTCTGCCCAAAGCCTGTTATTATGTTTGGAGAAATGGGCAACCAATGGAGAACGGAGTTCTATCTCATATGCTCAGGAGGCCTTTATGAAGGCATCTTCAAGAGAAAGGACTAGAGATTGAATTTTTCAAGGATTCATGAATGAGGTTAGCAGGATGAGAGATGCTCCTCTGAGCTACACAAGAACTTGGTGTGTTGCTTTTGTACAATTCTAGATTTATGTCAATGAACGGATAAGGAATTTCTACCAAATTAGTGCCATTTTGAGTAATGTAGTCTATAAAATTTTATCCATCAGGGGCCTATCACATACCAGATGGCAATGTCTCGAAGATACATTGTATAATCATTGTTGCTGGGTCATGTCTGTGCTGTAGTTAGGGCATATGAAGATCGGCTGAAGCGCCAATATTTCTTCCTGACAGCAGTCTTAGCTTTCATTCTTGTAATTTCTTGGTTTTACAATTGTGTTAGATATATTTCTAAAGGCTGTTTTTCTGGACTAAATATTGCCAAATTAAACAAGAGCAGGTAAGCTGTTTGGAAAGCATTTGCTACAACCCCAAATCTGATCTTCATCATTTCCATTGTGCTAATTGACTACATGTATCCTTGTGTTCACTGCAGCTGGATCGCTCTCTTGTGATACATGGTTTTCAGGTATCACAAATGAAAACTAAGCAAACCCTAAGTGTACACAATAAATCAAGGCACATTTCCAAAGTTTAGTAGGGCTCTTTTAGTCTTCCTGGAGCATTTTTTGACTTTGACTTTATCTTTAATGAAACATGCTTTCATCCAGATGTGTAAAATGATGATCTATCAAATATAGCCCTATAAAAGAGTATTGCAAAATCATGCAAGAAAAAAAGAGTATGTAGTAAAATTTGAGTAATAAGTTGAAAAGTATATCTCTAAGTGTGGTTCAAGTTATTTGCAAGATCTATAATGAGATGTGCATGAGGCATTCATTAAACTTGATTACTGAATATTGGTGGTCTCTTTTTCACCATAAGCTACATATATTGCTGAAAGAAGGCACTAGGAAACCCATGGGAGTTGTTTGATTGAGAAGTTAGTAAAAAATAACTAGACCAAACGCACAGTACATTCATAGTAAAATAATAGCTATTAATGGCCCTTACAAAACAAGACAGAACATCTCTCTTTAATAATATATTTAATTTCTTCAGCTTTCACTTTTGGATGATTTAAAAGGAATTGCCTGGACTGCAAAAAGTTTAATTTATTTCTGGAGCTTTTATTTTTCTCACTTGCTGCTGTAGCTGGCTATCTAAATAGACCAGATGAATAAGACTAGCTGGAATCGCCATGAGTGGCAGGAGCCTGGATAAAAATAGCACTGATATCAGAATTATACATCTGTTTTGGTTTTATAAACTGGCAACTGGAATAAAAAACTGCTGTTGTGCAGCTCCATATTCCCTTAAAATCTTTAGCTTTAATTGTGGAAAGCATCCATTCTATTTCTGAAATGAAACTCCTTTATGTTCTATGTATTAATCTCAGGTATTCTGTGTGTGACCAATTGTATACTTTCCACTGCAAATCGAAAAGTATAATTTATTATGATATATCATGTATTAATTACAACTATTTATAACCCTCCTTTCAGGGCAGCAAACCTTCCAAAGCAGTTTACAGACTACACAAACAATTGTAAATTCATAAGCAATATTATTTCAAAATAATTAAAAAAGCTCTGGGCTCTATACAGTATGATCTGAATAGATCATTCCGTCTCTGCTTTTTTCCCTTCTTCTCTCTAATAACACCCCCTGATTTGCAAACTGTGTGGAATCTGATTTGGTCAATTGATTAAGTCATTTTCGTAATTGTCATCAAATCATTTCAGGCTTCTAGTGACCACATTGATTTTCTCCATAATGATTTGTCCTAACCACATCTGTCAGGCTCCTACCTTGTGCCCTTTGCCACATGACTCCATCCACTTCAGACGTGGGTATTCAGCAGGTTCTGACCAGTTCTGGAGAACCAGTAGTGGAAATTTTGAGTGGTTTGGAGAACCAGCAAATACCACCTCTAATTCTCTGCCTCCCAAGTCCCAGCTGATCGGCTGGGTCTTCTTTTGTTGCCCTGCACAGGAGAATGGAACTGGAAAGCAGGATAGTGGCTTGGGGAGGAAATGGGGATTTTACAATATCCTTCCCCTTCCACACCCACCAAGCCACACCCATAGAACTGGTAATAAAATTTTTTGAATCACCACTGATGCACTTTGCTGCTGGTCAGTCTCTTTTCTTTCTTCCAAGAATGTGATTTAATCAAGTAAGTGAATTGTCAGACTAGGATATCTAGTGGCACCCTAAAAACCACCCTGTTTTTGATAGTTGTGGACTACGGCCCTCTTCATCAGAGAAGCGTGAAGCGGTATCTTAACTTTACAGTTATATGCTATCCATCCATTTGAAGATAGAGGAGAAAAAAACCTTAGGAATGATAGTTGCAATGAAACACAAAATAGGTACAGATGGAAAAATGCCCTATTTTTAGCAGCCCTACAGTGACTGTCACCATTGCCATCTTCAGCAGCTATTAATTTGTGCTCGGAAGCATTACTCAAGGGAGAATTTACATCACTTGCCTTCCCTATTTTCTTTTGGCAATTTTATCCATTCTGCCAAAAGGAACCCATTGCTTGGTTCTGATTTATTGATTGTTTTAATTAAATTTATTTGACTGCCCGACTGACACACAGGTGTCTATGAGCAGCTTACAACATTAAGACATTCTTAGGGGGTGAGTGAGGGAGAAGGGCAGAGAGATATTACTATGCCAACTATGTTACTGTAAATAAGCAAGGAAAAGACAAAACACCCCATCATCACTATTGCAGCAATTTCTTGGAGAGGCCATCCCACCGCCCCGCCTTCCTGGTTCTATTTGTAGCCTGCACCATATAAACAAGGCTGAACAATACTCTCTGTCAGTAAAGGTTAGGCCTACTGGACTTGGGCTGCAAAAATCTGGATGGCCATAAATGATAGTTTGCGTTTCCTGTATTTCTTTTGTTTCCATCAAGTGGTCATCATCTTTTGGTCATCTCCACATTTTATTTATGTCTTTCCTCACCTGCATGGCATCTGTGACACCCCCCCCCCACATCCTTCCTAACCCATGTGGCACCTCTCATGTACCCCAATGTACCATTCCTGACCCAGTCCCCTATGCTTCTCCTTCCTCTCTCCCTCACCTGGCAGCAGCCACATACCTGCCTGCTGGCTTTCAACTTGCAACTTCCGGCTGGCTTTCTCCCTGCGTGTTTCCCACAAGCAAAATAAATGGTGAAGTCATCAGGAAAGGAAGGAAGGAAAGGGAGGGAGGGAGGGAGGGAGGAAAGAAAGAAGGAAAGAAGAGTGGGAGGGAGGGAGGGAGGGAGGAAGGAAGGAAGGACATCTCTATTTAAGCTTTGAATCTTATAGTGATTGTAGTCATGCTAACTGTTAAGTTCGGGTAATGAGAGGCTGAACCAGGGCATGGATGCAACAAATACTTTATTAGAATAATAAAGGACTGAACGTGCTTGCCAAGCCTGGAACTGGCTCGCAGCGATCAGCAACTGGTTGGACCCCGCAGCCTGCTTTTATAGCTGGCTGCTGGGGAGAACCAACCAATGAGAGAGAGGGCAACCGCCCCCGCAGCACGGACGGACCTGGGTGGGAACTTCTTTAAGTTCCAGGGACATAACACTAACATTGTCTGTCCCAACAACAATGAAGATGAAACTAACCGTCAACTTTACACTATTACACTGTAAAATGTTTTGGGGATAAAGACAATATGGTTAACATTCAAGGAGTGCTAGTTAGCAAGTTGTTAACTCAGTTTGAGTTCAAATTGGATTATGGTATCTACTGACTATTTGTAGGCACCCAGATGAAGCTTCTACCAATAGCCCTAACTGTGGAGAGTATAGATATTATTGCTTGCAAAAGTTTACTTCTCTGAGAATCAAAGCTTGGAAATTTCATGGTCCCTAAAAGCAGTAGGTTGTTCTATAATGAACAACTTAAAATGTTGAGAAACATACTGTAGTATAGATTTTTTTTAAACAATAAACTGCATGGAAATGTGATATGAATATTGTGGAACTTTCTATTCCATAGCTCTTCAGTTCCCTTTTGTTTGTTTCACTGTTCCTCTTTATATATTACACCTGCCAATTTTGGATATGATTTTGTTCACATGACAGACTGGACATGAGTTTACAAACGCTCACACCACAATAAAATTGTTAGCCTCCCCTGAGCAGCAGAACTTTCTTTGGCATTTGAATGTTAAATACTATTGAACTGGTGCCTGGGAATAAACCTGAAATTATTCCATTCTGTGATTTAACTTTCTGCAACACAAGACTTTTGCACTTGTGTATGCATGAGCTGTAATTCCTTCGGGGAGCTTAAAGAAGAGCAAATGAAGGCAGAATTGATTTGTTTTTTCTCTAGCAGACAGAGCTGAATTAAGGAGAGACTGCAAGGCTTCTCACTTAGCTGGAAGGTACTAATTTACTACTTCTGCTTGTCTGCTTTTTATTATTATGTTCCAGGATTCCAAGCAGAATCTCTGTTAAAGCCTTAGCAGCTGACTGTCTAAACTCAACTATGGAAGGTCCACATCTGGAGAACAGCCCCTTGCAAACATGCATCTTTTTCTTTTTCTGCCAGGAAAACTCTTTCCACTCTGAGAAATCCATGGGGTGGAAAGAAATGGGATGGGGGTCAGCATGACGAGTCATTTGTCAAGAACTGAATCTTGGTAAGGGCCCCCATTCCTGATTTCTTTCACTGTAGCCATATTTTTCTTTGCCGTCATTCCATGTTCACATGCATTCATCAAATGAGGGAATAAAACAGGATTAGAAAAGAAGAACAGCCTCCTCTTGTTTCCCACCCATATTTTCGGTGGAATAACTTATAGAGCAATGGTGGCTAACCTTTTGGGGCTCCTGTGCTAAAAATTGCGCGTGCGCCAGCACTACGTACCAGCACCTAGAATGCAATGTGTGCCCCCCCACATGCCCCCTGCACGTGTGCATGCAATCCCCCCCCATTACCTGCATTGCACTCACAGCTGATTTTTTGGCTGGTTTGAGGCCTTTTTCAGCCTCCCAGAGGCTTGGAAAAAGCCTCTGCAAGGCTTTTCAGGATGAATTATAGGCCCGGTTTCATCACTTCTGGTATTACAAGAAGGGACAAAACGGGCCTGTTAGGAATATAAGTCACCTAATAGCTATTTGGGTTGGAAATATATAAACCAGGATAGACATTTTAATACTGTATCTTTAAGAGAGTCCTGGAGGTGTAATTGGGTGTGGTTTCTCAAATGGCCATAAGATGGAGCCAGAAACCTGGGTTGTCTTAGTCTCAGACAAAGTCTCAGTGAGTCTCTCTGTTTCCTTCTGTTGGAGAGTATTGCCGTTCCTCCTAATTGATTGCTATTCCTGGATTTGATGTAAGTCTGATACTGAACTGTTTTCGACACTGGACTTTATTATTGGATTATCCCTGGACTGAAAACTGACTGATTTTACCTGTGAATGACTTTGGACTGCTTATCTTTGAACTTTGCTTAAACCTTTATTGAAAGTAAAAAAAACCCTACATATACTGTACAGTGTATCTGTGTGCTGTGTGTGTATTATTCAAACACTACTCTCAAATACGTCTCCCTGTATGCGCTCATTATCCTAATGGGGAATTACCTCAACAGGGCCTATAATTTGGCCTGAAAAGCCTTGCAGAGGCTTTTTCCAAGCCTCTGGGAGGCCAAAAAAGGTCTCAAACCAACTGAAAAAAAAATCAGATGTGAGGTGTGTGCATGTGCAGTGAGATAAGCTTGCCTGCGGCTCGTGTGACAGCACAAATGGCTCTGCGTGCCACTTGTGGCACACATGCCATAGGTTCGCCATCACAGTTATAGAGCAAAAGGACAGTGAGGTCTATTGACAGTGACAAACAGAGAGACTGGTTTCCCTTATCTCTCTGTTGAATTACAATCACCAGAATTCCCAACCAGCATGATCACAAATCATGTAGTCACACAATACCACTTTATAATGCTTTTTTAAGACCACACTTGGAATATTGCATCTGGTTTTGGTCTCCAAGGTATGAAAAAGGATGTTGAGACTCTAGGAAGAGTACAGAGAATAGCAACAAAGATGCTTAGAGACTAAAACATATGAAGAATGGTTACAGGAATTGGGCATGTCTCTGTTAATCACATGATAGTAGTGTTCCAATATCTAAGGGTCTGCCACAAAGAAGAGGTGTCAACCTATTCTCCAAAGCACCTGAAGGCAGGACAAGAAGCAATGGATATAAATTAACCAAGGAGAGAACCAACCTAGAACGAAGGAGAAATTTCTTGACAGCTGTAACAATTAATCAGTGAAACGACCTGCCTCCAGAAGTTGAGGTTTTTAAAGAAAAGATTGGACAACCATTTGCCTGAAGTGGTATGGAGCTTCCTGCTTGAGCAGGAGGTTGGACTAGAAGACCTCCAAGGTCCCTTCCAACTCTGTTATTCTGTTATTCATTTGGAGGGCCCAGGTATGGAGGCTGATGTACAGTAGATCATTCATAGCATCTGTCAGCTCTATGAGGTAGTCTAGGTAAGAAGCATTCCCAGAAGTACTAGTTCTAATTTTATTGCTGGGATAGGTTAACAGAATCTTACAAGTCTGAAAATACATCCAAGACACTAGGAAGAGTTTCTTCTGAGATATTTGCCACGCTCCCTTCCTTCTGCAGACACAGCTATTGTTATCTGACCATTGTTTAATCATTGTTTCATCCACATGTCTCCAAAAGTCCCATATTGCAATACATTATCTTATGTGAGAACCACATAAGCTCGGATCTCGAACTTGGGCTATCACAAGGCCAGCTTCTTTAACCCCCGTGCCACCAAGTCCCCTTAGGGTACGGTTAAGACTGGTAAATCTATATCTTCCTTATGTGAAGATCATAATGGATAATGGAAGACAATAATTATGATTCTGTCTGGTCCATAACGTCAGTATGTATGATTGTACATCGGAATATAAGAAGGCTAAAGAGCACAGATTAACAAAATGAAAGGGAGAGAGAGAGAGAGAGAGAGAGAGAGAATGTTGTGTGAAACTAAGACAAAGGGGAAGGAGATGTCTGAGGTAAATGAAGGTGCTCTGATCTTCTGCGATACAGTTAATGAATACATGCAGCAAGGTGAAATGCAGATTCAATTCTGAACAGAAAAGATAAAAATGTGTATTTAAAGTATTATTTAATGTTATTTGAGTTATAGCAGGTGCATATGAAATAGAAATCTATAGGTAGGGGACACTTTGTGTTATGAATGGTGATAATGGAAGAAATAGAGGTGAATATACATCTAAAGGTTTGACTTTTTGAAATTAAAGATTTTGAGAATTAATGAAAGAATTACCTTATACAGGTGAAACTTGAAAAATTAGAATATCGTGCAAAAGTTCATTTATTTCAGTAATGCAACTTAAAAGGTGAATCTAATATATGATATAGACTCATTGCATGCAAAGTAAGATAGTTCAAGCCATGATTTGCCATCATTGATGATGGCTTACAGCTCATGAAAACCCCAAATCCACAATCTCAGAAAATTAGAATATTGTGAAAAGGTTCAATATTCTAGGCTCAAAGTGTCCCACTTTAATTAGCTAATTAAGCCATAATACCTGCAAAGGGTTCCTGAGCCTTTAAATGGTCTCTCAGTCAGGTTCAGTAGGAATCACAATCATGGGAAAGAGTGCTGACCTGACAGTTGTGCAGAAAACCATCATTGTCACCCTCCATAAGGATGGAAAGCCTCAAAAGGTAATTGCAAAAGAAGTTGGATGTTCCCAAAGTGCTGTATCAAAGCACATTAACAGAAAGTTATGTGGAAGGGAAAAGTGTGGAAGAAAAAGGTGCACAAGCAGCAGGGATGACCGCGGCCTGGAGAGGATTGTCAGGAAAAGGCCATTCAAAAGTGTTGGGGACTTTCACAAGGAGTGGACTGAGGCTGGAGTCAGTGCATCAAGAGCCACCATACACAGACGGATCCTGGACATGAACTTCAAATGTTGTATTCCTCTTTTCAAGCCTCTCCTGAACAACAAACAATGTCAGAAGCGTCTTACCTGGGCTAAAGAAAAACAGAAGTGGTCTGTTGCTCAGTGGTCCAAAGTCCTCTTTTCGGATGAGAGCAACTTTTGCATCTCATTTGGAAACCTAGTACCTAGAATCTGGAGAAAGAATGGAGAGGCCCAAACTGCAAGATGCTTGAAGTCCAGTATGAAGTTTCCACAGTCTGTGTTGATTTGGGGAGCCATGTCATCTGCTGGTGTTGGTCCACTGTGCTTCCTTAAGTCCAGGGTCAACACAGCCATCTACCAGGAGATTTTGGAGCACTTCATGCTTCCTTTTGCAGATGAGCTTTATGGGGATGCTGACTTCATTTTCCAGCAGGACTTGGAACCTGCCCACACTGCCAAAAGCACCAAAACCTGGTTCAATGACTGTGGGATTACTGTGCTTGATTGGCCAGCAAACTTGCCTGACCTGTACCCCATAGAGAATCTATGGGGCATGCCACACCTCACTGAGGCAGCAATTGCTGCAAAAGGGGCCCAAACCAAGTACTGAGTACATATGCATGCTTATACTTTTCAGAGGTCCGATATTGTTCTCTGTACAATCCTTGTTTTATTGATTGCATGTAATGTTCTAATTTTCTGAGATTGTGGATTTGGGGTTTTCATGAGCTGTAAGCCATCATCATCACAATTATAACAAATCAAGGCTTGCACTCTCTTGCTTTGCATGTGATGAGTCTATGTCATATATTAGTTTCACCTTTTAAGTTGCATTACAGAAATAAATGAATTTTTGCACGATATTCTAATTTTTCGGCTTTGGATGAAAAAAAGTGCATTTAAGAGAAGGATGACTGTAGAAAATATGAATGAGACAAAGATACTGCATAATGTTTACAGTACAGAGGGAAAAGAACAGCTTAGCGGCAGAGGAAATGCATAATGTTGATGAAAATTGTTATTGAAATGATGAATAGGTCTGAACAAGAAGTTTCCATCAAAGTAAATCAAATTTTTCTTTTTAATGATACAATAATTTGGGTGAAATTGTAGTGAGGGAATACGGGAACAAACATTGTAGAGATTTGTAGGGAATGAGAGAGATATGTTGAAGAGTGGATTGGAAATGAATGCTAGAAATTTATAGTGGTGAAGTGGTTGAAGGTGCTGGCCTAGAAACAGGAGACTGTGAGTTCTAATCTCACTTTAGGCATGAAGACAGCTGGGTGACCTTGGGCCAGTCACTTTCTCTCAGTTCAACGCACTTCATAGGTTTTTTTTTGTGGGGAAAATAGCAGGTGCAAAGAGTATTAGTATGCTTGCCACTTTGAGTTGTATATGAAAAAAATAGTTGGATAAAAATAAAAAAAACTTTTTATTTAGCTACATTTATTTCTTTTTCTCATCTCATATCTTCAGTTTTTTTAATTTACCATTTCACATTCCTTTTTCTGCATTCTGCATGGTGTTGCTTACTCCAAATAGGAAATAGTGTGATGTATGAAGGAACGGCCGCTTATGCAATGATGGCTTAGCAAAATATGTGACCCTCAGCACCACGATTTATTTTCCAGCAACAGCATTCTCCAATGTCTTTAGAATTTGCTAGATGGCCTGTTACCTAACAATGAGAGAGAGAGAAAGAAAGGATGGAAGGAAAAAGGAAAGGAAAAAAAGAGAAAAGGAAAAAATAGAAAGTAAAATAAAAAGAAAAGGGAAATGAAAGAAAAAAGAAAAGGAAGAAAGGGAAGGAAGGAAGGTTGTGTATGAAGAGGAGAAGAAGAGGAAGCAAAGTATTGTAAGGACATCAGGTACCAACTTTTATTAAGTTCGGGAAATCATTAACTTCACCACCATGTCCTGGTGAAGAGATATATCAGACAGAGAAGCCAACCATTGCATGGAACCAGACCCACGTGTCTTGTTAATCTCCCTACTGTAGCCTGGAGGGTGGTGCTAATAGATTATAATCCTGAGGAAGAAAGGGCCAAATAGCAATTACTCACAGCTTTTTTTTCTTTAGTTCTTTGTGCAATTTATACAGTGGTGGGGTTCAAAAATTTTTACTACTGGTTCTGTGGGCGTGGCTTGGTGGGCGTGGCTTGGTGGGTGTGGTGTGGCTTGGTGGGCATGGCAGGGGAAGGATGCTGCAAAATCTCCATTCCACCCCACTCCAGGGGAAGGATACTGTAAAATCCCCATTCTCTCCCCACCCCACTAACCTGCTTTCTAGCTCCATTCTCCTGTGCAGGGCAACAAGAGAAGACCCAGCCAATCAGCTGGGACCTGGGAGGTAGAGAATAGTTGGGGGTGGGGCCAGTCAGAGGGGCTATTTGCCGGTTCTCTGAACTACTCAAAATTTCTGCTACCAGTTCTCCAGAACTGGTCAGAACCTATAAATGCCACCTCTGAATTTATCCATTTTAGGTCATTATACAATGTATCCATTGCCTTAATTTATTGACTCTATGTAGTACTATAGATATGAAACTAAGAGGAATCCTTAATGTGTTAATTTTGTATATCAAAACTACAGATACAAATCCATAGGTGGCTATGGTTCCCCAGTCAATCTCCAACTGATGTCAATGCAGTTTGTTATGCTTGTTGCATCGAGGGAGAATGGCTGCCCGTAGATCTGTAAGACAATGGGGGTAAGGGGTGCCAAAGTAGGATGTTACACCCATTTCCTACAGATGATGATACCTTCATGTTTTAATTTTGGTCTTTGCCAAAGAGAAGAAACGTGGAGAGGCAAGGATGGCTGAGAAGCAGGCTTTTCAGTTTGAAAAATGCACTCCGCCAATTGTTCTGAAGAGAACTCCATTAGACACGTCTGATAGGAGTAAATAGCTCTCTGTGTATCATTTTCAAAGGGTATTATACTTAGAAAGAAGGGAAGCTCATGTGAATAGCAAACCAGGGAATTATAGCTTTTCATATGCTCGGGAGTAGAGAAAATGAAGGTTATGATCACAGTTGGCACATGTACTTTTTCCCCCTAGCTTGCAGAGTGGAATATTCAGGGATATAAAATGTATTTTTATGCAGTCAGATTGCATTTCTGTTTTAGCCACTGGTTACTACTCTGGGACTTAACTCAATACTGTTACTATGGGCAGCTGCATTATAGCACTATTTACTTACGTATTCACGGTAGTGACAGCTTTGTGTCATACAACAGCTGCTGAAAGCAAAGCCGTTCAGTAAGGGCAAAATGCGATTTGAAAACTCTTCATGGATTTTCTCTACACATGATTATGTTTTAATTTTGGTTACGTTTTTTTTTTTATTCCACTTGTCCTCCCCAACCTGTGCCTATGTGTCTGGGATTGCAACGAGGAAAAAGAAAAAAAAGAAAGGAACTCTGCCTAAGATGTTTCTAAAAATATAGTTATTTCATTCTGATTCGTCCTTAAGATATGTTTAAAAAACACAACAAGATGGTTGATCCTCTTGTTTTATCCCCAGAAATGATGAAGTTGTTTATATGAGTTGGATCCTTTCTTGGGTTCTCAGGGCTTTAAATGGGAGACAAGCTAAGTATGTTTAGCTTTGCCACTGAGATCATTTCTTGAGGAGCAGTTGGATTAATTTGTCAGACCAAAAGTGAAAACCTGTGACATCTCAAGGATTAACAAGTTTATTATGGGGGCAGAGTCCACAAAATGCTGCTGCCTGCGGAAGTGAATTAGACTCCTTAAAAGTGTATACCTTAGTAATAGGCGAAGTTCCAGATTAGTAGCATTTTAAGCATTCACATGCTTAATGTGGACTAGCTGCATGCATTCTGCTTTTATATGAAAGATGCTGATTTGTGCTTTTATTTATTACAGGTAGCCTCGACTTCCAACAATTGATTTAGGGACCATTCAAAGTTGGAACGGCACTGGAAAAAAGTGAGCTATAATTATTTTTCACCCCTACAACTATTGCAGCATCTCCCATGGTCACATGACCAAAATTCAGATTCTTGGCAACTGACTCACATTTTATGACAGTTGCAATATCCCAGGGTCATGTGAATCACCTTTTTTGACCTTCTGACAGACAAAGTCAATGGGGAAACCAGCTTTGCTTAACAACCGTGTTACTAAGTTAACAACTGCAGTAATTCATTTAACAACTGTGCCAAGAAAGGTTATAAAATGGGGCAAAATTCACTTAACAAATGTCTCACTTAGCAACAGAAATGTTGGGCTCAGTTGTGGTCATAAGTCAAGGACTACCTCTATTTACCTCTATATTTTAGAAGGGAAATATGGTGGTTATTCAGCAGGTTCTGACCAGTTTTGGAGAACCGGTAGCAGAAATTTTGAGTAGTTCGGAGAACCAGCAAATACCACCTCTGACTGGCCCCACCCCCATCTATTCTCTGCCTCCTGAGTCCCAGCTGATTGGATGGGTCTTCTTTTGTTGCCCTGCACAGGAGAATGGAGCTGGAAAGCAGGTTAGTGGGGTGGGGACAGAATGGGATTTTGCATTAATCTTCCCCTGCCACGCCCACCAAGCCATGCCCATTAAGCCTAGCCATGCCCACAGAACTGGTAGTAAAAAAAATTGAATCCCACCACTGGAAACAACCCAAGAGAGTATTCAAAACAAAACCTTCTTGCATAATAAACCAATAAGGACAATGCAAGAATGAAGTAGATTAAGGTAGCGTTACATTCACAAAAATCACAGTAGAATCTCAGTCCAATTAAAGTCCAAGATAAAAAAAAATCTCAATCTTACAGTTGGCTGTAATCATGGCCAGCTACTACAGAGAATGAACTACCTTTCTATCCTCACCAGCAGCTGCATTAAAATAGAAATTTGTGCTGGCAGATTGATGTGATTAAAGGCAGTTTTCACATTAAAAAAGAAGCTATACACCTTATGACATCATAAAGCCTATTATCCATGTGATAAATCGTTCCCCATAGCCTTCTTTTTGTGATTCTGATAGGTACTTTGTTAATTGACTAGCTCTATACCCATGCTTTGCTACGAAACTATGTGATCGGGCTTAGTTTGCGGGGAGGAAAATAAGGAGGAAAAAATTGTGCCTCTGCCTACCAGCATCCATCGGTATTCATCTGGCTAGCATCCTGTCAGTTTGTGAGACAGTTGAGAGCTGTTTGGAAACTGAAAGAGTATTTGCTGTGTGAGCAAGAAGGAGACAGCAAGGAGCCTGAGCGTGGCTTAGTGTTCTGTACTAAAGCTGGTTGCTGCTGTGAAAATGAAACTCCTCTCCTCTGCTTGTGTTTTGCATTTGGGATAGATTTCTTTTCAGGTGGAGCAGGGGAGTACAACACATATATATACACACACACACACACACACACACACACACACACACACACATATATATATATTTTCTGAGGTTCTCGCGGGTATTTGTATGTGGATCTTTGGTTGTTCGGGTTTTCTCCCGCGTAAGATTCGAAGTATCTAGGCAACGTTTCGATGAAGTCTCATTCATCATCTTCAGGCTTCTGTCCTCGGCTCTGGGCTTATGACTCCCCTCCAAAATTCCAACGAACAAAACAGAAAGTAGCCGTTTCAAATTAAATCAAACAGAAAGAAGTCTTACAAGATAACGGCTGGCAGGAAACTCAATCCACAGCATAAATCTTTACTCTGTCTGGCAAACCAGTCCTGGCAATAAATCTCTAGTCTCAGAGCTTCTTGCTGAAATGTCCTCACTCAAATAAGTCATTTTGTTCCTGGCAAATTGTACCAGCCCAGCTGTGTCCTTTTATACTCATTGAGGCCACGTGCTAATTTACTGACTTGCTCTCCTCATTCGCTCCAGCTGATTTTGCCTTCTCAACCGTCTTCTGTTTTTTACATTTAACCACAAATTTTCCAAGTTCTCATCTCCACTAGAAGACTCTCTCAAAACTTCCCTGTCAGCCATTCCCGGCTGTTGATCAGATAAGGAACCAGAGGAGGTCAAAGGTCCTGACAATCCTAATACATCAGGTCTGTCGTCCTTTGTCACATCCATCTCCTCATCCTGGTTACCAGTCCAATCACTGAGCCATGCCGGCTCATATTTTTCTGCCATGACCTCCTCACTTGAACTCATATCAGTCACAGGAGCTGAATCCAAGCCCGGAGCCACAACATATATATATATTCTTAAGTTTTCGCGGGTACTTACATGTATGGTATTCAGCTTTGTTTGGGTATTTTCCCACATCATTGTAGTTGTGCTTTTAAAGTTGTAGCAATGTTTCGGCAGAATCTCATCTGCCATCATCAGGCTTCTGTATTGTGTTCGTCTGTGAGTCAGACTTTTACAGTTGTTTCAGTTTTAAATTTGGGGCTAGCCTACTGCTGTGCCAGAATGGTTTTTTCTTCATCCTGATTGGTTGGGAGTCTTGGTCTGTGTTTATTGGTCTTGGAGTTTGCTATGTTCTGCTTGATTGGTGTTTCTAATATCTTCTGTCTGTTTTGTGGCTTTTTTGTATCTTGATTGGCTGGCAACATTGTGTTCCTGTATTGGAGGCTTTTAATGCAGCTTGGCTCCGAGTAAATGGACGGCTATCAATTGTTAGGAAGCTAGGTTTCATCTGGGTGCCTGGTTGGGGTGTGTTTGAGCTGGAGGTATTAGGGGGGGTCTGTTTGCACCCAGGTGTTTGCCTGGTTAGTGTGTGGAGATTTTTTTGTTTGTGAGTGCAGGCTTCCAAATAATTGACAGTCTGGTGGAATCATCTCTTCTATTCATGCTTTCAGGTCTTTTTTCAATCTCTATGGCTTCTCTGATAATTCTGTGGCTGGGGTTTTCTATAGTGGCTAGGGTTTTGGTGCCATTGAAGTTGATGCTATCACCTGTGGCTTTCATGTGTTGGACTAGTGAGGAAGTGTGTTCCAGCTTTTTTACTGCATTTTTGTGTTCATCCAGGCGGGTACTTATTCTTATATTGTTCTGTCCAATGTATGTGGCTGGGCATGATGCACAGGGGACTTCATATATGCCTTGATTTTCCAGGTCAATTTTATCTTTGGGGTTTCTAAGGATGGCTGCTATTTTTTTGTCTGTTTTGAAGGCAGTGTTGATCTGCTTGTAAGTCCTATGGAACAGCTGTCCTGCCCTACATAAGAGTTACTACAGACAAAATCAGTAAGATACTACACAGGCATCACATCAAGACTATATACCGTGTTTCTCACAAAATAAGGCCAGGCCTTATTTTTTTTTGAGCCCCGAAAAAATGGCTAGGCCGTCTTTTCGGGGGTGACTTAATTCCCCCCCCCCTTGCATCCTTGGGTAGGTGGGTGGCGATGGCTTGGATGTTGACCTCAGCGTTGGTGGGGCACTTCATATCGGGAGACCTTCCATCACCGTTGCTTTCCCTTCTCCCCATGCTGTCATGGCATTTAGAGCAACACCGTGGCGTTTGGCGCAGCCATGCGTGGCCAGCCAGGGCTCCTCCCTGCAACCGGAGCCAGGCGGTGACACTCGGCTTCAGGTGCTCCTGTTGCCACCTTCCCTTCGCCTTCGAAGGCAAAGCCAATTCTTTAAAAACAACGCCCCACTACCGGTACGAGATAGCCTTCTCTGCCCAAGAGGGCAGCCCAACCCCGGGGCCACAGCGCAGGATTGGCCCGCCTGGGAGAAGCACCCAGCCACCATCCCAGCCTGGTGCTGGGCAGAGCGTGAAGAGCTTCACTTGGGGTGCCCAGCACAGCTGACAGGCAGGCCCTCCTGCCCGGCGGCGGAGTCTCACCAAGGCAGTGAGTGCCTCCCCGCCGGGCCCTCCACTCATCCCGCCAGGGCTCAGGTCGGCCTGACTCTTTCACTTGGCAGGCAGGTGTGCACCCATGGCTCGCTTTCCCGGCTCAGCCCAGCTCGCAACGGGATGAGCAGAGGGTCCAGCGGGGAGGCACTCGCTGCCTTGGCGAGAGCTCCACCGCCAGGCAGGAGGGCCAGCCTGTCAGCTGCGCTGGCCACCCCAGGCGAAGCTCTTCATGCTCTGCCCAGTGCCAGGCAGGGATGGCGGCTGGGCGCTTCTCCTGGGCGGGCCGATCCTGCGCTGTGGCCCCGGGAGATTCGCCTCCCCATGTGGGGTTGGGCTGCCCTCTGGGGCAGGGGAGTCTTTGTCGTACCGGTAGTAGGGCATTGTTTTTAAAAGAATTGGCTTTGCCTTCAAAGGCAAAGGGAAGGTGGTGACAGGAGTTCCTGAAGCTGAGTGTCTCCGCCAGGCTCCAGTTGCAGGGAGGAGCCCGGCTGGCTGCGCGTGGCTGCGCCAAACGCCATGGTGTTGCTCTAAATGCTGCACCAGCACGGGGAGAAGGGAAAGCAACGGTGGCGGAAGGTCTCCCAATACGAAGTGCCCCACCAACGCTGAAGTCAACACAGGCAGCACCACATCTGGGTATGCAACAAAAGTACTTCCTAACGGCAAGACCCCCCGCCATTTCTCCCCATTTCACATGTTTAATATAGGCCTTAATTTGGGGGGAGGGGCTTAATTTGATTTTATGCCTAAAAAACATGCTGGGACTTCCTATTGGGGGAGGCTGTATTGTTGGAGAAACATGGTATATATACATATATCTATATGTATGGTATTCAGCTTTGCTCTGGTATTTTCCCATGTCATTATAGTTGTGCTTTTAAAGTTGTAGCAATGTTTCTGAAAGTCTGACTCACAGACAGAAGCCTGATGATGGCAGATGAGATTCTGCCGAAATGTTGCTACAACTTTAAATGCACAACTATAATGACGTGGGAAAATACCTGAACAAAGCTGAATAACATATATATAAATACCCGTGAAAACTTAAGAAAACATATATATATATATCTATATATCCTCCACTGCAGGTCTTCAAGGTCATGGAAAGTTGCTCTATCTAGAGTGTGCCAGTTTGTCTGGGTGGAGAAGTGGACAATAGCAAACATGTAAATAGGAGTGTCCAAGTGTATTCAGGGTTCTCCCTTGCTAAGGGTGGCCTGTCTTTATTCAGTAAATAAAAACATAAAGCTTATTGAGGTAAATATCTGGACTCTGTCTTTCTTTATACCAAACCATGCTGGAAACTGGCAAAATGTAGTCTTGCAACCCTTTCAAAAAATAAAATGAAAATAAAATACAGGAGGTAAAAGAGATAAAAAACCCCACATACGTAATAAAATACACATATAGTAAATACAAAGAATCAGCATTCAGATAATAACCGTTATGGGATACCCCAATTTGTTTCCACTGGATGGGTAATGGGGTTCTTAGCTCAACTGCCTTAACTATAGATTTAGCAGTTTTGCTCACAATGTGTTCGGACTCAGGTTTACAGAACCAAGAAACAGACTTCTTGTCCTGAAAAACCCCTATTTATTTAGTTACTGTGAATTCATTGCATTCACAGAGAAGTTCCAGCAATAAGCCTTCCAAGGGTTAATTGCAAGAACAGTCCTTATCAGTCCTTGGATAATTGCCAGGCCAAGAGCTTCCAGTCACAAAGCTGTAAATTAATTCCTTGGCAAGGAGTCTCTGAGGCACGAACCACGATAAGCAAACCTTCCCAAAGAAATAAGAACTATTGTCTCCTGCAATCACCACTCCCCTTTTGTTTCTATTCATTCCTCAGGGAGGGGCCATTCAGCGTCCCCGTGTGCCTTTCTTCCCGAGTCAGCCCCTGTTCCTCAATTGTTCTCCTCTCCTGACAGTTCTGCACATACGTGTATCCGGAACAGGTCCCAGCTGTTCTTCTTCCCCACCTATCTCCGACTCCAAAGGCAGCTGGAAAATGTCGGATGGCCCTGGCCCTATCTCGGCTTCCAGCTCTGCTGGCTGCTGGCAGGCCACAACACAATGTATACATTAGTGTCCAGGAGGATACAGGACCATAGGACCATCTGTGATTCATATCCCTGTGGCCTATTTTTTCATGCAGGGATGTTAAATATCTAAGTCAAAGAGGGAAATATATTTGACAGTTGTAGAAGGACAGGCAGAACCTGGGGGGCCGGGGGGGCAAAATCAAGACAGGAATCATCCTGGAATCATTAGTTTCCCACAAGTGGTCAAAGTTCAACTCCTCTTGGATTCCATCAATTTTGTGCTGACCGTTGACTAGATTTTTTTGAGTATAGGCAGGAGCAACAAATCAGTTTAACTGGAACTTATTGTGCGATCCTGATTCCTCACACCTGACCCAGACAAACAAAACACGAGCAATATCTTTGATGGCTGAGCTTTCTGATATTGTTTCTTTCACCTGGATTGAATCAACGGGAGATCATGTAGAATGTGTTATGTTTCGATTAACATTAAGATTTACTGAGAGGTGCAGAACAAGATTTCGCCTTGGTGAATGAGTTCCCTGGAGGGACTCATCTAACGAGGCAACTCAGATTGTTTCCATTCCAGTCTAGATCAAAAGTTGAATGATCTAAATCATGGGTCTCCAACCATCGCCACTTTAAGACTTGTGGACGTCAACTTGTGGAGTTGACGTCCACAAGTTTTAAAGTGGCCAAGGTTGGAGACCCATGATCTAAATGAACTTCATCCATCATTGTCTGGAACTGATACTGATCTCTCATTCCCCAACACCTCATCCAGCAATATAAGCTTAGGCGATACTGATTCTAAGTACCCCCAAATCTAAATTTGGGTTTTTTTTTTCATCACATCCATATCACTTTCTGTTTAACAAAATAGGGGCCACGCATGAACCTCTAAACTCTCTGATTTTAATAGGATCATCGGAACTACGTTGTCAAAATTACCTTTTTATTTTACAAGAGGGACTTTGATTCAGAAATTGTTTACCCAGAGTAAACCTGTGACAAATAAGCAGGTTGAGAACTGCAGGTAGTGTCTGACACGCTGGGCCTTCTTTCCTCTCTGGTGAGCTCAATCTGGGTAAAAATTGCAAATGAGCCTTGGTGTTGCTAATGATGGGGAAACAGTTCAGGTGTAAGATACATTGATTGGTTCTGAACATCATGTCACTCAGGAAGTCAAATGTTGTCCTTATTTACAGGAGTAGAACTTGTAATGAAAGTCAGTGGAAGTGACAGATAAAACACTATGTGCTAGTTTAAAAAAGAAAGCCACAAACTACAGATATTCTCCACTGCCAGGATTCTTGACTTACTTTAAAATATTCATATATTTGATATCCTTTTTTAGAGATGCCACAATAGTACCAGTACCAACAGTCTTGCGATACCATTCTCTAAAACGATAGAATAAAGATGACAGATAAAAGCTTGCTGATTTTCAGACTCACCTTTTCACAACCTGCATCAATCAAAACATATTTTCCCTACACCTGAAAGGGGATAATGCTGGCATCCAAATGACCTGCTTTGAGAAGGTTTTCCAAAAGAGGTTGCCAGAGCCATTTGCCTTTCCTAATTGATCTCCGCTTCATTTGAGCTTTGTAAAGCTAAGAACCGGCCTTTCAATTTGGGTTTGGAAACAAACCAAAAAATTGTGCAAATCCTTTAAAACCACTGATATCCAGTCTGAACGCACTATATAGCTGTCAACATCTTGGGGTCCATGTGTGCAGTAATCAAAGCTTTCCAATTGTTTTCAAAGGCAGTTCCCCAGAAATGTTTTCCAGCTAAGAGATTATCCAGACATAGATAAGGTGTGGCCAGTTCAAAGGGTTTTTAATTTTTGTTATCCTACCTTTATTATTTTTGTAAATAATAAAGGTAGGATAGTAAATAAATACATAAATAATGTGGCACTAGAATTCACAGTCTCCTGGTTTTTAGCCTGGCGCCTTAACCACTAGATCAAACTAAAATTGTGTGACCAGCTTGGCATTCAGGGTTCATTCAGAGCTGTGGTGGTACAGTGGCTAGAATGCAGTATTGCGGGTTAATTTGGCTGACTGCTGACTGCCAGCAGTTCAACAGTTCGATTCTAACTGGCTCAAAGTTGACTCAGCTTTCCATCCTTCCGAGGTTGGTAAAATGATTTTGGGGGGCAATATGCTGACTCTGTAAACCTCTTGGAGAGGGCTGTAAAGCATTGTGAAATGGTATATGCCTGAGTGCTTTTGCTATTCTGGCAAGTTACAGAGCTCAACCTTTAGTTTCTTTTGTCTGATTCTTTTCATGGTTTCAGTATACGTAGTAAGAGGGATGGCTATGACTTAACAATCCTAAATCTGAGGCATCCAATTTCACTTGCCACATATTTAGAGGTGCAGTACTCTTAGTGCTTGTTTTGTTTTCTCTCTTACAGTAGACACTGTAGTGCTAATGCTCCATCGTTCTGGGATGGTAGAAGTCCATCTTGTAGAGGGTGTTCCATTATTATTCAATTCTTTCTTTCAATGCAATAGTCAATACATACCCATTAGATCAAACCAGACGTTGTAGAAAAGTCTATGACTTTTATTCTACATATTTGATAGTGTTAAAGGTATCGGTGCAGGAACAAAGCTGCCTTTTGCTATCTTTGAAGACATCCAATTAAAACAGGGTTTTCTAAAGAGGTCAGTATTGACCTCTAAGGGTTAATCTAATCTATCCAAGGGGTCAATATTATTATTATTATTATACTTGATCAAACAGCCAGCCAGATGTTTAAGCTGGATTTAGCATTTTTATTCACCTACCAAGTCTTTTACAATTATCCAAGTTAGGCAGATATTATTGTTAGATGGATTATTATGATTTGTCACACAGTCACAGTCAGCCAGATGTTCAGACTAGATTTTATCCAGCTATTGAGGCTTTTCCAAGGACCTGGGATAAGCAGATGTTGATATTTGATAGTGTTAAAGGTATCGGTGCAGGAACAAAGCTGCCTTTTGCAATTGACCAATGGTGATTTTTTCAATGCTAGTGGTGTTCAAATGGTGTTCCAGATGTTTTGGGATTAGTACCCAAGGTGCCTATTACTATTGGTATTACCTTCGCTCTCTTTTCCCACAGACATTCTATTTCTTTTTGTAGGTCTTTGTATTTTTTAATTTTCTCCTATTTTTTCTCTTCTATTCTGCTGTCTGTACTGCCATGTGCAATACCCAGATATTTTTTATCTTTTTATTATTATTATTATTCACAAAAAACAACAGTGTACACAGCAAACGAGATAACTATGCTGGGTTTCGTATCACAAATCACTTCCCAGCACTTCCCAAGTGTTTAGGACTGTGTGATGTATTGGTGGATTATGCAAGCAGATCCCAGGAGTGCACGGGGTGCCGCCTTGATGTGGCGGGGGGCTTAACTGCTCCAATTAAGCTGAGAGCTGTGCTGGCGGTAGTGCAAACTACCAGCAGGTCCAACCATGTCAGAGAGGTTTCAGTCAAGGAGAAGAACTGAGTGCACCCAACAACCCATGCAATGAATCATGGTGAAACACAACCAAATGAAGCCTATACCAGCTTAGTCGTGGCCCAGGTTAACAAGGACCATGTCGGGTATTGGGGAACCTGGGCATCTGTTGACAAGTGGGCTACAGGCCATGGGTCCCATAGCTGAGCAACCAGGGCATGGGCCTGCAGGGTTACTAGAAGCTGAACAACCTCAGAAGCGGCAGAAATACACTATGTCAGAGAACCGCACCATAATGAAATGCTACTACAAAGCAGAACCAGAAACACAAGGCTACAAAAAAAAATTATTTTCATACAATGAATGTTTGGGTATTGATAAAAAAAATTCAGGAAGGTTTCAATGAGCTGAAGAGTTTAGAGACCCCTGAAATAAAGTGTCACATGCACCTAGCAGATTTGGCAGTTAAAACAAACAAACAAACAAACAAACAGAAAAGCTGAGCTAGACCTGAGATAGTACATGGCTGGGAGATTAGCAGGACATCTCAGAGCTAATTGGGAATTTGAAAAATATTTGAAGAAAAGAATGGAAAAACCACTTCTCTACTGTTGCCCCCCCAAAATTACATGAGATTTGTTTGCTAGCTGAGTCCACAAGGCAATATAAAACGTCTAGACATGAAAACAATGCAATTAAATATATGAGAGACTGAAGAACAACCTCTGAGGCCACCACACAACCATATCTTCTTTGAACCCAAAGAATTACCGTAGAATACAATGCACATTAACTGGGGGAAAAAACTGGCTCTGGTAACTCCACACTGATCATTTTTCAAAGGCTCCAAGAGAGATCAAGGTTCAGAAACTTCTGAAAAAAACATGAGACTAGATGTTGCCTTTGCTTCAAGTGTCAGGCTGTTTGTCAGAGGAAGCGATTTTCAGCAGTGGTTCCCTGGGCACCCACATTGGGGCCAGAATCTATCTGGAAAATGTAGTCTCATAGATACCCACTTCAGCTATATAAGCACCTTGAATTGCTCTTTGAAATCCAGCAGTAACCAGTTAAATGAGTCATGGGGTAATACCAAGATCCAGTATGAGGGCTGCTGCATTTTGGACCGGATAGAAGATCCTCATATAGAGTGAAGCACAATAAGTCAATTGTGAGATATGACTACCAGTATTCTCAGGGCATCATTTGAGACATGCATAAAGTGTTTTTCCCTTGTTCCTTTAATGAATCCAGTTGTCGTTCACATTGTTCAATGTTCATTAGCAAAACACTTTTTTTCAGCATTTACACTCAATTTTTTATTTCCTTGTTATTTTCAAAATTTTGTTTGGCTCTTTTATTAATGCCTTTCATATTAAAAAGACAAGTGGTACAAGTCACATTCGATCTGAGGCATTGTGAGATGATAACTTTGGCTTTGGTCCTTCAAAACCCCAGATGAAATAACAACAATAAAAACCCCACTCACTATTCGTTGACAAGATTTTGCAGTGAATGGAATTTGATCAGAATCAATGCTGGCAAATATCATTAGATGTTTACTAACAGAAGCAGGTGAAGTTTACTTTACATATGAATTTCCATTTGTTATTGATTGTGCCATGAAGTGCTAACTAGCAAACATGAAATAACTATCCAACTTTCTTTGCTAGAGGCAAAACATTTGAGTATCTTACCTATTGATAAGCTGTATATGAATGACTCATATGAAATGTGAATGGGAAATGTAATTTATTGTGAGGTGAAATGAGTTCCTGATTTTTTGAATTGGCTGTTTTCCACATGCAAGTCAGCATTTGATGTGGAAATAATTGAATGATGAATATGTTTATATGAACTCTCCTGGGAAGCACATAAGTAATTTAAAAGTGCTGCATTGGTTACTGAAGTTGAAGTTAGTCTTGAAGGCACAAAAGGTGGGACATACAATACTAGAATTTCTGGGGAAGAAATGATGAACTGAAGATGGCTCTGACAACTAACTTTGCAATTCCTCTATACAGAAAAAGAAAGGGACCAGACATTGTCCACCAGTACTTCACACAGTTGCTCCCAGTCTGTCATCTGTACCTCTATAATTGTCTGGTTTGGTTCTGCAACCAACAAGACAGACACAGACTTCAGAGAATAATTAGGACTGCAAAAAAAAACAATTACTACCAACCTGCCTTCAGTCGAGGACCTGTATACTGCATGAGTCAAAAAGAGGGCTGTGAAAATATCTACAGACCCCTCACATCCCGGACATAAATTGTTTCAACTCCCACCCTCAAAACGATGCTATAGAGCACAGCACACCAGAACAACTAGACACAAGAACATTTTTTTCCCAAACGCCATCACTCTGCTAAACAAATAATTCCCTCAACACTGTTCAACTATTTACAAAGTGTGCACTACTATTACTGTTAACCTTCTCATCACTCCTTGTCACCCATCCCTTCCCACTTGTGACTGTATGACTGTAACTTTGTTGCTTGTATCCTTACGATTTATATTGACTGTTTTCTAGTATGATTTGATTGCTTATTGTACCCCATGACCATTATTAAGTGTTGTACCTTATGAGTCTTGACTTTTGTCAAATGTATCTTTTATGTATACCGAGAGCATTTGCACCAAGACAAATTCCTCGTGTGTCCAATCACA
The DNA here is from genome assembly GCF_900518735.1 of Pseudonaja textilis. The sequence continues at coordinate 15,373,161 of NW_020769321.1, read as the reverse complement.
CTTGGCCAATAAAGAATTCTATCTTCTATCTATCTTCTATGAGGGGAATGAAAGACTGTGGTCTCTGGTGAAATTAAAGCTCTGGCAGACCAGGGAAGGATATCTTAGCACAAACTGCAATTCGTGCCTGAGTTCACATACTTCCTTCTCTAATCGGATAGGAAATTGAAAAAATATTCATGTTTGATTTACTCATATAGAATGGAGCAAAATACTGTATTATTGGACTTATTGAAGGCTGTTTTTGAAAAATGGATCCAGAAGTAGATTGTAAAAGTATCTGCCATTATAGATGGACTATGTTTAAAAAATGTTATGGAAAAGGGACAAGTGTTATCTGATAGGACGGGCTGATCTGAAAGTGGATTTAAAAATGACAGGTTACAAGAATGATACGGAAAAAGATACTACATGGGATATATAAATGAAAGCAGCTGATATCTTAGTAATTACAAGGGATATACAAATAACTAATCAATGAAGTGGTCTAGATAACTTTCTTATGTTTATGAAAGAGACTTGCTAAAGTCATGTTCTAATCCTCTTGAAGGGATTAAAGATCAAGATTGTTAAAAGTAAAAGAAAGGAATATAAAATTGGTTTGTTTGGTCAAGATTAAAATAGATACAGGTATGTTGTTATCTCTGGTAACTGTTAATGAACTTTTGCTCATCAGGACTGAACAAGATGGTTTTAAGTTTTTTAAAAAATAGATAAAAAATGATATATGATGGGAAGAGATTATTTGTTGAGTTTTAAGAGAGGTTACTAAAATTGTTTATGTACTAATGATGAAGGGAAAGATATTTATTTTTCTTTATTATATTCTTATTTTTTATTTTTTATTTCTGTTTTTCTTTTCTATACTTTCTATTCCTTCCTTTTTTTCCCTTTCTTTCTCATATCAGTTTTCATCTTTTTAACTGTAATGGTTAATAAAATTATTATACAAAGGAATATGAAATACTGCATTACACCCATATGTGAAAGTTGAGACTGACTGAGAATAGGCCATCATTTTGAACCGATGGAGGACAACCTGCTTGTTTATCAGCCCCCAATTTCTCATCTTTATTGACCTGGATCTTGTCACACTTCCTAGGCTCACATATCACTTCCATAACAGCAGGTTGTTTTAATAATGTTCCTTGTTCCATTTGGTACCATTTAAAAAAATCTCTATGTTCAATTGTATTATTAATTTGTGTGTGTGCTTAATCTCCAGTTTTCTACCTGTGTGCTCTGCACTGGTTCCTTTCTTTCTTCAAGTCAGGTAAACCCATCTTGCTTTGCCTCCTTGTAAATGTGAATTTGCTCACTTGCTCAAAGCTAGAAATGGCACTTACATGAAAATACAGTATATTCTCTCTCTCCCTCCCCCTTATATTTCTTACACTGTTGAAAGCAAATTGGGATCAAAACATAGGAAGGCAAAAAAGCAGGAGTAGAAACAGCCTTCCTTTACTCCATTTTATAGACACATTGTTGGTTGACTGAGGAGAAAAGTATATGGAAGAGCTAGCTTGGCAAACTAGCATTGAGCCCCAAAAGCCAAGCAATTTATTAGTTAGCAGATAATCGTATTAATTTCATTTCATCACCTTGTGATCTCATGTATGATAGCATCCACCCTTTTCTATTTGTACAATAGTTTGCTGCAGAACCAAGTACTGCCTTTATGTTGTATTAGGGATCAGCTTTATCCGTCCCAACTCACAAACCTTGCTTTACAGTTCCTGACTTCAGTTCTTCAGTAGGTCTTTTGCATACAGTGGTTTTCCTTCTTATTATATGCATCAGGGGTCTCCAACTTTGACAACTTTAGGACGTGTGGACTTCAACTCTTAGAATTCTGGGAGTTGAAGTCCACATGTCGTAAAGTTGCCAAGGTTGGAGACCCCTGGGTCAGACCACACCTTACACTCTGCTCACTTAATGTTAAAATTAGTCTCTGACATTTCTGTGCAGTAGATTGTAAACACTGGATATTGCAATGCGTAGATCTGCTGTGTACATTTCTGTCCTCAGGTTATACAAGGGATAGCAAGGATTTTAACAAGTACCTGGAATAGATTATCTAGCTTATCTCAGTGATATCTCATTTGTCTTTGGAGAGATCATGGCAACTTATATGGGTTTATGCTTCATTCTTATTCTCATTACTGTAACCTTGTGAGATAGCTAGGTTGAGAGATAGCAACTAGCCCAAAGTCATCCACTAAGATTCATGAGTGGATCTCCCCAGCCTTGCATCCTAATTAATAAATAAAACTGGCATAAATAATGTGAATTATTCTAAAAGATATTTGGATATCCTGAATAGGTTGCTTCACTGACTAGTGACAAAGTACAACATAACAAGAATCAAACAACATGTTTTGAACCAGGCTAGGCACCTCCTATAATGACCAATAATAAATAATTTTTCATTCCAGTAAAATCTACTACTGATTACAACTACTTGGGAAAGAGAGGGAAGCGATGGCATCCTTATCTCTTTTTGAGGTATTTTGATGTGATTATTCATTTTTAGAAAGAGAAATTATAGGAATCTATTTTTATTGCAAAGCATAACACATCAAGAAATATATGAAATGAAAGATAATGAGTATAAATATTTATTCACTTATCAACATGCACAATACTATTAGAATAAAGTTCTTGGAAAGGTTGACAGTATGAAAATCATTCTAGATTGTATATTTTCTGCCCTTGGCTACTTCTTTTTTTCTTGTGACAAAAATAAAGAGACCAGAATATAGATTTATGGCTCCTTTTTGCACTGTAAATGCATTAGCAATTTAGTTATAGGCCATTATTATTAATTCGACATTCTCTCTTCTAATACAGGAATGCAATTTTTGGCGTTTTCAATACCAGGTGGCTTCCTCTTTGGCCCTTATCATTGTTGGCTTTTTCTGCAGAGGATCTGACTTTGAAATCTACTTTCTCACTAAAACAAACAAACACCTGTTGCACATTAGAAATTAGTAGCAGTGTGCATAATGTTTTTCTTTATAGCTATTTGCAAATATGTCCAAACAGTGAAATAATCAGACATAAGAAGGTTTAAATGCATGTGCAGTATACAGAGCTTGGCAAGGCAATTTATACATTTTCTTGTATCAAATTAGATTACATTTATTGAATTTAATTTTCATTTTGATTGTGTGTGTGTCACACAGTACCTTGGAACTGAAAATCTGCCATTAGTGTCAGCATGAAAAAGCACATGTTTTTAATAATCTTGTGGGCATTTTGGGGTAGAAATTCAGATCAGTGGAGTGTTTTCTTTTAGATTTGGATGTTTTTTGAAAATTGAAAGATTACTAAAAATACTAGAAATTAATGTAAATATTTTTTGTGCTTACTGTGTAGCTTGGGACAAAATATTCTTTTATTGTTTTTGCTTATTAGTCAAGTAAGTTTTACTAATTTGGCATCCCAGTTAAATAATCTTTATCTATTTAAGTGTATATAAAGTGGGTTTACCTTTTGACTTTCTAGTGGGGAAAAACATTACAGACAGTAATATACTATAGAAAGAAAAATACAAAACTAAAATATTAATTATAAGTACAGTATATAGTAAGGTGTTGGTTAAAGAATATAATAATGCATTGTTATACAGTATTTAGATGCATATAATGTCAGATGCATTAATGTGTCTCATGCAAAAAGAAATGAGAAGAGGGGAAAATAACAATGAGAAAATGCACAGTGAGGCTTACCCAAATAAAAGGCTTTGCTTTCTTATTATGTTATTTGCCAGGTAATACATTCAAAGCTGTCGGTCCAGTCTGTTTTGCTAAAACTGAGCTCTTATGAAAGATCCACAAAAGATTGCTTCCTATTAAAAATACCCCAAGCATTTAACAGCTAAAATTATAGTACAGAAAACATGAAACTTCTTAAATATGCAGATTTTCATTGTGTTATCATATGCTTGTGTTGTCTTTAAAGGAGCAAACAGCAAAGGCAAGGCCAGGCTGAATTGAGATCCAGGCTGCCAAGAATTGCTGAAAACACTTGTTAATTTGAGTTTAGTTTAGTTTAGTTTACTTTATTGTCATTGCACCTCATACAACGAAATCAAACACCTGCTGACAAGAAATATATTGTAGATAACATCAAATTAGTACTTATCAAGTCTGGCAACTTTAAAGTGTCTGGACTTCAGCTCCCAGAATTCCCCATCCAACATGCTGCTTAGAGAATTCTGGGACTTGAAGTCCAGACATCCTAAAATTGTCACGGTGAAGAAACACTGGTTTAAAGGAGGAAAGGAGACAAAAATCAACCTCACAGAATAATATATAAGAATGAATATTCAAATGATGTTTATATATATAATATTATGGCATTTCATGTACTTTTCCTCCTTTCGCTGTTACAGATTTGAAAGCAATTGAACTGAGTTCATACATATTGCTCCAATCATTCTCCAGATAAATTCTTTGTTATAATCAATCTCTATGAAAATGAATCAACCATGCTTATTATAAAGATGTTTTGTAGCTTTCAGAAGCTTTCATTCTTTCTTTGGTATATTACTAGAGGAGTGGGAAAATCATGGATTCCTCTAGGTATCTAAATCAAATACCCACCCAAGTTGGGAAGAATATTTTAAAGGGTAGTATGCAGACCCAGCTTGTAAAAAGAACGGGAGTTGGATTGGTCTAGATCAAACACATAATTGGCTACCCAGTTGATAAAATCAATTAAGGTCAATAAGGCTCCTAGTGCTGATTATGTTATGCCTGAATTAATTACGTAGAATTCTACCTGGTGGATGCATTTGTTAGCATTTCTCATAGTGTTTATAGATCAAACCGGTTATAGTTCAAGAGATTGGGGGATGGCAATAATTGTCCCAATTTCTAAAAAGGCAATAAGAATGTGCCATGTAACTATAGGCCTGTTAGCCTTTAGACTAATTTACTTTAGACTTTAGAGTGTTGTTAGCAAGTTATATGATAAACACTTAAATTTTAAATCACAGGATTGGATAGAGACAACAGGCACAATCCAAGGTGGACAGGCAAGGTTTTAGAGAGGCAAGGTCATCAATAAATCATATTTGACCCTACATCATCTTGTAATTACACACATGCACAAAACACACACACACACACACACACACACACACTATGTACTAAAAAAAATTCCTCTATGTAGATTTCCTTGATTTCACACAAGACTTTGACTCAATATCCAGCAATGTTCTTTGGGAGAATTAAAAAAAAAAATACAATCATTGACAGATGCCTCCTCCATCTGATACAGAAATTATATTTTAACTCCACCCTAAGAGTGAGGTGCAACCCCCTTGTAGCCCTCTTAGGCATTGTAAAAATACAGCAAGGTGTGCAACAAGGATGTATTTTGGTCCTTTTAAATCACTATATTAACTCTTTGGTTGAGCTAAATCGTAACTCGGATTTCAATGCACCCATCCTAGTGAGGTATGAACCAGGGGTGGGATTCTACCAGTTCGCAACTATTTGCAAGAACCGGTTGTTAACATTCTAAGCAGTTTGGAGAACCAGTTGTTAGAAGAAATTACTGGTCTAATCCTGTAAGGAAGACAGGAAGGAAACATTCTGGTGTTGCTTACAGAAACTGCCTCTCCGTTAACCCTTATTACATTCTTAGCAGGACTAGACTTCCTGTCTCAGGAATTCCTCTGGGGTTTTTTCCCCCTCCTTTGCTGACACTTTGCAGTGACCATTCAAAGTTACAGAGATAAAGGATAGAGTATTAAGGAAAGATTCTGCAAGAGTACATAAGATAGTATTGTAGTATTTGCATTTGAAATAGTCCATTGGAATATTATAAGATTTAATAAAATTAAAATATTAAAATGTTTAATAATGATAGATCTCAATACTCAATAAAATATCAAAGAGAATGTGTAAAGTGATTAATGTTTAGTTACAGTTAAACTTGTTATTGCTTTAATGTTATTATAAATTTATTATTTCATTTTCTTATTTTAAAATAATGTACTAAGTAGAATTAGAATTAGAATGGAAATTATATACTTAACGATATTATAAATGTATTATTCCTTTATTTTAAAATGCAACATGTAGAATGTACTAAGCAGAATCAGAATGGAAATTATCTACTATTTTAAGTGTTAATTTAGGGGAAAGATAGAAAGGCGTTACACTTTAAAAGTTACCACAGGGGAAATTTTCTGTTAAAGAGAAGTGATATATAGATAATTGGAAAAGAACGGACAAAAGATACAAGTATAATGATTTTAAAATAAGATGAAATAAACAAAATATAATTAAGAGAGTGAAAAGAAGGGAGAAGTTATATAGAAAATATAGAATGATAAATAAGACAAGAATGGTATATAAGGTGAGCATGAATTTGATATAGGTCTGTAAAAAAAGATGTAACCCAGGGCTAAGCCACTTTTCAAAAGAAGTTTTATGTTTTATGTTTTGTGTTTTGGTTAGCTCTGTTCGATTGAGAATTAATAAAACCTTGGAGGAATAAAACTAAAGGGAGAAACAATGAGAAACTTGGAAAAGATGTGTATAAATTAAGGAGGTTTTATGCTTTTATGTCTTGTTTGATGTTTTGTATTTTGTGTGTTTATGTCTGATTGAGAATTAATAAAACCTTGATAGAAAGAAATATAATTGAATAAAAGTGAAGGGAGAAATAATGAGAAATTTGGAAAAGATATATATGTGCTTAAACGGAAATGTGATAATGTGGAACTATGTTTTAAAAAATAATGTTTTATTTGTCTTGTTAAAACTTATAAGTAATTTTTAGAAAGGAGGTTTTGTGCCTTTATGTCTTATGTTTTGTTTGTCTTTAAAAAATCAATAAAATTTGTTTAAAAAAAAAAGTTACAATGGCACTGAAAAAAGTGACATGACTATTTTTCACACTTACAACTGTTGCAGCATCCCCACAGTCATGAGAGCCAGGCGAGGAGATGCGTGCCTTGATGTGAGTGATATTGAGTTGGCCACACCCAACCAATAACATGACCACCAAGCCATGTCCACCCAGTCACATGACCACCAAGCCATGCCCACCACTTAAGCCACGCCCATGAACCGGTTGTTAAAAATTTGAATCCCACCCCTGGTGTGAACTCCCAATCTTTCTTTGTGGTGAGGATGCTGTTCTAATATCACAAGCACCTGTTAGATTAAGAAGACCAATTGAAGCAACGTTAAGGTACTGCCAAAAACCATTGAATTCTCAATTTTGAGAAAATGAAAATTCTTTTTCATTAAAACAGCTGTTCAACATTCCTGGAGAGTAGAAGGGCATGAACTAAAGCAGGTTAAAACATAGGCATAGTTTCTCACTATATAGGCATTTGGACTGATCATCAGAATTATGTGATGAGATGAGCCCTTAGTTCAATGAATGTTATTAAATGTTTTTAAATAGATACTGGTGGAGGCCAATCAGTTCCGACTGCTTTAAAACTGTTTTTTTAAAAAGCCAAAACTTTATTTGAAAATCAAGAAATCTAACTATGTATTGTTGCTTACCCTCCAACAATGGACGTCATTATTTTAAGGGGGAGATCTGGAGTGTGCCACATTTGTCCATCTGTACAGGAGAAGCAGAAATCATGATGGATGGATGATCCATCAGATTTGGGGGAAATTACAATAGGTAATTTCCAGTTTAGTTTGTACTTCCAGTCAATCTCTATATCCATATCAGAGCAAGTACACATGTCGCACAAGAAAAAAAAAAGTTATTAAACCCCAGCAAACATTTAACTGGCAAAACAGGGAAAAAGTCAAGCAAAAAACAGGGAAAGGAAGATATGAACAAATAAGAGATAAACATCTACCCATATCATTAGACACAGAATTTTCCTGTTTCCTTGGTGTATATATTTTTTATTCATAAACATTTTGAATACAGTGTATTGTCAGGGCATATCATTGACAGAAAAGCAAAGAAAGAACAAAAAGGAATATTATCATGTATACTAATACCAATAATAATAGTGTAACAGAATAGTTTTAACTAGATTTCTCTGTATTAGCTTATTTGTAATTCTGTTGGTTATATTGGCATATTTATAATTATAAACCATCTTTATATTTAGTTCATACATAGCAATAATCTTTCTTCATCTTATTTCTACCTCTTATCTCTAATCACTCATAAAACCTATGTTAAATAATATTCTGTGTCTTCTTTGTCCTTTTTTTTAATGTCAATCTACCCATCTCTGCACAGTCTAATATTTTCCAAATTATGTCCTCATCTGATGGAGTGTTCTCATTTTTCCACTATTGTGCAAATACAATCCTTGCTACTGACAGTACATGCAAAACTAGATATATAGTCCCTTTATCATATAAAGATAAGGACACAAAATTTCCCTGAATATCTGGAAGGAATACCGTGATAGTTAGTAAGGGCAATCCCAAAGCGAGTGATCCTTGGTTATTTTAGCCCTAACCTTTTATGAACATAACAGCAGCAAAGAGGGCAATTAGGTTAACAAGTTAATATGTCATGCAACTTAGAGTCACCTTGAACTGTGAGATGGGTGGTGAATAAATGTAATAATAAATAAAGATAAAATGTGACCCTTATTCTATTCTGCACTGTGAAGGAAACCATTTTGTGGACGGGTATGATATCTCAAACACAAATAGGTAGGCCCTAAGCCAGTGGTCCCCAACCTTTTTTGTACCAGGGACCAGTTTCACACAGAAACACTTTTTCAAGGACCGGGGGGGGGGGACACTTTCTCAAGGAGGAGGGGAGGGGGAGGAGTCCGAGTTTGGTGGTTTGCTTGCAGACGTTTCATTACCTGACTAGATAACATCTGATGTTGTTACCTAGTTGGGTAATAAAACGTCTGCCAGCAAACCACCAAGTTCAGGGAGGCTCAGGACAAGTCCCTGCAGGATGGCTGAGAAGCCCCGCCTCTCAGCCCTGCCTCCCTCAGCCTCATCCCTCAGGTGTCTCCCTCCCTCCCTCAGCCTCATCCCTCAGGTGTCTCCCTCCCTCCCTCAGCCTTATCCCTCAGGTGTCTCCCTCCCTCCCTCAGCCTCATCCCTCAGGTGTCTGCCTTGTTCCTCTCTTAGTCGCTCTCTCGCTCCTCCACCAGCCCAGGAAGAAACTGCTTCAAAGAAGCCGGCAGGGTGGCTTTTCCTGTCGGCGCAGCTCCTCCGAAGCGCCCGTTCACCCCCACCCCACTGCCCGCGGTTCAATCCAGTGCTCCATTCTGCCTGCCTGCCTGCCTGCCTGTCTGCCTTCCTTTCTGGTTGTTTCGGAGCAGCTTTGGCTGAGTAAAAGAGGCGAATAGTTATTATTCTCAGCCAAAGAAGAAAGCCGCCATTTTTATTTTATTTTTTTTCTTTGCGGCCCGGTACCAAATGATCCACGGACCGGTACCGGTCCGCAGCCCGGTGGTTGGGGACCCCTGCCCTAAGCTATGTAAGGCTTCATCTGTTCTTGTTCCTATGAAACAAAGAGTCCCATCAAGGCCTGTGTTCTACTGGAGAAATTCATCCTATCGTATCTCTATGACATAGTAACACTAGCTTCATACTTGGTCCTTTTACAGTTCTAAAGAACCAGTGAGCCTTATTTCCCAGCCTTAGGGTTAGAATGGAATTCTAATTATTTTGTACAATAATTCCTGTTTTATTTTCTCTAAAATCCTAGCCAGTAGCAACTTTTGGACAGGTTTCAAACAAAAGAATTGGTCAAAATTTGGACAAGCGATACAGTGCATTGTAAAATATTAAAAAGCAGTTTCAAAGGAGGCTTTCTCCCTCTTGTGGCTTATTATGAGCCATGGTGGTGCAGTGGTTAGAGTGCAGTATTGCAGGCTATTTCTGTTGACTGCTGGCTGCCTACAATTTGGCAGTTCAAATCTCACCAGGCTCAAGGTTGACTCATCCTTCCATCCTCCCAAGGTGGGTAAAATGAGGACCCAAATTGTTGGGGCAATATGCTGATTCTGTAAACCACTTAGAGAGAGCTGTAAAGCACTGTGAAGTGGTATATAAGTCCAAGTGCTATTGCTATTATGTATGTATGTATACCCCACCTTTATTATTATTACTTGCTCTTATCCATGTCTTGGCTTGCTTAAAGTAGGGAACAGCTGAAATCCTAGGGAACTCTGTTTCCTTCCATGTAGAATGGGATTGTTTACAAAGTCTCTTCTTTACATTCTTCACCCTATGATAAAATGACTGAAATGCATACATAATTGGATGGGCATGATCCTTGAGATCAGGGAATAGATTGTAAGTTGAATGTGGTACCTCCACCTACTCATCCCTGATTTGTTTATGTTAATAACACACTCATTCTTGCAATATGTAAGAAATAATCTTGCACTAGACCAACCTTAAGACATACTGGCAGCAGAAAATATCTCAATGTTTTGATGATCAAGCTATGAGAATCCAAACAATGAGAAGGGAAAAGTTACAATTTCCTGGAAATCTCTTTATGAAACCCTGTTGGCGTAGCGTCCCTTAGATCTATTAGTTTTGACAACCTCCGTTATTCTGGTGCGTCTTATCATCTGTAAAGTTAACAAGGGCTGATAAGAGATGATGAGGCCCCATACTAGTTTGTATTTCAGCACTCATAAATATTTCACAATGCCACTTTCTTACAATCAGATACATTAGGTTGCTGAGTGTAGATACTGCTGAATATTCACTCACTTGCTGGGATTTAACAAAGGGCTTGGAAGAATAAATTTAAAAATAAAATAAAAATCAACTGATAATACCCTCAGGTTATACGGCTTTGCTCCAGTGTTGCTTGCTTTCATACGTCTTCTGTAATTTGAATATTTTATTTTTTTTAATCTCTAAGAGTGGTTATCATTTTCCACAATAACATATTACAGCAATTTACAGACATGCTATTTTCCACTAAGTTATTTTTATAGCTCTGAGAATGTCAATTCTAGAATGCCCTTTAGTATCTGAATGGCTGGGTTATTATGTATTTAATTTGGAATTAATTAAACTAATTTTGAATGGTTTGGAATTACTGCTGATTCTTTGGAGAAGATATTTAGCTAGGAACGTATCTTCATTAAAACTCTCCCATTTGACGGAAATAATCTCTTTCAAAAGCCACTGGTGAATATAGCATATCTTATGTTTTATTATTATTTGTTTAATGTTTAAATCATTGTAGTCAAATTTATTCAAAAGTAACAGAAATAGGGATTTTTCCTTCCCCATTTACTTTAATACATTGGAGTGGAAAAATATCACTTGATTATCAGCTGCAATATTAATTTCTTTTTTTGGTTCCTTGACTCACAGCGAGAATAATGTCAAGGCAGCAGAGAACCAATTAAATTGATTTTAATCTTTGTCAAGGAAGATAACATGCCTTTTTCTTTTCTTGTTTAAATAATTAAAGTTTCAGTAGGTATTATTTTAGAGTTTAAAGAAATCGGTATCTTAATGTAATGGACCTTCTAATTACATACTTAATAGTCTTTAATAAGTTAATCATGATTTTTCATTTAATGTGTGTTTTGGTTTTTGTGTTAACTTTGTATTTTCTTTTGTAAGACTTTTAAACAAAAGGGAAAGGGGGAGATTATTTTGCCTCAGCTTTTATTTGAAGCACTATTCTCACATTTCACACATATATTTTCTTTAAAACAAACAGAAAAGATTTCATTAAAAGTACATGAGACACTTTCCCCTCTTATTAGCATTATAAATATTTAATAGCACAGCTCAATAAATTAAGAGGTCAAGAGGAATAAGCTTTTCCTGCCTCAATTAACATTCCATGAATTACATACTTTTTAATATTTTGCATCATTAGATCATTGGAAATATAGCCAAGTAAACTTTTTAAAAGATCATTTTAATAGGGGAACAGGCTCTTAAGGTGTTCTGGTGGTCCCTTAATAGGACCATAACTGAATGTTATTATTCTAGGCTTAATTTGATGAAATTTTGTATATAGTAAAGAAGTATTTTCCAAAAGCTGTTCAAGTAATGCTTAGAAAGTGATAGAGGCGATAAATATCTGCTGGCTTGGATTGGAAGGATTTTCCTTTTGAACAAAACTATGATTCTCTTAAAGCCCTTGTTGACTTATAGAAAGTTGATGCAATTGTACCTCTATTTTGTTAAGAGTCTAGTCAGCCTTGTAGGTTTTTAGAAGACAAGGAAACAATAGATATAAGGGCAAGAGAGGCAATGAAGGAAGTCCCATGCTGAATTTAATCAAACTAGAGTTGTTTTGGTGCTAGCAAAGTGATCCTACATCTCATCCCAAACTGTATTAATATAGTAGCATTTGATAGGGAAGAGCCTCAGGCCAAAGCTTTATTTAATCTAGAATTCTGTTCCCATTGTAGTCAACCAGAAGCTCCCGAGAAGCCTGTAAGCGCTTTAGTCAGGGGTGGGCTGCTGGAGGTTTGCAGGGGTTCAAGAGACCCTTTAGCTAAGATTCTGCACAGTTCGGAGAACCCCCAAATCCCACTCCTGGCTGGCCCTGCCCACCCCACTCCACCCATCTCAGGAGTTCTCACATGGCCCGTTTTGGATGCAGGTAAGTGCAGGATACGTGCAGAGGCTTGGGGATGGTGAAAAACGGGCCTCCTGGAAGTTCAGGAAGGCCAGAAATGGGCCCATTTTCAGCTTCCAGAGAGCCTTCGGAGCCCGAAGTAGTCATTTTTGCCCTCCCAGAGGCTTGAGGAAAGCCTCCGGAGCCCGGAGAGGGCAAAAATCCACCCCCCCGATGCAGAAGGCTGACTAGGCCACACCCACCATGGCCACGTCCACCCAGCAACCAAATAGAGAACCCGTTGCTAAAATTTTTGAAGCCCACCTCTGACTTTAGTATCTCACTAAAATATATTTCACATTGCTTCTGATAGAGGAAGCTAGTATAATAAATAAAAATAATAATATCCAAAGCAGTATCCTCAACGTTATAACTGTCATCTATTCATTTATTTTAATTGTCTTTTCTTAACTGTTTGTTCCCAGCCATCTCAATGGCATCTTTGCCTGTTAGGACTAAATTGACACATGCTGATCTTTCTTCTTTCTTTTAAATATCCTATAATTCAATTAAACATGATGCTTTGATAAAATTTGGCCACTTTACTGCTCATCCCTAATTCTAAATCACATTTGGGCAAGTTTAAAAGCATGATTATCAAACAGACATTGGGTAGACTCTATTCTTAATTTCCTTCCAGGTGTGAGAATTGCTTATTTACTCATTTTTTTCTTGTTCTTTAACCACAATAAGGCTTTTCCTCTAATTTCCTGACAGCAATTTACTTAGGAATCTTTGATAAGAAACTTGGTTAAAAATATTGGTCAAGAATCTGAGCTAACATGGTCTAGTGAATTGCTCCCACAGTTCCATGGAATAGCTGGTGAGCTAAGGCTAGCGTCTAGCAAGAAAGAAAAATCAACAGCTTTGCCAGTGTTATTTTTCACTCAGAAAAAAGATGGCTGCTTGTGGAATTGTGCCACATAGCTCAGCAATGGAGTAGCCTATCCTACTTCTTTACACCAACCTCCTGCCCTCTGGAGATCTTCAACAAATAAGTGTAAGATTGTGACGGAGTGGGCAGGTATGTGGTGCAAGCAGCTATGGGGATCTCAAGTGGAAAGTGAGGTATGGGGTATCTGAAGGGGTAGGGGAAGACTTTGGGAGGCCTAAAGCAGTGGGCTTGTGCCTGTATTAGGACCCCAAGTATCTCCCTCACCCCGCCCCCCCAAGGCACCCATGCTCCACTTATCAACCAGTGAGTTCATTTAACGATTCATTGAGGAAAGCAGGGACAGGGTATTGTTAGGTGAGTCACTTCACATAATGGCCATCGTGATATGTGGCAGGCTCCATTGTAGTCATATATTGAGGACTACCTGTATAGGTGATCAAACTGAGATCCACACATCTGCTAAATGGAAGAGAATCTGGGAGATGACCCTGAGGGAAATAAACAAGACTAGGTTACACTGTATAAGCAAAGTGGACTGAAACACATCTTAAATCCTGGGAAAGAAGATAGCATTTGACCTCTTCCTGATTAACAGGGAGATAAAAGGGAAGGGAGGTAATGAGTCTTTATTACAGCCTGTTCAATAAAGTAGAGTTTTAGTCTTCTCATGAAGTCAGTTTCCTGATTCCTGACAGGCATTCTGATGGTTTTAACATTCCAGTTACACAGGAATCACTGTCAATCTTTCTGGTTGCTCTGTAGTTTCTCTGATCTAGGGACTACAGATTAGCTTCTGGATCATATATATATTTACCATCTTTAGCTGAAGTATTTGGGCTGATGTTGCTTACTCTGGAAGAACATGGAAACTGGAGAAAAAGAAGGTTGTTATTTTTTTCACATATTCAATACTGAGCAATGATTTTGCATATATTTTACTTCATTTTTAAAAATTTTATACTGAGTACATTGATTTCCATAAGTATGTGGAAATATCTTTCCTGGAGAGAATTAGATATAAATTAACAATATTGATCACACCTTTACATTTGTGTAATCACATGGAACTGCATTTATCAATAATGAAAATGTATTATGTGAAGCAAGATCTACAATTCTAAATAATAATGTAAATAAAAAATAATAATAATGGGCATGTTATATATAAAACTTTCACCCCAAGTAGAAATTTGTTAATTTTGATCTTATGTTGATTTGTGAGAAAGATGTCACAACATTCAGTGACATTTTTGCTGGTTTCAGTGAAGTTTTAAACACCATTAAATTCTGTGAGTTGTTGCTGAAATCAAACTGAGAATACACTAGAATTCTGTATTGTTTGTAGTAATAATACAGGGTATTAGTAATAAAAGTGTGTCTTCAGAAATTGTGTAAATCTTTATTAAACTGTCTGATAGAAAATCTTTTTTCTTATTTGAACTGGTATTTGATAACCAACCTGGAAAAAATTAAGTTCAGCAAAAGCACTGTCTTGTATTTGTCTCTATATCAGTTTCTTCCTAGGATAAGTTCTTCTGAACTTTGTAATGCATGCAGAAAATTTAGATTAGGTAAAAATGATAGCCAAGAATTAATGTTGACTTAATTGACCAGTACAGAATCAATCAGTTGAGAAATATATGTATCTATCCTCAGTGGGTAAAAATTAAGTTGGGTTGCTGAGGGGAAAAAAAGGCAAAATGAGGCATGAGCAATTTATGAAAAATATTATGAATAATGTGAGAGTCATTTTTGCAAGAGCTGGCTAGTAAATATTTTATATATTCATTAGCTGTGGAAACGGAAATGGTATTCGAACTCATACAATTACACTTTAAACAATTCATCAAATAAAAGCATAAAAGTTTACCCACTGATGGGAGAGTTGGCCATTTTGTTTCAGTCAATGGGACTGACTTCAATTGCCAATGTACAGCGAGATCATTAATAACAATCATTCAGTGCAATTTATGTATGTTAAAAATGATCTTTTCCTCACCCCCATGTTTTGAAAGCATTTGTGGAACTGAAACAACATATAATTTTTTTGCTTTTTCTTTGTAAAAGAATTTCCTTCCTTCCCCTTTTATTGAGATACATTAGATAGAACATTGAATATGTTCCATTATATGATAAGCTAATGTGCCTAATTAAAACCCATTCAAATCATTTTAGCAAAAATATCTCACAAAGACAAAATAACTTTCTCACTTCACCTAATGGTACATCTGATCCTGGTTCAGATGTACCACTGGTTCATAACAGTGGTTTCTCTACTATGGAGAGAAGAAAGGTTGCCTTATGGAGAAGAAATAATAATAATAATAATAATAATAATAATAATAATAATAATAATCATCATCATCATCATCATCATCAAAGTAACACCATCAAACATCCAGATTTGCCTATCCCAGGTCTTTGGTAAGGACTCGATAGGTAGACAAAAATGCCAAACCCAGTCTGAACATCTGGCTGACTATGCGGTGAATAATAATAATAATAATAACAACAACAACAACATGTATTAAATTTTTCTCAATTAAAGATATGGAGAAATGAGAAGAAAAATGTGATATTTAAAAAATTCCCTTGTTATAGACTTCTAGGGATTTTTCTAAACAGAACAAGAAGTATAGCTTCTTCCCATACTCATAAATTCCAATCAGCTGATTGTCTCCCTATGAATATCTCTCAGAGTAATGCATTATCATAGGAGATGCCTGGACCAAAAGTGGCACGGCCACAACACAAGTCTTCATTCTGAAGAGCCCTCCAGAATCCAGAGCGTGATGGACAGCTGTTATGAAGAGCTCCACACTTGAGAAAGAATTATGTGCCTTCTTCTGAGAGATGGTTGATAGGGCAGCCAATGAAGTTGGTTATAATTCACAATTGTAATTTTTTTAAACTAAGTCGATTAGGGAACTGAAGGCTAAAACATATGAAGAATGGTTTCAGGAATTGACTGTTGAAAAGAAGGACCAGGTGTGATATGATAGCAGTATTCCAATATTTGAGGGGCTGCCACAAAGAAGAGGGGATCAAGCTATTCTCCAAAGCACCTGAAGGCAGGACAAGAAACAATGAATAGAATCTAATCAACGAGAAAACCAACCTACAACTAAAGAGAAATTTTCTGACAGTTAGACCAATTAATCAGTGAAACGACCACCAAGCCACGCCCATAGAAATGGTAGTAATTTTTTTAAAATCCTACCACTTCATAGGATGCAGATTATTTATTTGCATCAGTTTCATACAAAATCAAAGATCAAAATGAAACAAGATACATAATTTGCCTGATGACTTCATGGTTTATGTACGATATCACCTCTTCTTCCCTGCTTGTGTTTTCATTCTTTTGAAACAATTATTTCATTCTATCTAATGGAAGGATTGCCCCAACTTTGGTATGATGATGATTTTTAGTTTTTAGTGAGATCAGTCAAATTCTCCTCCTTGTCTTACAGTCCTAAATCCTTATGTCTTAATTAATTTGTTAGCTGTCAAGGAACCATTATTTTTTTCATGATTGCACAATATTAACTTGACTTTTGAATATAGTTGTAAGAATCTATACAATGCACAATAACTATTTTTGAATATATATTTGTATCCAAGAAAGTGAAATAATTAGTTCATCTAACTTATTTTACATGAATTTTACTATCTTTTGTATATGGAGTAAAACAGCAAAATAAACATAAGACTTTGTGTAATTGTTTTGTTGAACTAATTAGTTAATATGATTTAATATGCTTCAGAATATTCAGAAGAAAGAGCGCTAATTAGCTTGCAAATACTATAAAGTCATTTAAAAATATACAGGGTATTTATTTTATTTTATGTTATATAGGATTTTTCACCAGCTTGTCACCAGCTTGTCTAAAATGACAAAAATTATCTCAGTATTTTTAGTAAGGGGGCACAAATCAGTTACTTTTTAAATAATTTGGATTTACTGTGTATTGACAGTCAGGCAGCATATGCGTTTAATAAATTATTATTATTATCCCTAGTCACTGCATCACTTTATTCTGAAGTAATAATATATCAGAAGAATAACTACTCTGACTGAATATCAGCACAGTTCAGTTTCTTTACAGGGGAGAAAAACAGAGGGAAAAATGTGGCAGTTTTTCTTGATGCCAGCATTTAAAAATAAAAGTGATGTTGGCTATTTTAGTTGTCCAGAAAGTTATGAATTGTGGCAGACTTTAACTGTCTCCTCAAGTGAGTTCTCAAGCTTTGATTAAGTGTCTGTGATAGAGCAAAGGTGCTCTGAAAGGATGAAAAGAAAGATTTGTCCTGTGAAGGTTGTAGTCCTGTACCTTCATAATGATGTGATTCAAAGAATGCCCTATCTTCTTCCAGACAAAGATAGGGCACTCTATCTTCTTGCCTATTGTTGTTTTTAGCTTCTTATTTTAAAACACATTGAAGGTTTTCAACTGGTTCCTTTTCTAAGGTGTCATGGAAATTCTTCATCTATGGTTTGTGCTCAAGGAGGCATTACTTTGCTGCTATCATCAGCTTAGAATCTATTTTCTGAAGAGCTACTTTCATTGGAGCGAGAATAAAGAGATCAGATGCCCTTACAAAGGCTATTTAGGTCTTTAAGTGCAGCATTTTGAGCTGATTCAGAAGCAAATTGTCATCAATACACCTGTCTCTTCTCTTCTCTTCTCTTCTCTTCTCTTCTCTTCTCTTCTCTTC
>NW_020769321.1:15292518-15342650 GCF_900518735.1 Pseudonaja textilis | reverse complement strand
TATTGTATTGTATTGTATTGTATTGTATTGTATTGTATTGTATTGTACTGTACTGTACTCCAATCCTCTCTAGTCTACTCCACTCCACTCCATTCCATTCTATTCTATTCTGTTCTATTAGTGTGAGCAAAATAAATACATATTTTATTGGTACTTGGGATTTCCCCCCCTTTTCTTGCTTATTTCGGTGCCTGTCTTCCTCCTATATTCAGAAATGCAAGCAGAGGCAGTTAATTTAATCTTGCTTGGCTTTTACAAGTCCATGTCTACCTTTATTTCAAAGATCCCTGATGTCCTGATATCTGTCATTGTGATATTTTCACACTTGCGAGATTCTACCATTTATTCCAGTCTTCTCTTTTAGGTCAGAAAAGGGTTGAGATATTTCTGGAACTGATAGCTTTTATGAAAGGCCACTTAAAAATTCTGCATAAATTATCATCGTCTTGGATTCCAGTGAAGAGTCCTGCATTGCCTTGAATGTAATCACTTGGGAGGCCAATTTATTTCATCACCTCTGCGCACACTGTTTGCACTGACATAAGGGTATGCTTTGAGCAAGCATGACAAATTGTTTATTGAACTGTAAATGGGCACCGTCTAATTTTGAATAGTACTTTTATCTAATTATGAAACCCTATGCATCACTTTAGGCTCATTTAGCTAGTTAGAGAAACTCGGCTTACTAAAAGTTATCATATTTTTGTTATTTTTTCTCTCCACATCTCAAATATTCTATCATGCGTTGAAAAAACAACCCTTCTTAGTATAGGCTGAACTTCTATATATGGATTGCTGCAAAGAAGAGAAACTAATCTGAGACTAATCAAGAGCTGCCAAATAACATCTAAGGAAGGATAATACATAAAGAAAAAGGCTTCAAAAATATACTTTCATCTCCTATTTTGCTACCTCCTGTCCTCCACGGACAACATGTGGCACGCTTTTTATTTCATTTTATTTCTTTTATAAAGAAAATGATTTCCTAAAAATACAAGACAATTATATCAATGAAATGCTACCTCTAGAGAGCTACAAAAATGATGAAAAAAAGAGGAACCGAACAGTTTGCTACTTATACTTCTAAGCCTTTTTTCTGTAAAGATGGTATACTGCTGCACTTCCTTTAATCTGATTTAGCTGATAATAGTATCTGATTTAATTGATAACATCTGATTTAACTGATAAACTTATTAGATCATTTCTACTAGGATCTTAACTGTGGCACAAAACTTTTGACTGTGGGGATACTGAACCCCAGTGTCCCTTCACATGACTCAATATATGCCAGTTGGATATAATATAACACATATTTCAAAACAGGTTTCTATGACTTGGTTGGCAAGCGTGTTCAAAGTGAAATGTGAGTTGCATTTGCATATTATTATGCAGCACTTCTGAGGTGTGCTTACACTTTCTATTTCTAGAACAGTATTTGAAACTAGAAATCACATTTTTTTCTATGTGTGCTCCTCATATAAAATAAGTCAGATCAGATTCTTCTCCAAGGTATGAATTTTACTGTACCTTAAAACTATAACCACATCAACAGTACATTTACAGAATAGAAAGAAAATGGCTGAGGGGAAAGAAAGAAAACACCCAGCCTAACACACCAGATAAGGGTCGGTTGGGGGGAAGGGAAAGGATATAGAGGGAGAGGGGGGAAGGGAGGGGGAGGGAGAATAGGGTAAAAAGTACATTTAAAAGCGAACGATATCTTTTTGTGACAGTCTGTAAGGATCATTTCTCTTCGTCATATCCATTCTACTCCTCTTTTCCATTATATTTAAGTTACTCTATATCATTTACATAATTTGTCTCTGTATAAGCCAATTATACCATGAGTCCCAGTTGTTGTAAAATGTTGAGGACTCTTTGTTTTTTAGCGCTGTGTTTTTAAACTGTAAATTCAATAAAAAATTTTTTTTAAAAAAACTATAACCAAGGATGTAGGACACATTCCTAGTCAGGATTTGCACAATATGCTAGGCTAAACTGTGCTCTAGCCAGTGTGTTTAACATATGGTTTAGTATGCTATGTAGGTCAAACAAGTGGGTCAAACAACGGTTATTTTAACCATTGATAACTTGATTGTGTACATACAAAACCATATTATCTCAGGCTACCTCCAAATAACACGAGAAAATGCCATTAATAAGAACTATTTCAAAGTCTAGGTCTTCTCCCCAGTTTAAAACATTCATTCATTCATTCATTCATCAAGTTTATATGGCTGTCCATCTCATGAAACAGTGACACTGGGTGCCTGTTGTGGTCCGCTGGCAGCCTGAGGAGATGGCAGCAGAATCAGACAGTGAGGAAGAACATGGGCCAGTCCGGCAGTCTGGGGAGGACTCAGACGAGGATGCTGCGTCTGATACAGAGATGGGGCCAGGGACATCTGGGAGTTATGTGCTGACTCTGGAGCCTCCAGAATCTGACAGCAGCGAGGCAGAGGAACAAGGGGAACCTGTTCCAAGTGCATGTGTGCGCAGAACTGTCAGAAGGCAAGAGCAGTTAAGACAAAAGGGGTGACTCGGGAGTCAGGCTTTGAGGTGATTGCCCCTCCTATAAGATATAAAGGAAGCGCAAAGGGACAGGAACCTTTGCAGGAAGCAATGTTGTTCGCTCTGGTTGGTTTGGAACCTGAAAACTCTATGGTGAATGTGTGCTCCATTTGGTTTTGAAAGACTAATTGGTACTTTAATTGTTGGCAGCACTTCAAGAAAGATAAAGGTGCATTCTTATCAGACTTCTCCTGATGGACTTTGGCAGACTTCCATGGGACTATTTATAACTGGTTGAGACTCAGTGACGATAATTCACAGCCGTTGAACTAAAACAAAAGGGTTTTAGATTTAACGTGTGTTTGTTGGAGTCTCAGGAAGCTTTGGTTAGAACAGTGACATACCATAAAACTATAAAACAATTAACATATAAAAACCAATGATTATTTAGAAAAATAAAAATAAAAATTGCAATTAAAGCCTAAGAGAGAATGGCAGATATCAACAGCAATGAGGCCACCCTCTTGTCCACCTGTGGGACCTTCAGGTTGGTGAGATAACTAGGTTTTAAGGGACTTATTGAAAATCAATAGGGATGGAACTGAATTATTAAAATTAATAACTATTAATTTATTTAAAAGTAATTTAAAAGACTAAATTCTTGTCAAAGCTCTGGATATTGTCTCCCCTGATTAGTCATCCCTGTCACGCAATGAAGCAGTGATCAGTTTCTGGTGGCTTTCTATACTTCTATAAAGCATTCTGAACCGGGCCATATACTGAGAGAACCAGCTGCCTGACAGATTTTTTAAAAAAATATTTCTTTCCTATTATGCCTACCAAATCCCAGTCCTTCATTTTACTTATTTTTTTAAATTGCAAATTACCTTGGAGGAAAGCCCTTCCCCAAAGCACGTGAAATATATCAAAACATAAAGCAATAAGCAGCATCTCCATTACATATCTTCAGAAATAGGAAGCTCCTTAATCATAGAATGGCAGACAAACTGTTGTTCAGTGTCTTTTATTTTACTATAAATGTATTTCCTGGACAGGTTTTATTTCCCCCCCACATTGAAGGGGAGATATTTTCAATTATGATTTGTCTAAAGGATAAATGGACTAGTTTGTTTGGTCTATGTTTCCCCCCCCCCCCCCCAACCTCCCCAAGACTTGCTTGCTATCCGACTTAACACCTCGGTCAGCTGGTTAGAATGAATGCAAACAAAGTGCAGGCTGCGGGAAACGAAGAAAAGTTTACCCAGCATAATAGAGTTTAGAGCTTTTCTTGTCACTGTCGAAAAGATGAGGCTTAAAAAAAAAGAGAGCCCACTGCAATCCTACAGGTTAATCCCTTTTCGCACTTGGGTTTGATTCAGATGAAACCTGGCATGCTCAGCCACCTGAAGGCTGTCACTGACAAGGGGTTGTAAAGAGATGGACTGCCACTGATCTGGTCTAAATGAGCCAGTTGCACCGGGCTGATAAAAGCGAAGATTTACTGGAGTAGACAGGCCTGAGCTAAAGCAGGCTATTCTCTCTATTGAAACACTGACTGTCACTTTAATCACTCATCTCGACTGTCAAGCACAGTCAGCTAAAACAATGGAGCCCTGGTTGAGCTTTGCTGAAGGTGGGGGGTGCCTAACAGGGCAGATGGTTAGATAATGGATCCTGATATGTTGTTCTGATCGGTGGGGCTACATTGGGAGTGTCTCTCCCTTCCCCTCTCCATTTGGGTTCATTTTTGATCGGATGTCTGGTTGAGCACTAAATAAAGCCATAAGGACTTTAGGGACAAGGTAATGATAATGAATTATGGGGAGGAAAAGTGCTTTGTGCAATTCTGATTCAATCAGAGAAATGGGTAGGTAATCGCTAAAACAATATTGGCGGTTTTTCCCCCCCCCAGGTGGATTTTACATCCCCCATTTGTCTTTAATATTCTCTCTTCTATTATTTCTATCATGTTAAGCCAGGGTTTCTTGAAAGAATCTTGTGCACAAAAGTGATATGAACTCAACACATTTGAAACAATTTCTCCATCATTACAATAGAACTACCCAAAGATGTAATGAAATACCTCATTAGATTTCTTTCCTTGGCTGAAAAATAAGTTTTAAAATGCAAGGGCAAAAACCTGTCACGAGTATTTCTTGAAAACCTCACAGGAGGAAATAGTACGGTTTATCATGTAATATATTAAGCTTTTTCTCTTATTATTCTTAATTATTATTTATTTAATTGTATCCTGCCTTTATTATTTTTACAAACAATGCAAGGCAGTGAATATATCCAATGCATCTTCCTCCTCCTGTTTTCCCCACAACAACAATCCTGTGAGGTGAAAGAGTGATTGGCCCAAGGTCACCCAGCTGGGCTTTCATAATTAAGGTGAGATTTGAACTCATGAACTTCTGCTTTCTATCTGGTGCCTTAACTACTAGACCAAACTGACTCCCAACACTAGAAGTTTTTAAGAAGAAATTGGGCAACCGTTTGCAATGGTACAGGGTTTCCTGCCTGAGCAAGGGGTTGGACTAGAAGACCTCCAAGGTCCCTTCCAACTCTGTTATTCTGTTCTGTTCTTATTTCCTTCAGGAAATAACCCTAACCCCCAGCAAGGAACAAATCAGGTTTGCTTTCTTAACTACAATGGATAAAAGCTCACTATAGGTCTGATACGATCTTTAAGTGATTATAAAGATTTGAAGCAATTCATAAGAATTCTTATCCAGGGTTTATGATAAATCGTCTCAGGAAACTGTCCCAGAGGACCAAGGAGATGCTAGGAGAATATTTGATTTTTCCTAAATACAAATATGAAACAAACAAAAAAGTACAAAGGACTACTCAATCATGGACGTATCTTAGGGAAAAATCAGAAATTCAACTGAACTGGTGTGCAGAATCAAACACCATCTTCAGGCTAATATTATATTTCCTGGAAAATTCTGATCAAGAGTCATTTTTAAATAAAAATTAGGCAATCTAAAGCATAAGAGAGCGACAGGGGCCCAGCAGAGGCCTCTGCTGAAAATCATAATGATGTAATCTGTATCATAATTGTTATTATGCAAATTAGATATTTTTTTGTTATCTATACAATGGCATTGTGGATGTCCATGCTGGCCAGGAAGAATGAAAGAAGAGAGAGTAGAAGTTGTTGTGTTTAACATTAGCCAACCTAATATCATTACCATAATGAAAGAAATGGCCTACAAAACACCTCATTATTCACCAGAGACAAAGAGATTCACTGGCAATGTACCACACAAGATACTAATCTCTGATTCAATGCCTGCACAAGCAGATAGCACCTCTTATTTCTGAGATCTTTTAGGAACTGTTTGCTGAAACCTCAAAAAATGCCAACCACAGACTCGCGTAAAAAAGATGTCTACAGGAATTCATGCACCAACTACATCTGGGCAGATGGCTCCGATGAAGTCATAAGTGTTTTTGTTGTGGCTGCAGCTCTTGATAATAATTATGAAATAGAAACCTTTTCTGATCATTTACATTCATCCAGAAATCTGCAATACGATTCCAGTTTCTGTTCTGCTTACTGAAAAGGAAGAGGAAGAGGGCTTGGCCTGTGGTACACCTGTCCAATAGGCAATTAGAAGTTGCATGTATCATATAACGTGGATTGGAAAAAGGAAGAAAGAGGGACCTGTCAATTTATACTTAACCTTACAAAGGAGGAGCAGGAGGAGGAGCAGGAGAAAGAGAAGAAGAAGAAGAAGAAGAAGAAGAAGAAGAAGAAGAAGAAGAAGAAGAAGAAGAAGAAGAAGAAAGAAGAGGAGGAGCTGCAAGATAAGAGATGTGTTTCAATTTCTTATGTCATTACCTCCTAGTACTTAACATTTAAGGTAGCATGCTAATTATAGGGATGCGGTGGCTAAGTGGCTAAGATGCTGAGTTTGTCAATCTGAAAGGTCAGCAGTTCAATGGTTCAAATCCCTAGTGCCGCATAACAGAGTGAGCTCCCGTTACATGTCCCAGCTTTTGCCAACCTAACAGTTTTTTGAAAGCATGTTAAAAATGCAAGCAGAAAAATAGGGACCACTTTGGTGGTAAGGTAACAGCGTTCTGTGCGCCTTTGCCATTTAGTCATGCTGGCCACATGACCATGGAGAAGTCTTCGGGCAGCACTGGCTCTTCAGCTTTGTAACGGAGATAAGCGCCGCCCTCTAGAGCACTCCCCTTGCACATACAACGCACGTATGTGCGAGAGGAACCTTTACTAATTATAACTCAACTACCCTAAAATCTATTTCTCAGTGTTTCTGGGAAATTCTACTGATTCCTTGATAGTAGTTTTTTTCCCCTCTATACCCTTCCACCCATTTACTCCCTTGTGCTTTAGATCTAGCCATTTCTTAGACTTTTCAGCTTTCTTCTCTTACCTTCCTAAGAGTCAGTCATGTGCAATAATTGGTGTTTGGCCAATAAGTGAAAAATGCCTGTTGATCGGACCAATTAGGAGAAAATATTTGGTCTTTGGAGACCATTTGAGCACCAAGTAACTGATAGTTAAGGGAAGTGGTGATATCTTGTTCATTAAATTCTATTGTATGTAGTGATTAATTAAAAAAAGGAGAATTGTTTCTCTCCTCTCCTCTCCTCGGTTTATGCACAGCAGATTGCTTGCATTTTATGTCTGAAACAAGTCTGCATGGGAAGTAAAATATGCTTTTTTCTTTCAATCCGACTGCATGGATTTATATAAAAATTAGCAATATTCTAAATTTTGAGGATATAAATGGATTTTTTTTTACTTGATTAAGTTGTAGTTTGTTTAAAATAAATTTAAAACTGGAAACAGCCATGAATAATGAAATAGTAAAATAGATAGAGATGGAGATAGTGGTGGTTTTTTTAAAAAGAAAAAGTAAATACAGAATATAGTTGCTAAATTGTAGTAGAGGTTGTGTGCGGGCATTAATTATCTTTTACAGGAAGTGATTGGAATTTGGATAGTGGATTGATGGGATAATCCTTTCTGTTTTGATTACATCCATCCCTTCCTCCACCTTTTTCCTAAAAAATCCTCACCACTACCTTTTTCCTACTCATATTTTTTTTCCCTAAGAAAAAATAGTGTTTGATGCCACACAATCAGTGTAAATAGATTAGGTACAGTCTGCTCTTCATATTGTAGGGGGTAGTAAGCTCTGTTTCACAATGAAATTATTAGGTAAATCTAACAATGTCTCATGTTCAAGTGTTTGAAATAGACATAGTTCTCTTTTAGACACCCAGTTCTTTCATATTTCTCAACTTTATTTGCATGGGAAGTGAGGAAAGGAGAGAAGGAAAACAGTGGGTAGGTAAAAATAAATCTGGGTGGGAATGAATCCACATTCTGTATGCCATTTAATGCTTTCTGTCAATTCACAGAATTTGTGAGAATGCTCATTTTTACATTATACCGTGAATATTGTCTTTTTATATTTTGTCTGGATTTGGCCAAAGTGAACTATTTCAGTGGCACAGAAGACGTTTGAGTCAAAAGTGATAGCACTGTGGAAGACACTCTCAGCTGAGTTAACTCTAACATTCATTAAGATGATTTCTGAAAGAAAACTCATGCTTTATTATGGCAGGAAGCCCATCAGGAAGAAAGGGTGAAAATTATCTGTCATAGTCTTGGAGAACACGGTAATTAAGGTCTGAAATACGTCCCAATTTAAAGACAAGATTAGTTCAGACAGCGTTAACTGTTTGAACAATATCCCTTTGCCAGCTATATTTTAAAGTGACATATTTCACTAGGAATTCTTGGTTATGAAATCTGACAATTTTCAAAAGGAAAACAATTATGGCTCTTTAGCTCAGAATATGTTTGTTCTAAGGCTACAAAAACTGGATGACCACAAGATGACAGCAGAGAGTTAGAATTTTCTCTTTCTCTTCACTGCCATCTAGTGCCTCTTTGCATTTATGCAGTCCAAAGTTGGTACTCTTGTACGTGTTTCTCTTAAATTACTGCTGTCTTATAGCCAAGCTCGAATCTACCTCTACCTTAATAACTAGGGTTGTAAATACTCCTGATTGGTTATGTCCTGTATATCTTATTGTGGGATAATTTAATGGCAGGGATTATTTTCTGTCCACCTAGTGGGAAAGAACCACTTACCAATTGCTCTTCTTAAAATGAACTCAAGTGGGTTATTGTGAATGGGTGCATGAAAGGTGGCTTTCGTCAGCTTCTAAGTTCCCACACACCAGTGACATTGCTAACGTATTAGTGTCTTTAATAGTTGAATGATTTTGCATGTGGGAGGCAGTGAATCATCTGACATGGATTCTGATGCAGAAATTCCAGGTCCAACTTAGAATTTCTATGTGCAGCAAATCTGTTTTACGACACTTGCATATTAGAGAAATAATAAATATTGGGACTAAATAAGTCTCCTTCCCATAAGATCATTAAATCTGGAGTCTGAACTATCGTCCTATAGTAAATAATATCTAAATACATTGGGTGATTAAATAAAGGTAGAGGTAAAGTTTTCCCTGTCCAGTCATGTCTGATTCTAGGCCTTGGTGCTCATCTCTGTTTCTTGGCTGAGGAAGCCAGCATTGTCCAAAGACATTTATCATAATCATGTGGCCAGCATGGCTAAATGCCAAAGGCAACAGAACTCTATTACCCTCCCACCAAAGTGGTTCCTACAGTGGTGGGATTCAATTTTTTTTACTACCAGTGCTGTGGGCATGGCTTGGTGGGTGTGGCCTGGTTTGGTGGGCATGGCAGGGGAAGGATACTGTAAAATCCCCATTCCCACCCCACTCCAGGGGAAGGATACTGCAAAATCTGCATTCCCTCCCCACTCCTGGAGGAAGGTTACTGCAAAATCCCATTCCCTCCCCACTCCACTAACCTGCTTTCCAGTTCCGTTCTCCTGTGCAGGGCAACAAAAGAAGACCCAGCCAATCAGCTGGGACTTGGGAGGCAGAGAATTAGATGGGGCCAGTTAGAGGTGGTATTTGCTGGTTCTCCAAACCACTAAAATTTCCACTACCGGTTCTCTAGAACTGGTCAGAAAAAAGTGACTTACAACGGCTCCGTGCCCTTATGACCATTGCAGCATCCTCATAGTCATATGATCAAAGCGCAGGCACTTAATAACCGGCATATCTTTACAAATGGTTGCAGTGTCCCAAGATCATGAGATCACCATTTGCAATCTTCTCAGCTGGCTTTTGACGACAAGCGTACACTTAACAAGTGTAAGTGTTTTGCTGAACAACTGTTGCAAACAAGTTCATAAAATTGGGTGCAACTCACAACAACCATCTTGCTTAGCAGTGAAAATCCTGGTCTCAGCTGTGGTTAAGTCAAGGACTACCTGGACATAGATTCTAATCAGGTATTTTTGGTACAAATCTGGGGTGAATATATAATTTTGGAAACTGTAAGAGGGGTTGCCCTCCTCCTTCATTTATAGTGAATTAATTAAGGCAGAGCCCCTTTGAATGATTTGAAATGTCCCCTCCGGACCTCCTGATTAAATTTACGACATTAACTGCCAACTGATATAACTGCTATCTCTTGATTGTTTCTTTCAGGTCTTCCCAATTTTTTTTTACAGTTTCTTCCACATTAAACAGCAGTGCTCTTCAATAGTTGAGGAGGAAAATATCTACAGCATTTTTTAAAAAATTCTGTTGAAAATGTATGGCTCCAGGAATAATAAACTCAGTATTATTTATAAATTTTTGTAGTTTTTTTTTAAAAAATCAGCAGCCTTTTGACTTTTATACTATAATTCTAAAATAAATCATATTACTATTACTGTTAATCTTCTCATCACTCCTTATCATCCATCCCCTCCCACTTGTGACTGTATGACTGTAACTTTGTAGCTTGTATCCTTACGATTTATATTAACTGTTTCCTAGTATGATTTGATTGCTTATTGTACCCTATGACTATCATTAAGTGCTGTACCTGATGATTCTTGACAAATGTATCTTTTTGTTTATGTGTACTGAGAGTATTTGCACCAAGTCAAATTCCTTGTGTGTCCAACCACACTTGGCCAATAAAGAATTCTATTCTGTTCTATTCTACCTATACCCTTTCAAATATTTGTTTATATGAATATAAATAGCCACTTTGGTCTAGCTACTAAAGTAAAGGCTAGAAAATTGGGAGACAGTGAGTACTAGTCTCAGCCATGAAAGCCAACTGGGTGACTTTAGGCTAGTCACACTTTTCTCAGCCCAACTGACTTCACGGGGTTGTTGTTGTGCGGAAAATAGGAGGAGGAAGGAATATTAGATATGCTCACCACC
This sequence comes from Pseudonaja textilis, assembly GCF_900518735.1. Next base: position 15,331,829 of record NW_020769321.1, on the reverse strand, counting down.
TGGAGTTGTCTAAAAAGTAATAAAAATGGGAATAAATAAATGTGCCTTTGAATCAGTTTTGACTTTTGTCAACTCCATGGAGAAACCCATGCAGTTTTCATAGCAACATTTTGTTGTCGGCCACCTGCCCCCACAGTAACTGAATCAGGTGAAGAGGTGGTGTGGGAGTCAGGGCCAGGATCAAGGCAACCTGAGAACTCCATGGGGGAAGAGGGAATGGAGCAGTCAGAGACCGAGGCAGAGCCTGGGTCATTCATCAGCCCCCAGATAGAGAGTCAACAGTCCCCAGTCTGGAAGTGGCTGATGAAGAAGAGGAGGAACAGCTGGGTCCAGTGCCTGATGCCCGGATGCGCAGAAGGCAGAGGAGAGGAGAGCAGTGGAAATCTATGGGCTGATCCTTGGGACAGAAGAGCCACTGCTGCTAGCAGAGCCCCACCCTAGCTCTGGGGATAAAAGGCAGAGGGCAGAGATGAATAGGTATGGCAGATAACTATTCATCTTCCAGCTGGACAAACTTGTTAGATTGCTGTGTGTGTGTGTGAGAGAGACTTTTTGCCAGGGCTGCTGGCGCTCCTAATAAAGGAATAATTGATTTAACTAATTTATCGTGTTTGGGAGCTGGGTCAGAACACATTTTTAGAAATGGGATGCCATTTCCTTCTTCCTAGGCCTTAGAGAGAATGACTGGCCAAAGCTCAGCCACAGACCTCTGGGTTTCTAGTTTGGTGCTTTACACCAAACTGGCTCTCCTATGAATTCATTGACTCAGTGAGCAATTGTGGCTGAGGAAAATATGGCTGCCCATGAATTGGAGGTCATTGTCATGTCTTACTTGCTCAAAAACACTTTGCCAGCAGTTTTTGAGGGACATGTCCTCTTGCCTTCATCTGACTTCCAATTACTACTGATACAGAACTCTCTGTAGTTGTTGCATTGTGGAGGTGATGTTTTTCTTCTTTTCCTGACACAAAAATGTCCATGTGGACATTTGAGACTATCTCAAAAGTGACCCTGGAACTTAGGCAAGCAGGAATCACAACCTGCTCATTCCCAAATGACCCAGAAGACCTGTTTTATTATGCTACCATGTTGTGTTTCTGTGGCCATTGGCTTGGGCTGTGAAAGAGGCAGGGATATAAAACCTTCAGGAGCCTGATAGATCTGTCAGCCAAAATCCTGTGTGTTTTTACCTCATGGATATTGGTATATGTGCTGGGAAAATTGTAGAGAAAGTGCAGGTGGTACAAACGCCTCCATACCAATGTGAACAGAGATACTTTGCCTAACAAAAAATGACGGGCTGGGGAAATGGCTTGTAGGAAAGAAAGGAAAAAACAGCTCAGAAGCACAATAGCCCTTGTTTGGGCTCCTGTGCTTTGTATTTGTATTCAGTCACTGAAGCAGACTTTGTGTGTGCGTGTGCTGTGGGGTGGAGGTGGGGAGTTGTTTGACATCAGTATATCGATCTTTTGCTTCTCTGACAGGACTATTAATCTCCCCGGAGATCAAGAGTCCTTAGAAACTATTTTATTAATACTGCCATCTAGAGGTTGTCCAGATTACCTGGACCACCTCTAGATGGCGGTATTTATAAAAGGGCTGAGTAGGACCGCGGATTTGCCAGATTGATGGTCGTGTCAGAAGAAGTGTGCAGGCAGTAATAAAAATTACTTACTTCGGGTTTGTATAGGTGCGTTTGTAAAACAGGGTAAGTACCTGAGTCTGTGGGAAACTCTTCTATTGAATTTCTGTGCCAGACCTCTGCATGTCTGGCATTTGCCTTTGGTCTGAACAGGAAACAAGGCTTAAACTAGTGGCTGATATTTTTTATTCTCCCACAACACAGTTATTGCTTATGGATGTGAAGATAATATCCACGTGTTTCTTCTAATATTGGAATCTTAACACACAGCTAAAGCTCTCCAGTGGCATCCTGGGTGATCCACACACTTTCTCTCTTACGGAACCAAACCAAAAGTGTTTACTTTTCTCAAGACACACAACACACACACACCTCTCTCCACAATCCTTCACGTTTTACATCCAGAGACCAGGAGGAGGAACTTTACTTGCTTATTTTTCCTCTTCCCCTGCCTCAAACTTTGAAACTTGCTTGTAGGGCTTTTCTCTCTGCAAGGGAACCCCACTGCATTTGGTTGAGATGTGTGTCTGAGCATTCTACATTTAAATACTGTATTTTTCCACACTTTGTTCCCCCCCCAACCCCTCTTTCCACCAGCGGAGCTGCCTGCAATACAGCTTCAGAGATCCTTTGGCCAGAAACCACAGGGCTGCTGTGGGGCAGAGAAGGTGTTGCGGAAAAAAAAAAGCAAGCAAAGATTTTTGCGGGTTGTTTATGTGTGCACAGCAAGAGCCAAAAAAATAAAATAAAATGTACCTGCTTTAAAATATATATATATAGCTTCACTCTAAGGAGAAGGGCATCCTTCTGCTTCCCTTCTGCAGGGATTCAGACAAGCTGTAATGACAAATAGTTTCATAGGTCGCTTGATCTCCTGGGAGATCAGCAGTCCTATCACAAAATACATGCAGTACATAATGAAACTTAAGGCTTGAATACCGCCCCCCCCCTCTTCCTCCTCTCCCTGCTCGCTGCCACATATTGAGTGTGATTGGTGGCTGGTTTTCGTGCTGGTGGGTGTTGCTAGGTGGGAAGGAGAAAGGATGGCAGGGAATCCACCAATCGGTGCCCTGTCACTACCCCCACATTAGATTGTGGGAGAACATCCACATGGTTACTGAGGCTCCTTCAGAGTAGGCTGTGGGGGCCGTGTGATTTATGTTGATATGCTCCAGATGAATTGCCCGCAAGGTCCCTCCTGCCTGATTGCAGCTATTCAACAGTTTGCCTTTTTGAGGGGCAGCAGATACAAAGCTGCACCTGCAAGAATAGCCGAAAGCAGCAGAATTAGGAGATGGGGGTGGGGGTGGAAATCTCATTCTGTGTTTCACAGGATAGAAGACTGGATCATCAGAGACGACTCTGTATCAATTCACAACCAGTGATATTAGTACCATTTTATAAAGCCTCAGTAAGGCCACGCTTAGAATTCTGCATCCAGTTTTGGTTGCCATGTTATAAAAGAGATGTAGAGACTCTGGAAAGGGTGCAGAAAAGAGCAACACAGATGATTAGGGGGCTAAAACATATGAAGAACTGTGGCAGGAATTGGGTTTGTCTAGTCTAGTGAAAAGAAGGATTAGGGGTGACATGATAGCAGTCTTCCAATATTTGAGGGGCTGCCACAAAGAAGAGGGAGTCAAGCTATTCTCCAAAGCACCTGAGGGCAGGACAAGAAGCAATGGGTGGAAACTAATCGAGGAGAGAAGCAACTTAGAACTAAGGAGAAATTTCCTGACAGAACAATTAATCAGTGGAACAACCTGCCTCCAGAAGTTTTGGATGCTTCATCACTGGACTGGAGGTTTTTAAGAAGAGACTGGGCTGCCACTAGTCTGAACTAGTATAGGGTTTTCTGCTTGTGCAGCGGGTTGGACTAGAAGACCTCAAAGGTCCCTTCCGATTTTGTTATTCTGTTCTGTTCTGAGGACTTTGGCTGAACTCAATTCACAGATTCTGCTAAATCCTCAGGTTGTGGCTTATTTTAAATGTGTACGTTGAGCCATCATGACTTGAAAATCATGATTTGTGACATGTTGTGTATAAATCAAGAGAGCCAGTTTGGTCTAGTGATTAAGGCACCAGGCTAAAAACCAGGAGACTGTGAGTTCTACTCCCACCTTAGACATGAAAAACCAGCTGGGCCAGTCACACTTTCTTAGCTCAGTTCACCTCACAGGGTTGTTGTTGTGAAGAAAATATGACAAGGATGCATGTTGAATATGTTCATCGCCTTGAGTTATTTATAACAATAAGAAAGGCAGAATACAAATGGTATTGTATGATAGGTGAATGGGTGGAAGGATGGATAAGTATATAGACACACAAACAGACAGATCTAGCATGTATAAGGCAAAACAACTGCCTACAATGGAGAGTGTAGTTCCTTTGCAAACTGTGGAATGAGAAAAGTCTAGATGTAAATAAAGAAATAATGGTACATTTTGTGGTAGGGTGGTTCTGAATTTCCAGAATAGGTTAGTTTCCATTTCTCTAAAAGAAGACTGGGACTTTTTCAGACTAAACTCAGAGAGAGAGAGTGATAGAAATAGGGGAGCTGGAGGAAAAGAAACAAGTAAAATACAGAATGAGAAGTTGGTTCAGTTCTATAGTTTTGGTTAGAGAAAATGCTACTTTAAGGTTTGACTGTTCCTTGTTCTTTTTGATTTGGCTGTTGCCTGCTTGGTTTTGTTTGACTAATAGCACACATACCTACATACTGAAAAAAGCTTAGGATGCTCATTGGACAAATAAAGGATAGACAGCTGAGCTATTGAACATAATTCTTTTGTAAAAGGCCTAGCTTTATTTAACAGCTATTATTCATGCAGAATAATTACTAGTTTAGTGATTTGGGGAAAAGTCAAGTATAGAAGAGTGTCCATTAAATAAACTGCTAACAAAATCAAAATAGCTTTGCATGCTGTTATTTTTCAATGGCCAGTAGTGGTTGTCTAAAGAATTAGAATTATACTAATAGCAATTTTCTCGTCTCCTAATAAGATTCTGAACAGCTGTTTTTGCTACCTATTCAGTAATTGCAATTCTCTATCTATCTATCTATCTATCTATCTATCTATCTATCTATCTATCTATCATATCATTTCTATATTTCCCCTAGTTCAGTGTAACTCTTATTTTTTCAATTTAATTTTTTAGTAGCTGGACAGAAGCTAGATGAAATCTTCAATTTACTGCTGGGTAAATAACAAAGAATATCATATATGCTTCAAAAATCTCAACAGCCATCTAGATTTTCAGAGGGCTTCCAAGTGGTTGTTTTGATTTTTGTGGCCCACTTACATTATAGCTAAAATATAATGTACAGATTGGGGAAATGAGAATCATCATCTCATTCCACCAAGCTCAGTAGACATCCACTCTGACTGAGGGAAATGCTCCAGTTTTGAAGGTTTTTAAGATTCTAGTGATTATATGTTGTACAGTTTGCCCACAAAAGATTTGCCTGTTCTTCCTGTTGTTGTGATCCAAATATTATATTTTTTTAAAAAGGGGAAAAAAGAGAAAAGAAATATCTCCAAATTCTGTGCCATGGCTGTGCAAGAGGTGAAGAAAATTCTGTTTTCCTGCACCACAGGTTTTGATTAGTGGAACTGTTCTGGATGATTTACAGTGTGAATAATGTCGCTTGTTTGCATCTGGTGGCAGAGTCAAGTGTTTCTCACTGTGAAGAAATTTCAAATTACTTTTCAAATAAAATCACTCAAATCCAGGCTGACATGCTTGTCCCTATATTAGCAAATTCATGACTTTTTATTGTTTTGTTAAGGCTTTGGCACAGTAGTGTTCCAATGATCAGGAGTTTTGTAGCAATTTTTAAGAAATCCTTCAATGCAATTTTATCTCTTAACTTATAATACAGCTTGATTAGCTGCAATTGGATGTGTCTGGTATAGAAAGTGGTTGAGGGTCATAAAAAGGGGGAACTATGAAGGATAACAGCTGTTCTAAAGTACAAACGGGAGCTTAGGTGATCATGCATTTTTCCTCAGATGGAAGATTCTTGAAAGGCTGGGTGATATAGGAGTTGGATTACGAAGCATATTTGAAGGCCTGTCTCAACCATGAGAATTCATTGGGTAGCATTGGGACAGTCCTTCTCAGATCGGCCTGCTTCAAAGGATATTATTTTGGGGAAATTGGGGAGAAGGATGCATGGAGCTCCTGGGGGAAAAAAACAGAAGACAAATAGAATGCAATAACAATAACAGAAGGCTAGAAACTGAACTATTAGAGCCAGTGCCCAGTTGATTAGACTATGAGAAACATTTGGACAAAGAGAAGATTAGTAATATCCATTTGTATCAGCTGCAGAAAGTTTCTGCATGTTACACACTTGTGTGTTTAATAAAGAGCATGGAGTTAGTTAGCGAGAAAGAAGAAACACCTACCTGATGAAGTAGAGGAAGGGTGTCAAACCCGCGGTGTCACGTTGCTGTCATGTGATGTATCACAACATTTTCCCCCTTCGTGGAGCTGGGGTGGGAGTGGCCTGAGTATGACGCATCTGGCCCATGGGGTACCAGTTTGACACCCCTGGTGTAGGGGTTCTTTGATATTCTACAGTGGTTTTTTGGCCCTTTTGGCAGAATGCTTTCCCTTGGTATTAAAATACACAATAACAAAAAATAAGCAAAACTTTTGTATCAGATGGAAAGAGACTAGAAATGCAATCATATGCATGTCTGTTTAAAAATAAAGCTTTTTGGATTTCAAAAGAAACAGTTATAATAAAGTTGTATAGAATTTTAACCTAAATTTGGAAGAAACATTAGAAATCTTACAATGCAACGTTTGCTAGTGTGGAAATAAAATATACTTTGAGTGCTATTAATAGCCTGGAATCCATACAGTACTCTCTGGCTTAAGCCATTATCCTTTGTCTGTAATAAGGCCATTAATTATTCTCAGCCATTCGAACATTATAAAGTACATTATAGTTTAGCATTTAGGACAAGATAAAGCTGACCCATAATAATTATCCAGGGTATAGGAATAAAGTAATATTTCAAGGAGGCAACATGAGAATGTAAGTAAGTATTTTTAGAAGTAAAGGTATATTAAGGCATTTGGGGAGATTTTGCTGCAGCTGTAAAGGAACAACATGAAAAGGAATGAACTGCTAGAAAATGGTTATTGGTAGCTCAGCAGTAGAATTCATACTCTGCATTCAGCCTTGACTACTCTGAGGTGTGTGTGTGTGAAGAATAAAATCTTATACGTAAACTGCTGTGAGTCAGTAAAGACTCTAACCCTAACCTTATAGTATGTATGACTTAGAAAGGCAAGATGGTGGCCACAACTATCTTATCTCACCCTTTATTATGTATGTCATAGTTTAGATAAAATGGGTGGGGCTTTGATTACAGGATTGTAGCTGCCATCTTGATTTATTTGACTCCTTGCTAACACACCTATCTAGCCTGGATTCTTTTCCTTCTGGGAAGGTGTAGTCTTCACAATCTGTTTAGATCTGGATAGGGTAGTGTTTAAACAAAAAGTTGTGTTGCAAGTTAGTTGACACTTTTTCTGCTGAATGTACTGACTCTTTCTGCTTTGTCTTTCCTATCTACATTATTCAAGATTAGTATGTTGGTTATGTTTTTCACACTATGCAAGATGGAATGAATCCAAACCGCAATGCCATACTTCTGCATCACAGCGCCAATGGAACAGATTCCACAGGGATATTTTTGATTGGTATCCATTGGCACAGTTGCAAAGTAACTGAATAAGCACTACATGTGTGTAAAAAAAGAAGAAGAAAAGGACAAAAACATGAGTGTCTGTCCTTGGGTTCTTCATTTAGATAGAATAATACAAACTATTTAATTTAAATAGAAAAATCCAATAGAAAAAGGAAGTCGATGAAAAGGACAAATTCTGCACAAATTTGGGAACAGTGAAAAGGAGAGGGAAATGTTAAAAAAATACTACAATTAAATTGCAAAGGGAAGACATAAAGTTAACTAGGAAACTCAAGAGAGAAATCTCAGTATTATACAAAAGTATGACATCACTCTCTGAATGTATGGAGGAATTCATCTTTACCCAGACCAATTTCCTGAAGCTGTAAACCCATTGCCACCATAGAGAGAGCTAGCAGTGGGAATCTACACCACTATATCCTTCCTTTGTATCTTTATGTAACATGTTTGCTATGAGTTAGGATGATCTTCCCAGGGCTTTAGTGGTGGGATTCAATTTTTTTTACTACTGGTTCTGTGGGTATGGCTTGGTGGGCATGGCTTGGTGGGCATGGCAGGGGAAGGATAATGTAAAATCTCCATTCCCTCCCCAATCCAGGGGAAGGTTACTGCAAAATCCCTATTCCCTCCCCACCCTACTAACCTGCTTTCCAGCTCCATTCTCCTGTGCAGGGCAACAAAAGAAGACCAAGCTGATCAGCTGGGACTCAGGAGGCAGAGAATAGATGGGGGCAGGGCCAGTCAGGAGGTGGTATTTTTCCGAATTACTCAAAATTTCCGCTACCGGTTCTCAGAACTGGTCAGAACCTGCTGAATACCCACCTCTGCTTTTATCCTTCCTTCCTTCCTTCCTTCCTTCCTTCCTTCCTTCCTTCCTTCCTTCCTTCCTTCCTTCCTTTCACAATTCAATTCTCGTTCTCTTTTGACTCTGACTTGCATAGTTCAGATACCGGCCTCCATAATGGAGGAAACATCCTGCAGGTTCTTAGCTGTAGGGTGGCTTCCAGCTTTCCTATCACCATGTTATTTCCTAAATGAAACTTAGTTTCTCTTTTGTCCATGCGCCAGCCTCAGGAATGCTTCCTTATAAAAGTTACATTCCTAACTTTAGTGTTTTTCCCCCTCAACATGTGTTCTTTTCTGCAATATAAATTTTCCTGCCAGCCAGAAAGATGTTGGTAGGTTTGTGACAGAAATACGTGATTGGTAGGAATCACAAGAACAGCTATTCTGAGAAAGCACTCTGGACATGTACCACAGAAATGAGAGGTAAACAAATTGAATCCTAGTTTCTGAGAATATTGGTATGGGGACATTGTGAACCAAAACAATATTAACCAGTTAAATACAGTTAACATGCATTTTTTTTTTCTGAGCACGTCAAAGCATAAGAGTTGAACAGTGAGCATCAGGAGAAGGGATTTAACTCTTTCTGATCCTGTGAAAAGTTGCCTCTCTCTGTTTGCATGAGAAAGAAAACTTATATTGACATCTGTAATAGCCCTTAAAAACTAGCTATCAGTTTTTTAAGGGTCCCTAATTCCCTTTTGAGAGCCAGTTTGCTCTAATGATTAAAGCATCAGGCTTAGAAACCCAGAGACTATAAGTTCTAGTCCCATGTTAGGCACAAAGCCAACTGATCTTGGGCAAGTCACTTTCTCTTAGGCCTTAGGAGGGGTGTAGTGGCAAACTACTTCTGAAAAACCTTCCCAAGAAAACTGCAGGAACTCAGTCAAGCGGTCTTCAATCAGACAGTATGGAACAGAATAATAATAAAAAATTCTTCTAACCAGTAGTCCTGGGGCTACTTATTCTTTGTTGTGTACTGTATACATTCTGTTTGATTGTTTGTCTGAGTGTTGGTAGTTCTTTTGGGGTATTGTATACTGATAGATTGTTGGTCCGGTATTTAACCTTGGTGTTAATCTCTGTTAAGATGGTGTGAATTGCTGATGAGAAAATGTTTTAGTCTTTTTTGTATTCTTTTTAGCTTTATTGTCTCTTTTGAATGCTGTGGAAATATTGTTTGTGTTGTTAAACCTAAAGAAGAACCAAACCATCAGCATCCTGTGAGCAGACAAAGGCCGAACCCCACTTATCATGGACAGATCACAATATATACAACAAGCCAATTACTGGAAGACAAAGGCACCTATATCATAGTTAATAGCAACCAAATACAGAAACTAGACAATTGGATTAGCAGAATCCTTGGTAATCTTACCAAGAAAGGTCATATCACAAAAGAAGAATAGTGGCAGATGGAAAGCAATGGATTTCCCCCCTCCCAAAAACTGACAAACCCCAGTCTCTTCTAGTACTGATGATGTTACTTCATTGGTAATAAAATGTCTGCAAGAAAGTAACCAAGCTGAGAGAGCACCAAAGACCCCAGAGAAATATATATTTGCACTTCTCTGCTGCCATTGGTGAACAGCAGATGTAAGAGAAGGAATAACAGAAGCTGGTGGTTGAGTCAAAAGGGGGATCAGCTACCAGAAACCCTACATAGCCACGAGAGAACTAGGTCTATCCCCTACTCTCTGCCCCCGCCCGGCCTGAGTGACTCAGAGAACATAACCAAGCTAAGAGACTACCAAGGACCTCACAGAGAAGTGTGTATTTGCATTCTGATGTCATTGGTGAGAACCAGATGTAGAAGAAGGAATTATAGGACCTGAAGGCTGAATGAAAAGAGGGGTCCCCTAGGATTACATAGTCACAAACATCTAAATCCAACCTCCCTTGAGTGTCATTGACCCTTATCTAACTCAAACCAGATTTGAGAAGAAGTTTCCTATGCATAGACTTTTAGCATGTGTGGACCTGGTCTTTTGCACCCTATTAAAGCCAATTGGGGAGAGGTGAAAGCATTGGTCTAATTCACATTTTTCCTTCTCTTTGTTTACACCCACACGTGGAGTAAGGAACCCACCTGTTCAGCAATGGATCAAGACATCTTGCTGCTTGGGGTAACCACCCCACAATGCAAATTAACCTTAGCATCCTTTTGCAGTGTGAGTGGACCAGGTCAGAAAGCTTTTAGTAGCATCGGAGGCTAAGGTATAGTTGTATTTCCTCATGAGGACCAGTCTCTTGACTTCTTGAGGTAGCTTCTTTCAGGCTGGCTAGTGGTTAAGGCTGGCTTGTTTGTAAAGAAAACTGTGTTGCTTTCTTAGTCAGGTGGATGGTCAGATTATCTGGATGTCCCTTAAAAACCAATATTAAGTGCCATTGTTCTTTATTATCGCTAATTGTGAATACAAATAAAATATCTGAATGTAAGGCATATTTTGAACAACCTTGCATAAAATATAGTTAAATTATTACAATAGAGCTTGTTTATTAAAATGATAAAGTGATGTTATTTCTCCATTCCTGGTGTCTTAGTACCTGATATTATTCTAGTTCTGTTTCCATGGAAACAGCACACACTGTTCCTTTTGCTTGACCTGAAGTTCAAGCCCTGCTGATGCTGTTGAAATGCCAAGAAACACCTACACTTTTATTAAAAACAAAAATTAGATATGTAAAAAAATAAAATCTAAAAGGAAAAAGTGAAGACCCGTGATTTATATTCCGGCAAGGGAGAGGAATAAGAATAGCTATGACAAGGAAATGAGAAATAACTGTTTCAACTATTTTAGCAGCATGCTACATTCAATTTGTCAAATTACTTAGATTTGGATGGAATCATTATCTATTAATGCTTGCACGTTACGTGTTTTGTTTCTTAGAAGTTTCATTAGATAGCCAAAAAGCCTGCTGTTTTAACAAGTATATTTTGAAAAGTATAAAGTTAAACTGTTCCTAAGGCTGTGGGTCAAGTTGTATAGAACATAACAAAGAAGAATTAGAACTAAATCCAGACTAAATTTACATTAGGAACTTAATTCACAGCATTTTGTTGCAAGCACCACTGGCCAAAAATTGTAGAAATATCAGGAAATCAATTGTACTTCTAAATTCTAATTTAGTGAATCTAGCTAGAAATCTGAACAAACCAATAGTCACATAAAACTTATAGTCATATCATATTTACTCTAGTGGGAGAAGTGTATGTGCATAAACCATTCCTTTTAGAACATAATACAGGATTAAAGATTAATTATACATGTAAGTAGTAGCAAATTGGTATCTCTTACTTTTGTTATATGTAATCTGGGATAAATTCAACCTTGTATTAGACAACGAGATGAGGCAGAATGCAGTTGAGTTACAACTGCTGAGAGTCCAATTTCATTATTTATAGATTACAGATTTCTAACTATATATGCTAATTGGTTGGCCAAAGGAAAAGTATCCTTGGTTCATGCCACTGTCAGTAGATAAGTATTTTTGATACTTACAATACTTAATCTTCTTCTCATCAGATTCTGTAATTTATTCTCTCTTTCTCTCTCTGTCTCCTCTCCCCCTCTGTCTCCCTCTCTCTGTCCCTCTGTCTCCCTCTTCCCCCCCTCTCTCTTACATTATCTATCTATCTATCTATCTATCTATCTATCTATCTATCTATCTATCTATCCATCCATCCACTATCCATCCGTCCATCCTGATTTTATGAATAATTGTGGATGTATCAATTCAAAAACAACAATTAGGATTAAGAGACTCATTCCCAGTTATTTTTGCACTGAGAAGAAAATTTAATTGATACCAATGGGATATATTTATTTATTTTGTAATCTTCCAAGGCAAGTGCAGATTGGGGGGGCGGGGGGGGAGGTTCTACCCACATCAGGATTCTAATCTGAATTGCTTATTCATTTACTTTTTAAAATCTAGTCTAAACATTATTCAAACGGTATTATTCCTAGCTTGGCTTTCTGCAAACAGCAAATAGATTTTTGCATCCATCACATGGCGCAAATGAGAACTCCAACCGAAGTCAGTTGGTGAGGTTAAGCTATATTTAACAACCTTAAGACTATATTAGAAGCAAAATTGCACACATACAAAATGGACACAAGGTGTGATATAATAAAACACCTTTTAGCATAAAGTGGTATTGCTGGCAAGTGGTGAATTATAGAGGTGGACACAAAAAAAGCTAACGGAAAGTAGGTCACTGGAAGATACAGAAAAATGAGAAACAGCTTCATAAGAAAGAATGGAAATGTTATGGTAATTAAAAAATACAAATTTACTATTGAGCAGGAAATTAGAGCAAATAAAACCTGTACTGTAAAGTAAAAGAGGAAGCACTTTATGGCTCCTCTTTAAGTCACACTTCAAAAAGATTATTGTTAATGTGTGCTAAATGAAATGGTGTAGATAAAAACAGAATAGAAATCTTGTAAAAATTAATATTTTAGAACATTCAAATTGGCCAGATGGACATAAAATTTATGTTTGCAAATTGCTAAACAGACAGCTAAATCATCCTTAGAAAATGTCTAAAATCCATAAAATTATCCATAGCAAGAAATAGTTAAATATTATTTTTGCAGAAAGTTGGGGATCATAGGTATAAATGCTTATGATTGATGCCCTTGTGTCATTGTCATCTCGGATAAATAAATTTTGAAGTTTTTTGATATGTTGCAAACATCATGCAAAGCCTACATGATTGGAGTTGACAAAAGGCATGTAGCTACATACCGTGGATTACAATATTTTTGTCATTCCATTTTCAACTGGTTGAAAAATGGAGAAATGTTGAGTTAGGGTGCTTAATTCATAGAGTTCCTAGTGCTATAAATCAAAAAGCATTGAGTGGTGGCTTTTTTGGGGGGGTCTTCTTAATGGATTTTCTCCAGAAAAAAAAAATGAAAAAGAAAATATTTGGAAATGGTGGAAGGTTACAAATGGTGAGGACAAAATGGAATCTTCTGTAAAAAAGAATAATCCACGGACAATAAAGAGTAATTATGCGGGCAAATCCATTGAAAAGGTTTATATTAATGCTTCTTTTGGATGTCTTTCTTCATGTAGCTCTTCAGAAACTATTAAGTTGATTATGTAACGGCTTTTATCGGCAGAGCTAGCTTGTTCATACTACTCAGAGGTGGTATTCAGCAAGTTCTGAACAGTTCAGGAGAACCGGTAGTAGAAATTTTGAATAGTTCAGAGAACCGGTAAACACTAACTCTGACTGGCCCCACCCCATCTATTCACTGCCTCCCGAGTCCCAGATGATCAACTGAGTCTTCTTTTGTTGCCCTGCACAGAAGAATGGAGCTGGAAAGCAGGTTAGTGGGGTGGGGAGGGAATGGGATTTTACGGTATCTCTCCCCTGGAATGGGGTGGAATGGACATTTTGCATTCCCCTGCCATGCCCATCAAGCCACACCCACCAAACCATGCCCACAGAACTGGTAGTAAAAAATTATGAATCCCACCACTGTAAATATGTCAATTTTTCAAGATATCACTGATTTTTTTATAATGTTTTGGGGAAACACAGCCATGTAAATCTTGAATTCAATCTGTATTCCATTTATGTATTGGTATGAGAAAAGTCTTGAAAGTCAAACCATGCATGTTTCTCAGAGGAAACATCCTACAGTACTTCTTTGTACATTCTTTGGCTCAGTATTTGTAAACAGCAATAGATCAAGCCCAGTACTTCCTAGTCGAACCACAGACAACTACAATGATCTAATACATATCGATTATACAGAAGACATTGTTGAGAAAGCACAGCGCAATCTAAAACCATCTCTATCTATTGGACCGGAGGGAATATGTGCCTACTTCTTAAAAAAGCTACTCACTGCCATAGCCAAACCTCTAAGCATAATCTTTGAAAAATCTTTCAGGACCAACTTCTTGCCAAAACTATGGTCACAAGCCACGGTCATACCCATCTTCAAAAAGGGAGACCCCAGCCTAGTTGAAAATTATAGACCAATCTCGTTATGCTGAGTCACCTGTAAAGTCATGGAATCAATTATTAACCAATCCATTATCCTCCACTTGGAGACAAACAATCTACTCTCTAATAAACAATTTGGTTTCAGGAAAAAACTATCATGTAATCTGCAACTCTTTTACTGCAAAAACATATGGACTACACAACTCGATCAGGGCAAAGTAATAGACACAATCTACATAGACTACTATAAAGCTTTTGATTCAGTGGTACACAACAAACTACTCCTAAAACTAAAATCTTATGGTATCTCTGGACACCTGCATAACTGGATAGAAGCATTCCTGTCAAACAGACAACAAATGGTCAAAATTGGGAGCATCCTATCAAATTCTGTACCTGTCAACAATGGTGTCCCCCAAGGCAGTGTTCTAGGACCAACTCTCTTCATACTCTACATAAATGACCTCTGTGATCATATTAAGAGCAACTGCGTTCTCTTCGCTGATGATGTAAAGCTATTCAACACCACAGACAATACTGCTACCCTTCAAAAAGACCTTGACTATGTATCAGAATGGTCAAACAAATGGCAACTTCAATTCTCAACAAATAAATGCTCTGTCTTACATATTGGCAGAAAAAATCAGAAAATAAAATACAAGCTAAATAGTCAAGACCTTGTTGTGGATCCAAACTTTGTCAAGGACCTTGGCATACTCATCTCAAATGATCTAAGTGCTAGAGCCCACTGTAACTACATAGCCAAAAAGGCATTAAGAGTTGTTAATCTAATCCTATGTAGCTTCTTCTCTGGTAATATCACACTACTAACTAGAGCATACAAAACATTTGCTAGACCTATACTTGAATACAGCTCATCAGACTGGAACCCATATCATGTATCTGAT
This sequence comes from Pseudonaja textilis, assembly GCF_900518735.1. Next base: position 15,316,733 of record NW_020769321.1, on the reverse strand, counting down.
ATGAATACAACTGAAAAAGTCTAGAAATATTTCACAAGAAGAGTTCTCCGCTCCTCTACTCATTGCAGAATACCTTATGCCACCAGACTTGAAACTCTAGACCTAGAAAACCTAGAACTACGCTGCCTCTGGTCCAATCTAAATATAGTATATAAAATCATACTTTGCAATGTCCTACCTGCAAATGAATACTTCAGCTTTAATCATAACAATACTAGAGCACACAATAGATACAAACTCAAGGTTAACCACACAGAAAATAGGACTTCAGCAATGATCAATGTTTGAAATACTCTACGTGACTCTGTGGTTTCTTCCCCAAACCCCAAAAACTTTAACCTTAAACTGTCTACTATTGACCTCACCCCCTTCCTAAGAGGTCTGTAGCGGGCATGCACAAACGCACCAATCGTGCCTACCGTCCATGTCCTATTGTTTTTTTTTTTTCTTATAAGTATCTATCTCATGTATTCAAAACTATATTTATTCTTATATCTGTATCTTGTAAGCGACTGACAAATCAAATAAATACTAAAAAAAATACTAAAAATACTTGTAGCACACAGATCTGCTGTTGTAAATTCTTACTGGAAAAGAAATTATATATATATTTTAAAAAATATATAAAATTGTAACTTGAAGGGGTCATTGAGCACATTGATTCCAATCCCCTACTCAGTGCACAAATGCAAATTAAAGTATGCCTTAAAGATGGGTATCCAGACTCTGTTTGAAAACATTCAGTGAATGGAAACTCATCATCTCCCTTGGTTCCTTTTCTCATTAGCTTTTTTCTGCCATGAAACCCTACGTATCATTGCTCTGAGTTTATTAAAATTCATTTCCTTTAAGATGCATGTTTCACTATTTTCAGCTTTGGATCCTCTTAAATTAAAAGAATTCCAGCATTATGTAATCCCTTTCCCTGAAAGTTCTCACTACTTCTACATTGTCTAGTAAATCATTTACCTTGGTTAGGGTGACATCAGCAAATGTCTCCTTAATTCTCTGAAGGAGAAGACAGTCAGCAAGTTATGTTAGGGATTTCCTGGAATAACTGTGATTGCTAGAGTTGGTTTTCTAGCTGGTCATTACAAGTAGTAGTCCTTGACTTGCAACAGCTTGTTTAGCTTATTGAGAGTTTTGCAGCGTTAATTCAGCACCAGAAAAATAAACTCAGATGGCTGATGCTTCATTTAATATCTTTATAAACATAAGTAAATTTTACAAATCAGTTGTAGATTTCTCCAACATGGAGCAAACTCAAACAGAAACAAGTTGTAAATTCAGAGCAGAGCTCCAGTCTTCAGCAAGCAAGCAATTTAGTTTCATCTTCAATAGACAGACTCAGAGCTCAACATAGCTGCAGAGTCGTAGAGCTTAATATAGAGCCACACCTAGGCTACTTCTAGTTTTGGTTTCCAAACTATCCTCATTGGCTGATTTAGTTGCTATGCCTATTCATTGGCTGACCTTGTTACCATGCTCTATTTCAGTTCATGAATATACTCTGACATAGCTCCCATTCAAAGTTACAACGATATTGAAAAAAGTGACATGACCATTTTCACATTTACAACCATTGCCAGTCCCCAAAGTCACCCGATAAAAATTCAGATGCTTGGCAAATGGCATGAATTTAGGATGGTTGCCATGTCCCAGAGTCTTGTCATCAGCTTTTGCGACCTTCTGACAAGCAAAGTCAATGGGGAAGCCAGATTCACTTAATCACCATGTGACTAACTTAACAACTGCAGTTTGTCAACTTATAAAACATTCCTATCAGGGGTGGGATTCAAATTTTTTAAAAACCGGTTCTGTGGGCGTGGCTTAGTTGGTGGGCATGGGTTGGTGGTCATGTGACTGGGTGGACATGGCTTGGTGGTCATGTTACTGGCTGGGCGTGGCCAACTCAACATCACTCACATTGAGGCACGCATCTCCTCGCCTGGCCTCTCGTGCCTGTGGGGATGCTGCAACAGTCATAAGTGTGAAAAACGGTCATAAGTCACTTTTTTCAATGGTCACTCCACACAAGCAAAGTACCAGCAAAGGAGGGAAAAAAAACCTCCAGAGAAGTTCCAGAGACAGGAAGTCTAGTTGTGCCAAGAATGTAATAAGGGTTAACGGAGAGGCAGTTTCTGTAAGCAACACCAGAATGTTTCCTTCCTGCCTTCCTTATAGGATTAGGCCAGTAATTTCTTCTAACAATCAGTTCTCCGAACTGCTTAGAATATTAACAACCGGTTCTAGCGAATAGGTGCGAACTGGTAGAATCCCACCCCTGATTCCTATGTTTTAGTAGTTGCCATAAAAAAGGGAGGAGAGGAAGGAAATCAGGAAGAGCAGTGCAGCAGTGTGAAAGTGAAAGTACATTTCAACTCTTATCTTTAAAGATTGTAACTAAAACACCAGAGCTTTTGCCCGGGAATATATTTAATTGAAGAATGCGAATGATGACACCCAGCCCGTGAACATGCTCAATTGGAGAATCAGGTTTATGAGACACCCAGGGGGGAAGGGGGGAAGGGGGAAAGAGGGTCACAGGTGATTGTAAATTTCTGGCCCTGCAGTGCCAGTATGTCACCTCTAATAAATCCTTTTAAGTTTTTTGAAATTTGGCTCAAGAATCATGATTTAATTAGGGCAATTGCTGGTATCCTGACACGGTGATTCACTTAGCAACTGTGGTAGAAAAAAGACCATAAAATGGAGCAAAACTCCCTTAACCAATGTCTCACTTAGCAACAGAAATTTTGGCTCGATAGTGGTCATGAGTTGAGGTCTACTTGTATAAAGTTCTCTATCAATGATACTTCATAGCTTTTTAAAAATATTTACAGTCTGCTTTTAGGAAGTGTCAGCCACATCTTGTCCCTTGGAAGGATATTAACAAGAGCGTTGCTTTCATTTTTTTTCTTCCCATTACGCCAGCTAGATTCCCTTAGATCAGGGCTGTCAAACTTGTGGCCTGTGGGCCAGATGTGTCATGCGCTGGAGCCATGCCCACGTCCAGTTTAGCGAAGGGGAAATAAGTCCCGATATGTCATGTGATGCCGCCATGATGACACGAGTTTGACACCCCTGCCTTAGATTTACTGTTTACAGAGGCACGGAAACTTTGCTTTCTATTGCTTTTATTCTATTTTTTTTTAAAGACGTTTTATTCTTTAATTGTTGTTCTCTAGTCATGAAAATCTTCCAACCGAGTTACATTTGAATCATGGCCCACTATTGAGGTGTGATTATATTTTCAAGGTATTATCTTTAGGTCCAAATAAATTGAATTGTTTTATATGGTACACAATAAAGAAGGATAATCACAGTTTTATCCATAATTCTCCGCTGAGAGTTTTCCATCTTTAGGTTTAGTCTCTCTGAGGAAGGGACCGAAAATGTTAAGTGGAAGTATTGTCTTCAAGCTAGCATGAGACAAATCTCTTGCCCTTTTCGATAGAGTTGGATTATAATTTAATGACCTCTTCTGAATTCTGAGACCAGCAAAAAGATATTATCTTTGGCCAAAGGACAGAAGGCAGCTAACATGTTTAAAAGGTTAATCTATTTAATAATGGATTCTTAGCTTTTTGTTTCATATCATGGATTTGGGCCTTCAACCAATGTCTGATATCCAGATCCAGGCTTGGTAGTTTGTAAAGTAATAACAGCTACAATTAGGAAAGAGAAATTCTGAGCATGTACAGAATCATTCGTCTTTATTATTAAATTCAGCCACCACACAGTGCAACCTGTTTCTATACCTGGGATTTGCAGGCAGAAATTCCAGATAAAGCAAACTAAAGTTGGGGTTAGTCTTCTCTTTCTCTTCTTCTTTCTCCTCTTCTTTTTTTTTCCTTCTTCTGTTTCTGCTACTTCTGCTTCCTCCTCCTCCCCTTCCTTTCCTCCCTTCTGCTCCCTCCCTCCCTCCCTCCATGTCTTCCTGTTCTACTTTTTCCTCTTCTTCTTTCTCTTCTTCCTCTCCCCCTTTCCCTCCTCCTCCTCCTCCTCCTCCTATTCTGAAGTATAATTTAGACAAAATGGAATTCCACCCTTCTATTGTGTAAGACATATGGAAAGACCTTAAATGGCTGAAATGTTCCTGCAATTCACCAGTAATGTTAAGGGTGACATTAAGCCACTCCAGTAGGAGTTAGTGAAGCACATCAAATCGCACAGAAATCAGAACAAAAAAATGCTTTTTTTTTTTTGGTGGGGGCGAGAGGAAAAACTATGCAATGGAATAGACAGAAGAGAATCCCCACATGGTGGGTAAAGTGGATAAAAACGTATACAAAAAAGCTGGGAAGAGGTTGTACAAAGAGAACAGCTGTTTGTAAACACAGTGATGCCATTTTTGAATATGATGGAACTGATTATTTGGGGCTGAAGCAGGTGTCTGGGAGGTTAACGCTTAAAGCCAGTTATTTAAGGCAGCGTGCAAAGTATTTATGTATTCTGTAGTTTGTAATCTCTAACAGCGCCTGGCAGTTAATAACAAAATAGCATATTTAATAATTAAAACATCCATGGTAATAATGATAATAAAGTTAAGTTAAAATTAAAAACTGAGCAAACCACCAAAACAATAAAACACAAATTAGTTCCCCAAAGTCACTTGGAAGAACGCCATTTTAGCTAACTCCCTGAAGGTGGCCGCAGAAGAGATTGCTGCACTGAATAAAAACCTGAATAACAATAAACTGGAGAGGACAATAGAACCAAAAATTGCTTTTCCAAGAACTGTCTCATTTCCCCAAGACATGATTGGTCTGTCTGATGATGATCTGAACACAAGGCTCACTCTAGTTTGCATCTTGCATCTAGGCAGCCTCTTCCTCCTTCCTTCCCCTCTGTCCCTGCGGTGCTGTTTTGCATAAACAATTGCCTCTTTTGCCGTTCCAGAGAAACAGATTGGGAATGAAACTTCGTGCAGCATTTTGAATTGAAACAGGGTGAATTAAGTGGATTTAAACACTTTGGTTTTGAATGATGAAATTCACCCCAATGCAGAGGTGGTATTCAGCAGGTTCTGACCAGTTCTGGGGAAATTGTGAGTAGTTCGGAGAACCAGCAAATACCACCTCTGACCGGAGATTTCACAGTATCCTTCCCCTGCCACGCCCACCAAGCCACGCCCATAGAACCCGTAGTAAAAAAAAAAAGAATCTTACCACTGCCCAAATGTCTAGCTTCATCTAGACCAGTGCACAGTTGGCCATCTGTGGGATTTCTGTGGAATGACAAAGACTTTACTAGATTTGGGTAAATTTACAATAACTAAAAAAACAAAAATAAAACCCTGTGCTATTGCGTGAAATTATGTGATGGTGTCTAAAAATATACATACTTGTGTGCCACATGTTTTGGCAGCTTTTTAACCTCAACTATACTGAATTGTAGCTAACATCTATAGGAATCTGATATGTACTTTCATATAGAATTCAATTGTAACATTCAATGGGTAATATGTATTAAGCCAGTGGTCTCAGCCCCTGGTCCCTGGTCTGTCACCAGTCTGTGGCATGCCAGAAACAGGGCCATGCAAACTAGTGAAGCCACATTTGTGGGATGCTGGCAGCACATGAAATCATGCCCACTCCAGTCCACTGAAAAATCTCTTTCCACGGAACTGGTCCCTCGTGCCCAAAAGGTTGGGGGAAGCTGCCTTAGGCTCTTTATTCAAAGCATTTTTAAATTGTACTTAGATGGTACCTTGAACTTTGGACTTCATTTTTTTTTGTACTTGTCCATTCAGCCCAAGATTGTATGTAAGTTCAAAAAGTCCTGAGAAATGAACACTGACTTTAGTTTTAAGGGCTGCTTTTTCTATAGAACCCTAAATTATTACTCTATCCCAACTGTTAAATTGCTGTATTATTTTTGATTCTTAAGGACTCTTATCTGTAGTTGTGCCTTCAATTGATTCTTGAAGTAAATTCCTTAGTTCATGAAATGCCCAAACCTCTTTTTTTTTGTAAAGAGGTCCAGTAGATGAGAAGAACATTGAATGCTGTCTTTAAGTGTGCATTACTTGCACTTTGATATATTGCATTTCATCTAGTCTAATGTAACCCTCTTTATAGTACAGAAGTGGATCTGAACTTTGAGGGGTGAAAATTAGAATATTTGGAGCAGAATCTATGTTGCTTTCTGCCCCTAGATTGAAGTAATTATATTCCAACATGCTCAAAGTCAGCTTTCCCATTAATGTTTCTTTCCAGGTCATACTTGGTATGCCCAATTGTGCTAGGACATTATCTTTGTTAACTTCAAAATGTTCCACTTTTAAAATCATTGTACTTTTAATATACAGTATTGGGGCATATGTTTTAAAGAAAACTGAAATTATTTTTGCTTAAGTGTTTTCACTTGCCCACACTATAATAACTCTTAGAGCAAAATAGCTGGTCAAGAACATTCTTGCATAGGAGTCTTTGTGGACAACTGTCCTCAGTGAAATTATATTTTTTAGAAATACATGATCTATAATCGTTTCTTTGGGGATTGGATGGACTCCTTGTTGATAACTGTACTTGAGACCTGTTCAGTGTTGTCAATTTTCTGAATTTAAGTTTTGTGTTATAATTTGAATTTTCACTTATATACAGTACTTTAAGGAATCAGTCTGCGGCCACTGATCTATTTTCATAAATAAGATGACTGGTGGAGAATGCAGAAAAGCCAGAGTTGAGTTGGCAATAGACTCCGATCCACCTGATGGGCAGTAATTGCAAGCAGGCAAAAGCTCAGGTAGGAACTGATCACTGATCAACTTGTTCGCAAGGTTGAGGCAGACCTGAGCTGATGAGTGTTGGAAATCTGTAATTAACCATCCTAGGAGATTTACCTCACATTCCAAGATTTAGATGCTGTTTAAACTTTCCCTAGAGATAGATAGATAGATAGATAGATAGATAGATAGATAGATAGATAGATAGATAGATAGATAGATACAGAGGGAGATAGAGATAGAGTGAGATAGAGAAAGTATGTGTGTGTGAGAGAGATGATAGATAGAGATAGAGAGGTAGACATAGAGATAGAGAGAGAGACAGAGATAGAGAGAAATATTTATGGTTTGTAGTATCTGAGCCAACTCAACTCAAGCATTTTACAGCTTGGCATAAAACAGCAAATGGCCCCAGTCAGGTTGCCCCATTTATTCATCAGGTTGCTGAACACCCAGGTAGACTGGATAACTACCAAGTAAAAGGAAAGCAAAGTAATTCAAATCAGTGGTCTGAGAAGCTCATCTCACATTGCCTAGTAAAAGGGCTGGCCTAATGGAGCAGTTCCCATATTATCAGCATGTGTGAATAACTACAGCAGGAGGTGATTCAAACTTTGACAGAAAATGAATGGAGAAAATGAATGGATTGAAGTTATGGTCCTGCTACCTCTCATCCAAGGCTTGGTTTCTCCGCCCCCACCCCCCATTTCATCTCTGCTGCACATAATTGTGCTAGTTCATAGCAAAAAGCAAAAAACCCCTATATTTACAAGATATAATAATGAACATGCTGTACTTCATTATCATTTGTTTATCAAAACAGTGGGGATGTTCCCATACATGTTATACAAATCATCACTCCTCACGTGCAACTTTTTGTTACTAGTTAGGTGGACTATAGAACAATTTTATTGTGATCCTTCCCTCTCTGTTTTTTGGCAGTGCTAAATAGCAAGCTCAGATGGTCCATGTCAACAGCATCAGATTGTGCTGACTAAGGTAAGCGGAATCTCAAAGACATTGCCCATTTCAATAAATAGTTTCCATAGAGATCGCAAAGAATGACATTTGTAGAACTGAACATTAAATACCTAATTTAGTACAGTGATTTTCTCTTTGACATCGCCTATGCAAGTTTTTTGGCTTCCCTCATCACAGGTGGTCCTTGACTTGCAACCAAGATTGGGATCATAATTTCCATCGATAAGTAAAGTGGTTGCCCAATTTCACATTTTTGCTATGGTTGTTAAGTGAATCACATGGTCATTAAGCAAATCTGGCTTCCCCCATTGACTTTGTTCGTTGGAAGCTGATAGGGAAGTTTGCAAATGGTTATCTGATGACCCTGGGATGCTGCAAATGTCCTCTCTCTCCCCCCACCATCTCTCTCCCAAGCAGGAGGCCCTATACCATTTCAGACAAGTAACTGTTCAGTCTCTTCTTAAAACCTCCAGTGATGAAGCACGGACAACCTTGGAAGGCAAGGTGTTCCACTGATTAATTGTCCTCACTAGGAACAATTAGGAAGGTTTTTCCTTAATTCCAGGTTGCTTCTCTCCTTAATTAGTTTCCATCCATTGTTTCTTGTCCTGCCCTCTGGTGCTTTGGAAAATAAATTGATCCCTTCTCTTTGTGGCAGCCTCTCAAATACTGGGAAACCGCTATAAAATCTCCCTTAGACTTTTTCTCAAGACTAATCAAACCCAAATCCTGCAACCGTTCTTCCTATGTTTTAGTCTCCAGGCCTTCAATTGTCTTAGTTGTTCTTTTGCACTTCCCAAAGTTTCTATAACTTTTTGCAATGTGTTGATCAAACCTGGCTGCCATATTCCAGATGTGGCCTTATTAAGGATTTATAAAGCAGTACTATTACTTCCTGTGATTTTGATTCTATGCATCTGTTTATACCGTACAACCAAGGATTATATTAGCTTTTTTGGCTGTTGCCACATACTGCTGGCTCATATTTAAGTGATCATCCACTAAGGCTCCAAGGTCCCTCTCACAGTTACTGTTTTTGAGCCAGGTTTCACCTACTCTGTACTTGTACCTTTTTGTTTTACCTGCTCAGGTGTAAAACCTTGCTTTTCTCCACATTAAATTTCATGCTGTTGGATAGAGCTCATTGTTCAAGTCCGTCAAGATCTTTTTGGATCCTGAGCTTGTCTTCTGGGATGTTGGCTATTCCTGCTCTGGGCAGCGTACAATAAAATATCCAAATATATAAGTCAGTGTATTAAAAAATTAAAATATGAAAAACATTTTCTTAAGTCATTCTCTAAAGGCAGAATCATTTATTTTTTAAAAAAACAAGGTAGTAAATCAACGATCTGAAATTAACATAACATCTTAATCCTCTTTCTCATTTTACTCAGCCTTTCAAAAAAATGCTTTGGAATTTCAAGCTTCTCCAAGACTTAAATGCACCTCCTGCCTCTGCTCTAATTAGTAGCAATCAGGAAGGCTAGTTGGGGACACCTGGAGTCACAGCATTGTGAAGTGTTGCCTAATGGCTACAGACGTTGCCATATGTTTCCCAGAGAAAGATTGCGATCATCTCTATCAACAGGAATCCCTGATAGGAGATGAAAGATGGTCTCTTCCTTTTTTATTTTTTGGGGGGGTCCTGCATCATTTTCAACACCCGCAAGAAACTTGTTGATCAACTTAATTCTCTTTCCACTGAGAAGGAACTTGGATGATATGAAAGCACTATGACTCCCACAATACAAGCCATCTGGAACTCAGTGAGACATATGATGGAAGGTCTTTGCAAAGGAATGACAGTTCTTCATGGACCATATGCCACTGCCCAGGGCAATCCAAGAAGCTGATCATGATATACATGCAAGCGAATCTGTCTAATCCAAAACAACTGTAATGATCTCATTCTAAGGGAGCTGATCTATCTGTTTTAGTTTATTGTCAGTATTCATCTCAAACCGTTTTTCTAGGAAGAAAACTGGCTACAACTGGAAGCAGGTTTAAGGCAGGTAAATCAGTATAAATTCCTTCTGTTACATTGTCCAAGTACCCAGTATAATGTTTCTTTTCAAACTTCTTTATAAAAGATGGCTTTAAAAAAAAATCTGCCTGCTTCTGTTTGTAGTTTTCCTTAATATATAGAGGTTTTGCATTCAGCTTCTCCTATAATACATAGCTGTCAACATACATTTTCACAGAATCATATTCTTTAATGTGGATTTTTCTAATGTTATTCTTGGTTATGTAAATCTTGCCAGTACAGCAAATCTCTGTGATTCACTCCTGCTGGAATTTATGGTGATACCAACTCCCCCCCTACTCTCCACCCCACCCCAAAAAGCTTGAGCCAAGTTATTAGTACTGTGGTCAGTTTCAATATATTGTTTCCGGTTTTGATAAAGGAGAATATTTGTAACTTGGGGTTGAAAATGAGGGATCCTTGGTGCTCTCTGAGCTTGGTTGTTTTCTTGCAGATGTTTCATTACCCAAACAAGATAACATCATCAGTATTTCTGGTTTGTTTTAGGGACAAATACTAAAAATAATAACTTGGGCTGGGGAGTTAAGGGAAAGAATTTAAAGAATTAATATTTCATTAACCTCAACCATGTACCTTCTTGATGTAAAGATTAGGGGTTTTTTTGTATGCATGGAAGGAAAACCATTTATAAAACAAATCTGATTGGCCTTAGGATTTGCCCCTGGAGCACTATGGGAAACCTTGGAGTATAAAGGAATAGTGCTATGTAAATAACAAGCTTTGTTATTAGTACAATTTAAAATATATGCATTTTAGGGGCTCAGTTCTAATAATTGCAATGTATAAATGAAGTCTTTGGAGGGCTACTTTCTTGATCTCAGATTCTCTGGATACTTAGAAGGAGGCTTTTCTCTGTATAAGGAATTATACAATTAAAAATATATATTATTCAGAAAGGAAGAAGTGATATTATAGCCATTTCAATGCTTTGTGAGTTATGTACTTTAAAACCGCCATCTTTCTCTCTTTCTCTCTCTCTCTCTTTTTCCCCAGCCATACATGAATAGCTCAAGCTGTTAAACTGTATGCTGGTGATTGATCTCTTTAATAAAAACACAGTTCCTTTGTAAGGAAAGGGATAAACAAATGGACTTGTTTGTCCAGAGCTTTAGAGTTTATAGTAACTCTGGGGCATCAACTTTGTCTTCACTGATAACTTAGATGAAAGATATCAATTCAGCCTTTATGTGAGCAGAACAGAGAGTGAATATATGCATCTTTGCCTGTACTTCCACAACCGTATCATTAGCAAAACAAAGTGCATGAATACAAGCAAAGAAATTTAATTTTCAGGTAATTTCCTTAAATCCCCAACTACTCCTCTGAGAATTTTGCATATTTAGAACCAATTTTGGGAGGAGAAGAAGAATCCACAAGGACCCTTTCTCCTTTGATTCTAAATCACCATTGAGTCCAGAGTTATAATTACCACGGCAGATTATTTGTTCTCACTAAGCTTTGCTGAGAAGTAGAATATATGTGGCAGTGCAAGCCTGAACTGTTAAGGATTGGTCTGTCCAAAATATAGTTGGTTTGCTAACTGAATGCAAAAGGGATGGAGTGTGTGCTCATTGGTGTGTGTGTGTGTTGGGGATAGATAGGAAACACTTCAGTTTGTAATTATCTATAATTATTTCACTTTGCTTTCTTTATTCCCCTGTAGTTTTGTTCTTAGGGATTGGCAAACAGGGTAGACTGAAGGCCACCTTGGTGTAATCCCACTCAAAAGAACTACAGCTGTTGCTAGGGTGTGTGGTCTTTAAAAAATAACTTTAAACAAACAGAAATGTCGTAAAACATTTCATACTCTACCTCAAACCTGCTACGTCCCCATTTCCATAGTTAGGATTATGTGCTTCAAACATTATGTGATGGTAAGATCCACTTGAAATCGTTACACATTATTTATGCTGTATAGCCAATTTTTAAGCTCACCACTGAGTTATAACCACAATATTGTAGCCTCCATGCATTAAAGTTCAGCGCTTGATATTTATGGAAGGTGTGCAGAAAAATCCTTGTAAGGATGTCTTGATAGTCATAACCAGCTCCATCCTGGGCCATTATTTTTTGCTGGTGCCACATCTGCAGCCATTTTATGTGTGCATATTGTCCCTTTGTGCGAACCAAAAAGAAGCTATTTTCAACCTCCTTTAACAATGCTCCGAATGAAAACTGCTTTGTAATTTCTTGTGCTGACTTGTCTTTAGGATCTACTGCTGTTAGCCCAAAGATCTCCTAATAGTTTCAGTGCTACATGAGCACATTCTCTCTCTCTCTCTCTATGCTGCTTCTTGCAATCAGTGCTAAACTTGTTGTTTACGGAGTGTAGCTTATAATAGAAATAAATTGGTAGTTTGTTCTAATTGGTAGTTTACTACTAAAGAAATTGGTAGTTTTCTACTGAACCTGATTTTAGTATTTTGGACTGCTTTGTGTTATATTTTGAACTGTTTTTAATTGTGTTTTATGTATTTAATTGCCTTTTTGTGAGCTAGTATATTATTATTTTAGAAAGAAAGAGACTGTTATGTTTAATAAATATGTTGGCATGACTAAGGAAGCATTCCCACCTATACTTATTAATCTCTTTTCTACATACAGTTGAGTGCAATAAGCCAGAATTCAGAAGAATTTGGATTTACCATGAAGAATAAGCTGTAGGATGAGGGATGCTACTCAGTCTCTGCTACCACTGGGAACAACGAGGAATGTACAAGTTTGTTTGCTTTCTTTGTTTGTTTACTATGACATACTTACGATTCTTATGTCTCATCTTAAATTTGTCTTGCCAGTTGTAACTATCCTCAAAGACCCCAGAAGCATCATAGGCTACTCTCAATAGACTTAGAAAATTGAAGATATATTGTCTTCCTCTATATGCATGCTCAATAAATGTGGCCTCATTTATTGACCACTTTATCAATGTTCAAACTATGAAATCGAAGACATAATTAAGTCTTGTGCCCAGGACTGTCTGTAGGGTACAGTCAAAAAGATCAAACTGGCAGCCACAACAGTGTGATCAGAGTAATGATGTGTAGTTTTTTTTTTAGTGTGAATTGCATTGATTATACTGTTGGGGTTGCCAGCATGATTCCCATGCTCAATTTCAGAAATGTATTTCAGATCCATCTGTTCCCCTAGTCTACCTAGAACTTTCCAAAAATCAACAAATCTAATCACCCTTTTGCCATTTATTATTTTTTTAAAAGAGAGATTTTTAAAATGTCCATAAATTTATATTTAAAACTTCTTTTGATTAGGATTGAAGGAAACTTAACAGGTGCATTTTGTGAAACTTGCCTATCGAAAGGCTCTTTATAGTTGAAAAATGATTAATAAGCAATTTGCAAAAGTGATTTAGAAATAAGACTTTGCAGAACCTTGTATTCATAAGACTACATGGTGGCTAGGAGCTTAGATGGAAATCCAGGTGAACTCACAAGCTGGCTGCAGGAACCTCAGTTCCTATAGTTTACTCATGAAGAGTCTAGAGTGCAAGTCGGCAATCTCACAATCTCTCCTTTATCCAGAGAGATTTGGCCAACTAGAAAATGGAGTCTGGCCGCTGATTGCAATAATGTCTCTGATCCCTTAGAGACATCTAATTCATCATGAGTCTCATGGACACTTATCAGCTTGATTTTTCTGACCATAGCTTAAACACACATGTGCTTGTGACTGTTCTATATTGCCTTCTTTCTTCCTGATGATCACAATTAAATCTGGTAGTATTCAGATAACTACAGCTTTCTGTTTAAGTAAGGAAACTATACCAGGTTTAAAATTCCTAGGGTAATAAAGAATTAATAGCTGACCAGCTGCTTTAAGGCTATAAGCCAAGATGATGAACTGAGGATGAATCAGCAGAGTACTGCCACTTTAAGAAGTTGTCTATATAAAGAGGCCATGTGAGGGCATCTCTCTCTCTCTCTCTCTCTCTCTCTCTCTCACCTCGTGTTCTATTTCCATTGTTGTTCTCAGTGTAGATTGATTGCTTACCTAGTATTTGCCTAACACATGTATGTATATAGTAATCTTGTATATAAACCACTGTTAAAAGACAAAGCCTCTGTGTCCCGTGTTTTGCTCCTGGGTTGTCTCACAATAGTAGTCACACTGTAAACACTCTGACAGAAACAAACAAAATCTTAAACTAACTTCAGACTGTGATTAACAGCTTTGTTACTTCAGGCCTGACAATCGTTTCCCAGTTTGGATTTAATAGGAAACTATTATTACTATTCTGTCAGGGAGAGGGAAAGGGAGAAGGAGAGGGAGAGGGAGAGGGAGAGGGAGAGGGAGGGAGGGAGGGAGGGAGAGAGAGAGAGGGAGAGAGAGAGAGAGAGAGAGAGAGAGAGAGAGAGAGAGAGAGAGAGAGAGAATATGTTATGGAGACAGGAATCATGCATATTTCAGCTTATATATTTTGTATATTTTATTTTTCTCTTAACTGTTACCTAACAAGAATACTTCAGTTAGATTGGCTACACAATCTGAAAAAAATAAATAAAAGGATACAATAAATTAAAATAAATAATAATAAATTGTCACTGAGAATACATGTAAATGCAGTTAGTGCACAGGTATAATCTTAGAAGTCTCTATTATGTTTTTTATTGCTAATGTCTCCAGGAGTTGTATTCACTCTAATGATGGAAAACGCCATACTGATCTGACCCTTACATAATATCCTCCATAACTGACAGAAATTTCTGCAGTTATTCATTGCAGAGAACATTTCATACTGTAGTGATATTTATTTCTATGGTTGACACTGTAAAACTGCTTTAATAGACTACACACAGGCAGACAGGCAGACAGACACGCACACACACAAATATATGAGGTATGCTCTCATCATCCCTAAGAAAGTTTACAAGAAATACTTATAATTCTGCTGTTTTATTTTTCATATGATGTAATAATTTTGCTGCATATATTTGGAATGTGATGGGAATTATGTATTTATTTATTTATTTGATTTAAAGGTCCTGCCTTTCCTCAAAAAGCTGAAGGCAACTGATATAGGACTCTCCACCTTTTATTTTCTCCCCCAGCCAACAATACTGTGCAGTAGATTGGGCCAAGTCATTTGGTGAGTATCCATGGCTAAGAGTGGACTGGAACCTGGTCTTACTAGAACACCTTAGTCACCAACTACACTGGATCTCAGCCAGGGGTGGGATTCAAATTTCTTAACAACCAGTTCTGTGGGTGTGGCCTAATTTGTGGGTGTGGCTTGGTGGTCATGTGACTGGCTGGGCATGGCTTATATATAAATATTATAAATATTTATGTAACTATTGAATTTTTCATTCAGAGATCTATCTTTCTGCAATCGGCTACCTGAGTCTGTCACAAAATTTGTTTGCTAGCAAACTCATAAAATTTGCTAGCAAGCAAACTCACAAAATTAACTCAGAACACACTATGTATGTAATATTGAATTTTTTATAAAACAAGAGCAACTTTTACCCAAAATCAGGCAAAGCAGGCAGACACATTGAGTTGCTCACAAAATCACAGATTCACTTAGAGATCTGTGTTTCTGCCATCTGCTACCTGAGTCTGCACTGAACAATAGAAGCTTCAGGCTCAGTTCTGCTTTCAGATTAGCTAGAAAGCAAGAAATCTTATGATGTCCTGCTTTCTAGCTAATCTAAATCTCAGGACACAGCAGAATAGCTGATAGTCAGGAAAAAAAAGTAGGAAAAATAGCAACTTATCAGGCAAGTCTGATGGCATGCATGCCAGGTAAGGAGTGAGTGGGCGGGGAGGGGTGGGATGGGGCCAGCCAGTGGCACAATTTGCCAGTTCTCTGGCAAGACAGCTGACAAGTGCTGCACGTGAGTGTGCAGTGTTTGAAAATCCTCTTCTTTCCTGCTTTTTCAACCTCAGCTGTGCTGTGCAAAGCAGCTGAGGTTGAAACAGCAGGAAATAAAGGGCAGCCAAGAGCCCAGGCGGGTGGCTGGGCCAGAGTAGCAGACACTGAACCATTACAGGAACTGGGCTTGGCTAGTCTAGTGAAGAGAAGAACCAGAGGAGACATGACAGCAGTCTTCCAATATTTGAGGGGCTACCACAGAGAGGAAGGGGTCAATCTATTTTCTAAAGCGCCTGTAGGCCAGACAAGGAATAATGGATGGAAACTGAACAAGGAGAGATTTAATCTGGAAATAAGGAGAAACTTTCTAACAGTGAGAACAATCAACCAATGGAACAGCTTGCCCTCGGAAGTTATGGGAGCGCCATCACTTGAGACCCTCAAGAAGAGATTGGACTGCCATTTGTCAGAAATGGTGTAGGGTCTCCCGCTTGGATGGGGGGGGGTTGGACTAGATCAGCGGTCGCCAACTGGTAGGCTGCGGCCCACTAGTAGGCTGTGATAAAATTTTGGTGGGGCGCAGAAAAATCTCACCCCAGAGCACCACCCAAAGCAATTAATCCAGGCTGCGCAAAAACACTAGGCTGCGCCATACACATGGCCTGCGGGAACCGTCCCCGCCCACTCACTCCTTACCTCGCAAACTTGCCTGCTAAATTGCATAGATTGAGTTGCTTTTAAGCACAGCCGAATCTCCCTTACGATTGAAGATTCTATTATTCAGTGCAGACTCCTGGCAAGCAAATGGCAGAGCTAGCTGACGGCAGATAGATAGTTCACTGAATGATTCTGTGAGCAACTCAATCTGCCTGCCTGCTTTGCCTGATTTGGGGTAAAAGTTGCTCTTTTTTATAAAAAAAATCAATATTTATATAAATATTTATAATATTTACATGCAAGCCATGCCCAGCTAGTCACATGACCACCAAGCCACGCCCACAAATAAGGCTACACCCACAGAACCAGTTAGTGGTCCCTGGGATTTAAAATTATGAGTTTGGTGGTCCCTGAGGTCCAAAAGGTTGGCGACCCCTGGGCTAGATGACCGTCCTATAAGGTCCCTTTCAACTCTGACTATCTGTCTGTTGTCTGTTATCTGTTTCGGTGTCTGCTGCTCTTCAGAGCTACCAGTTCTATAGAACCGGGCCGAACCGGTAGCATCCCACCCCTGATCTCAGCAATCAGTAAAGTCTCTTTCTCTAAGCAGATAGACACAAATACACACATCCAGACAAATGCACACACCTCTGCTACAAATTAAATTGGCAACTATTGCGTTAGATGGAAAAAGGCAATATCGCTCTTGGTGTGTTGGGCCTGTGAATTTTGATTACTAGCTTCTCCAAAACAATAGTTTGGTTAAAACCAATGGATTGGTTGAACATTAAAATATTGTTTTGAAAGAAAAAACTACTACAATTGTTAGATCAGAAAAACCACTGTTTGGGATTCTTCAAATCACACGTTCTACCTATAGCTTGCAATACTCTACATCACTGTCTTTTTCAACATTTGTACACTATTTCAAGACATCAGCGATCACATAACAAATTGATTCCAGTTATATTGTTGGAGAACTAAAAACATCAGCTAAACACTTGAACATACATTTCACTTAGCATTTTACCCATAGTTAAGGACATTTACCCATGCCGTATGGCTGCATTACTATTATCCTTCTCCTATTGGTATTTATGGTTATATCACCTTTTTGTTTGTATGTACCAGTGGTGGGATTCGAATTTTTTACTACCAGTTCTGTGGTTCTGTTCTTGGTGGGCATGGCAGGGGAGGGATACTGTAAAATCTCCAGTCAGAGGTGGTATTTGCCGGTTCTCCGAACTACTCAAAATTTCCACTCCCGGTTCTCCAGAACTGGTCAGAATCTGCTGAATACCCCCTGTACACTGAGAGCTTATAATGTGTGTCCAATTCCTTGTGTGTTCAATCACATTTGGCCAATAATTCTATTCTATTTCCATTCCATTCCACTCCTTTTTACCTAATGTTTTGATTAAAAAAATAATATCTACAATTTTAACTAAGTTTTAGGAATTTTGCACTTCATTTGCATTCCTTTTTCTGCAAATTTTTTTGCTTGTGCACAGGGCTGCAGAAAAAAGTCTGGCAGTGTGTTTAATTGCTCTTTTCCTCTTTATTCTCCTACCTATGGAGATTCTCAATCATGCAGATCATGGTTGTCCCAAAGGTGCTTTTTCCAAAAGGCAACTGGACTTCCTTGTCTTTTTCTTTGAAAACATTTCACTTCTCATCCAAGAAAATCTTCAGAACTGAAGAAACTTCTTGGATGAGAAGGGAAATGTTTTCAAAGGAAGAACCAAGAGAATCTAGTTGCTTTTTGAAAAAAAACCCGTACCTTTGGCTCTGTGGTTTCCTATCATTTCATCCAGTCTAAACCAGTAGCAACATGGGCATCTACATCTCTGCTGTGGAATTGAGTAGGATCAACCAGCCAACACACAAGAGCTCGGTTGTGGCGCTTGGAAAAGCTGAATTATTTTTGTTTGATACTTGAAACCAAAGTCTCAAAAGGCACTTACAATGCTCAAAATGGCCATTGCGAGGTTAGAATATTTCAGGTTTCAAATGTTTGGCTCATCCCTATCATTGGTCAATTATTTACATATATCTTTGAAATGATCTTTGAATGTGTAACTCGTGGTTGAATGGTAATGATTTTATTAAGCAGATGGAGCAGGAATGGTAGGTTGTGGGTTTTTTTTTTACTATCATTAGGGACTTCATTTCATCACTTTTCTTGCAGCAAAATCATTTATTACAAGTTGTATTATTGCATATGCTTCTCATAAAAAGAAGCAACAATTAAAGTTAAATCTCTAGAGGAAAAAATTAAAGAATTGTTAATTGTTTTGCATTTCATGCATCTCCTGAGCAATAATACAGTTTCATGTTCTCTGCTAAATTTGAACAAACCAATTGTAAACTGAAGCAAATTAAGTAGTATAATATTATATTCTACATAGAATTTAGAGGGGAAAATATATAAAAATTCTACTGTAGAACAACCAATAAACTATTTTCAACATTTCAAAGGTATATTTCCAATTTCCCAATATTCTCTTTATAGAGTGTTCAGTGAATATTACACAGTAACTTATGACTTCTACAGCCATTATTAGTAGGTTCACTCCATCCATTTCTCTTCCAGAGATTCTGAATACATTTAAATCTATGAAAGTGGAGACAGCATTGATGATTCTCCTTGATTGATGATTCCAACTCTGTTAATGTGTTATTTTCCAAACTTTATTGAGCATTTATCTTTTTTTTTAAATTGGAGAGGCAGGTATTCCCCAACTTACGACCACGATTAGTATCAGAATTTGCTAAGCAAATGTGCTTGTTAAGTGAGTCACATCCACTTTTGTGGACACATTTGTTAAGCAAAGCATTGCGGTTAAGTGAATCATGCAGTCATGTGAATCCTGCTTTCTCTGTTGACTTTGCTTGCAGAAGCCAGCTTGTGAAAATTGCATATGGTGATCACATGACCCCAGGTTGTTGCAATTCTTGTAAATAAATGCTGGTTGCCAAGCACCTCAGTTTTGATCATGTGATGGAGGGGATGCTGTGATGATCATAAATGTGAGGACTGTATCAACTCTTAAAACATTTTGTATACACGTTTTATAGTTGACAACAGAAAGAAGGGGGGGTGGAGTTTCAAAGAGCAGGCAACAGGGTGAAATCGAAAGTACATTCCATTCATATTTTCTTCAAAGACTGATTAGAAGGCTGAAGCTTCTGCCGTGAAAAAATCTAGTTGGAGAGCCAGATGGTGGCCTAGCGGTGAAGCTAATCGCCTTGTGTGGGGAAGGTTGAGAGTTGGCTATCTGTCAGGATTCCAGCAGTTACTCCAATTAAATCATGAGCCTTGGGCCACATTCCCAAAATTAAAGAGGATTTATTTGAAGGTAACATATCTCAGAGTTGGCTACGCCCAGGTTAGTGCTGGACGGAGAATGTTACCTTCAAATAAATCCTCTTTAGTTTTGGGAGTGTGGCCCGAGGCTCATGATTTAATTGGAGTAACTGCCGGAACAGACAGACTGGTTGTAAATCACTTTTTTCAGTACCTAATTTCAAACAGTCACTAAACAAAAGACTGTAAGTAAAGGACTATCTGTTTATGTTGAAATTTTTTCAACTCTTTAGCAAAATCTTATAGTATATTCCAATATAGACCCATTTATTTCCTAAATGCTGATGCTAGCATTTTAAAAGCTACCTCGTCTCTGATTACATTTTTTTCAACTATCGTGCACCCAGGTATGGTTGAATTTCTCAAGTTTTCTGATAAGATCTCAAAGAGTGGGGTCTGAGCAAGATTGAGTAGGTGTGCAGAGCCTGAATACTGAGGGCAGGGACTGGATAATTTATGAATGGAATGGGAAGAGAGACACAAAACATACATAGATCTACTGTAGGCAGTAACCCAGCTTGGATACCTAGAGATATATTGCTGTTGGGATTTGCTTCTGATCTGCTTAAACAGTTTGTTGGTGGGTCAAGGTTTTCCTCCAACTGCTACGTTGGAGAGTAAACATTGATTTAGGGCCCCCAAACGCTTCAACTCCTTCATAAAGTTTCTGATTGTTCATCAGCCCCACCTCCCAAACACTTATTATATGAAAATAATTTGATAAATATTATTTTAATTGTGAATAACAACAACAATAATAAGCCGAAGATACAAAAAAAACCACTGACAATCCAAACTGCCCAGTTTGCAATGACAAAATTGAAACTGTTTCACATTTAATATGTGAGTGCAGAAAAATTGCACAAACTGATTACAAAGCTAGACATGACTGAGTTGCTAAATTAATCTACTGGTCATTATATAAAAAAAATATGCCTTATCTGTATCGAAAAAGTCATGGGAACATAAAGTGGAAAAGGTTATCAAAAAAGAGAAAATGGGACTCTTGTGGGACTTTTGAATACAGACGGAACACAACATGGCAGATATTATGGTTGTTGAGGGCTGAAGCATACAATTTATTGATATCGCTG
Organism: Pseudonaja textilis; assembly: GCF_900518735.1. The sequence goes on along the minus strand of NW_020769321.1, from coordinate 15,296,030 downwards.
CACCAGGAGACGCCAGAGTCGAAGAAAAAGAATTGGAAAAAAATCATGAAATATGACCTGGCCATCAAAACTACGTGATTGTGGTTGAAACATGTAAGAATGATACCCATTGTCATCAGGGCAGTCGGTACCATGTTCAAGAATTTTATAAAATACATTAAGGAATTGCAGCTTCTCTCAATAACACCAGCAGAACAGCAAAAACCGGTGCTACTTGGAACATCATATGTTTTGAGAATATACTTGGTTGATACCTAGGATGCTGGCAGCAACCCATATTAACCATTTGTACCAGTCACTGGTATTTGTGATACATTTTTAAATGTTCAGTTGACTGAGTTTAATGTTTAATGAATAAGAGAGATAATAATAAAAGATTTAGGCTGGTCTATGACCATAATAAAGATTTGATTTAATTTGAATAATAGAAACAACTCAAGGAGGCTCTAGATGGCAGCTGACCAATCCTAAGTAACCCTGTTTCACCACTGTAAACCTTCAACACTAAGGAACTTGATTGGAGACTCCAAAAGATTGATTGAATCCCATCAACTTTCAGTCATTGATTGACCACTTATTGACCTTCGGATATTTATTGTATCTGTGCACCTTCTGATTTTCTTTTCACATATGGCAGCAACTGGATGTCTCAAAGGATTTAATTTAGATGCTTCATACACACTACCCGTTCTCTGAAAGATCCTCAGTCGCATGGTAAGTTCTACTCGACCTGAGGCTCTCATCCATCACTATGGGTAGTCCTTGACTTACAACCATTCATTCAGTGACCGTTCAAAGTTACAATGACACTGAAAAAAGTGACCAGTGACCTTTTCTCACCCTTATGACTGTGTCAAGCCCCTGGTGGAGACTGACTCTGAGGGAGAGGAGGAACAGCTGACAGGGAGTGGAAGTGTGGCTCTGGAGGTTGTGGAGGAGGCTGGGGAAGGGCTGAGGCCAGCTGGGCAGTCAGAGGAAGAACCAGACCATCCCCTCTTCATCCTAGGGCACACAGGGAAGAGAGGATAAGGGTGGTCTACTGGGGAGGAGAGGGCCTTGATCCTCTTCATGGGCTGCAGCTGTGACAACCTGATAAGAGGACATGCGTACGGGTGAGTGCTGGAAACAAAGTGAGGAAATATCTCTAGTTTATTGCTCCTCTCTGAGTTTGGCATCCTTCCCAGTGTGTGTGCTGATATCTGTGGATGTCTTCAAGCCCTTATCTTGCCTGGTTTCTGTTGTTTTTTACTCTTTATAATTTATAAGCATTTTTAGTTTAAACGGCATTTCCTCCTTCTTGTAATTGCTCGTGTGGGAGTTTTTTGTCTCCAGTCAAGGATATTCGGAGCTTGGAAGCAAAGTAAAGGAATAAAAGGGGCTTTAACTGTTTTTCGTGACTGTATTTATTTTGTATCCCACCCTGGGTCATCACACACTGTTTCAGCATCCCCCTATGATCGTACAATCAAAATTCGGGAGCTTGGCAACTGGTATGTATCTATGATAGTTGCATTGTCCCAGGGTCATTTGCAACCTTCCAAGCCAGTTTCTGCCATGGAAAAGTCAATGGGGGAAAGCAGATTTGCTTAACGATCACATGATTCATTTAATACCTGCAGTGATTCATGTAACAACCATGGCATAAATATTATAAAATGGGGCGTCATTCACTTAACAACTACCTTGCTTAGCAACAGAAATAATGGGCTCAATTGTGGTCGTACGTCGAGGACTATATCACATCAGTCTTTTTATGGTTCTATCCATGTGGCTTCCTGGGTAAAAATACAGGAGTGGTTTACATTGCCTTCTCTTTCACAGTATTAATTTATGAGTGTGCTATTGTCACAATTGTCTACCTGCAGGTTCTTCTTATATCGCTATCCGTTGTGGTTAGCCAGCAGCTGATGCGGACAACTGAGGAGACCGAGGACTCAGATGAGGGGCCAGGACCATTAGGGAGTGGACTGCTGCCTTCAGAGATTGTAGGGGCTGGCAGCAGCAATGAAGAGGTTCCCGAGGAGCCTGTGCCAAGTGTGCATGCACGCAGGATTGCTCTCAGGAAAGAGCAGCTACAACAGCATGGGCAACTCAGGAGTAAGATTGCAAGGTAATGGCCCCTCCTTCAAGAAGATAAAAGGCAGCTATGAAGCGAACGTTCTTCACGGGAAGTAAAGACATTTTCAAACTCAGCCTCGTGGACATTACAGTATTTTAAGTTAGTATTTGAAGACTCTTGTGTTGTGAAATATTTCTTATCTGTCATTCTTGGCAGTCTCGTACAGTTTTGGCAAGGTTTGTGCTTATCAAAGTTCATTAGTTTGCAGCAGCCTTTCAACCGGGGATTTGTAAGACTCATTAAAAGGTTTCTGTTCCCTTTGGTTATTGTTTGTCTTATTGGAAAAGGGTTTGGGTCAGAACACTATGGCCATTATAGGTAGGTGCCTGCTTGTTTTAGGTGAACCAACCTTCATCCCTTGGGTGACCCTGTTGGGAATGACTTCCCTTAGTTATCCCTCTTGGGAACATCCCCAGGATTTCTTAGGACTGGGCCATTTGTAACCAAATTTGTGACTGTTAGGGAAGCAGTAGACCATATCTTTAGCTTTAGTAAGTGGAGACAAAAATAAATAAATAAATAAATAAAGAGGACAAATCTAACACCACAAGAAGTGAATTGTATCTCCCGTTAATGTGAATGTTCTTTGCATGTCAGATCCAAAGTAACTATGATTTAAATAAGAAGCATCTTTCTGTTAAGTGGCTTTTAAAAGGAAAACACACAAATTCTGCAGAATACATGGATGGATGGATAGGTAGGTAGATAGATAGATACTGTAGAGAGATAGATAATGTCAGACTGGCAACAACTTAAACCTCTAAATAGAAATGATCCTTGGCTCCATTCATTGAGAAATGAATAGTTTTATTAGAAATCAAATGTATTGCAGTATTGCAAAGCCAGAACTGAGAATTGTGCACCCAGATCCCTTAGTTCTACTTCCCCCCTCACCTATCCCTTGCTGCGCACCCCACTGTAACCAATCAAGTCCATGCAAAATGTTTTCACAATAGTCAATCCAAGTACAGCTTGGTATGAGGGTTCCTCCTCCTTCCAGCTGGATGACCTTGGGGCAGCATCTCAAGGTGGTATAATGTCTACTTTTGATTCCCCAAGCATCGCCTTCCTCATCCCCCCACCCCATAGTTCATGGCAGCCTGTCATTGCATAATAGTGAGGCACAGCTAGCATAAAGTGACAGCTGATAGATAGATAGACAGATAGATAGAGATAGATAGCAATAGCGCTTAGATTTATATACCACTTTATAGTGCTATACAGCCCTCTCTAAGCGGTTTACAGAGTCAGCATACAACAGTTTGGGTCCTCATTTTACCCACCTGGGAAGGATGGAAGGCTGAGTCAGCCTTGAGCCATTCAGAATCAAACTCCTGGAGTGAGTTAGCCTGCAATACTACATTCTAACCACTGTGCCAGATAGATAGGATAG
>NW_020769321.1:15280058-15292508 GCF_900518735.1 Pseudonaja textilis | reverse complement strand
CGGTAGTAAAAAAATTTGAATCCCACCACTGGATAGATAGATAGATAGATAGATAGATAGATAGAGAGAGAGAGAGAGAGAGAGAGAGAGAGAGAGAGAGAGAGATTCACTCCTCCATAACATTATTGATGTTACACATAGAGATAGAGATTGATGATAGATATAGATAGATAGACAGATAGACAGATGGACAGATAGACAGATAGATAGATAGATGATTTTCATCTATCTATCTCCTTTTCATACTTTGACATGGCTACTGAAAAATTCAGAGTGAACAAAGCTGTGTCACACAATTTAGAATACACAAATTAAAACAACCCACCCTGCGTTTGTAAAATGTGACTAAAGCTGGGAAAAATATGCACTCATGCATGGGCGTGCAAATTCAGGTGCGGCTGCACACCTGGGACTTCTTCCTTATTAAATATTGGAGCATGAATTATGCATAAACAACAAAAAAAGGAGACTAAAACCTTTTGGGCTCATTGTCTGTCATCTCCTGTTAAAACAACAACAAAAAATAAATAAGTGTTTTGCCTTCAAAATAAGTCTTTGGGAGGGTTGCCATGCTATTCCTTAGGTATTTACTGTTGCTTCGTACGCAGCAATTAATTAGTATGGCAAATATTATCATAGAGGCTCATTAGAGAGTGCAAAAAAGAGGTTGAAAAAGTGTCTTATTTATGGGAACAGACATGGGAACTCATCAAAATGTTCCTTGTGGAGGCTCATTTTGCATTCTGCCGTGACAGGCCCATTGCTACTATCACAGTCTGCATACTATCCATAACTGCAAAGGGAATTTCTTATGGAGGGCACTGCTTTGCTTGCTTCAATGACATTTAGTTCTCAGTAGAAGCACATTCAATTCCACATAGTAATAGTACTTTAATAACAGTTGAAAATATGTTTTATGGTGGATGTTGATAACTAAATGCTAAGCCCATATATAGAAACTCGGATAATTGGAATTTCTCATAGCCCTGGATGCAGCTGAGGCCACTGGAAAATACCTTGATACAGAAGTTTAAAATCAATAGACTGTTCTGGGTTCGTTTTCAGTGATCTGTCCTCTGCTTACTATTACGATATTTGTATCATGGATTCTGCTTCCTGTAAATCTAAGGTCTCCCGCTCTTGAATGAATGAGGAGATAAGCAATTGAATTTGAAAGATTCTTTATGCAACAGAAAAGCAATTTTGTTCCTTGTTATCAAAGGGCAGGAAACAACCTTGCCAGTTGAATGCTAAATATTTATAACCCTGGGGCTTTTAGTGTATCCTGGACCTATAACTGACTATATTTTTTGATAAAAGATTAGCAGTAGGGGCAGAGGTGGTATTCAGCAGGTTCTAACCAGTTCTGGAGAACCGGTAGTGGAAATTTTGAGTAGTTCGGAGAACCGGCAAATACCACCTCTGACTGGCCCCACCGGCATCTATTCTCTGCTTCCTGAGCCCCAGCTGATCGGCTGGGTCTTCTTTGGTTGCCCTGCATAGGAGAACGGAGCTGGAAAGCAAGTTAGTGGGCTAGGGAAGAAATGGAGATTTTGCAGTATCCTTCTCGTGCCACACCCACCAAGCCACACCACACCCACAGAACCGGTAGTTAAAAAAATTTGAATCCCACCACTGAGTAGGGGTCCTGGAAAGCCGAGTGACATTTGGTTGAGCAATTTTGCTTGGGAGCTGCCTCTTCCCTTGTTTTATCCACTTTCCGTGAAAATTACTCAGTGGGATTTCAATCTGTTTCAATTTTCTAAAGGAAAAGAAATGATGTTACCATGGATTCTAGCTTAAATATTAACACCCCAAGGGATAAATGAAATGGTAGCAAAAGAGTAAGGAAACACTCGGATTGGAGAACATCACAGCTTTGTTTCGGAGACGAGAACAAAGATCATTTGAAACCAATAGCTTCATCGTGTAGTTTGGACCATTAGATCCAGATATGAAGCAGCCTCATTTGGAGTCTATACACTGTTGCTTCTTTTGCTCTCATCAGTGAACAGCCCTTTGTTTCGATTTTAGTAACGCTGCTGTGGATTTACAAATATAATAGAAACGCAGCTGGTTTTAAGGAATCAAGGGATGATCTCATGGACATTGAAGAGATCAAGTATTTATTTTATTTTATTTATTTATTTGATTTGCCAATCACTTACAAGATAATAGGTGTAAGTATAAACATAAGTAAGAATACAGGAAATAGGTACGATTAAATGGGGACAATAGGGCAGGAATGGGAGGCACGATGGTTCACTTATGCACGCCCCTTACAGAACTCTTAGGAGTGGGGTGAGGTCAATAGTGGATAGTTTGAGATTAAAGGAGTGGGGATTAGAGGATGTAACAACAGAGTCAGGTAGTGTGTTCCAGGCGTTGACCACTCTGTTGCTGAAGTCGTACTTTCTGCAATCAAGTTTGGAGCAGTATACATTGAGTTTGTATCTGTTGTGTGCTCTTGTATTGTTGTGGTTGAAGCTGAAGTAGTCATTGACTGGTAGGACATTGTAGCAGATAATTTTGTATGCTACACTTAAGTCTAACCGTAGGCGGTATAGTTCAAGGTTGTCCAAGCCCTAGTATTTTTATTTCTTACCACTCAAAGTAATAGCAATAGCACTTAGACTTATATATCGCTTTATAGTGCTTTACAGCCCTCTCTAAGCGGTTAAACAGAGTCAGCATATTAGCCCCAACAATCTGGGTCCTCATTTTACTGACCTCGGAAGGCTGAATCAACCTTGAGCCTGGTGGGATTCAATCTGCCAAATTTCAGGAAGCCAGCTGTCGGCAGAAGTAGCTTGCAGTTATAAATTATAAATTAATTATATCCTCAGCATACAAATAAAACATGTATAAAATGTTTTACAGATGGTATTTAGCCCCAACGAGATTGGCAAGGATTTATCCCAACAGAAGCCCAAAATGTTGGAAATGTAAGAAGGTTGATGGTACATTTTATCATATGTGGTGGCTATGCCCCGAGACTAGGACATTCTGGATTCAAATTAAAAACTGGCTTCAAGAGATTACTGGTTATCAGATTGAGCTCAGACCAAAAGCCTTCCTTTTAGGAATTATTAAAGATAGAATACCAAAAGAAATAAAATATTTATTGTTACATATCACAACAGCTGCCAGAATAGCCTTTGCACAGGTATGGAAATCTCCCAATATTCCTAAAGAAGAACTGACATTACAAAAAGTAACAGAAAGTGCCGAAATGAATATGTTAATGTTGAAATTGAAAGAAAGAGAAGACTCTGATTATTTACCTAATCCCGAATAAATGGTATGATTGGTTAGCAAACAGAACTAAAAAATAAGACAAGAAACTTAACTGTAAGAATCCTTAAGAATGTAAAATGTAAATTTGTAAATTATGTAAGAATATAGCAATAATGATTAAAGTTATTAATTAATATTAGATAAATATAAATACAATGTGTTAAGATATTTATGATAAGAACTTGTATAGATGTCAAGAATATTGTTGAAACTATGCTTTAACTTGAAAATTAGAAACTCAGTAAAAACCTATTTTTTAAAAAAGTAGCTTGCAGTGCTGCACTCTAACCACTGCGCCACCGAGGCACCACCGGGTAAAGGTAGTCCTTGAGGTATGATCACCACGGAGCCCTCAAATTTATGTTGCAATGTGAAACATTTCAATGAATTTTGGCCCATTTTATGATTTTGCTTGCCACAGTTGTTAAGGGGATCGTTGCCTTTGTTCAGGGGAGTGACTTGGTTCTTTAAATGTGAGTCTGGGTCCCTCATTGTCAGAAAGTCACAAAAGGGGATCGTATGATCCCCAGGCAGCCATCATAAACCTGAACCACCTGCACTTTGATCATTGGGACCATGGGGATCCTGTAGCAGTCGTAAGCGTGAAAAACGGTCACAAGCCACTTTTTTCCAGTGCCATTGTAACTTGGAATGGTTAACTAAATGAACTGTTGTAAGTCAAGGACTACCTGTAATTCTGTTGGAAGAAATATCCTTCTGGGTTCAGTTCCAAGCGGGGAAAAAGACACTGGAATCATGAAAGTTGCTTGGAAAGAAGGTTTATTGATGAACAGGACCACATGCCATGGAGATCTTGGGCGAAGAAAAGGGGAAGAGATGCTGAGAGTCCCTGGGTTTTTACCCTCTCTGGCTTTGAACTTCCGGGGGCACAGGAAGCGTATCCTGATTGGTTGCTGTCAGAAATCATAGCTAGATTTGTAGGTTGTCTGTGTGCTAAGTTTGGTTGAGTCTTGCTGGGTGATGCAATGAAGAGAGATTAAATGTTCTGTCTGAAGGAGGTAGATCTTTGTTATGTAGAATAGACTGGTCCAGGCCTTAATGGCCCATTAACAAAGGAGAGGGGACTGAGTTTCTGCTTCCCTTTTAGGGGAAATATTCTGCCCTTTTAATATTTCCTAAACATTTCATTTTTCTAGGAGTGGGGTGGGTCTTAACTTCCTACAATTCCTTATATAAAATGAATACGCACTTGATCAAAAGAGCTAACTGGTAGTTAAAAGGAGAGAACCTTTAGTGCACTAATCTGTCATTATCCTCAGCAGAGGGTTGCCATTGAAGACATTCTTTTCTACAATAAAGAGACTATTTATTCAAAGGGGGCTGGACTTGGGTCTCTTATGGCTACACAAAGACTCCAAACTGATGACACATTTAATCTCACCTTCTAGCTCAGCCTATTCTACTCTTACAGTGTCTCATCATGGAAGTAGTGTGTTTGATGGCAATGTGGAATGCTTTATCTTGAAGGCTATGCTATTAGGAGTCAAAAGAACTTTGAAAAGTTGCAGTGATTAAATACTACTCAGAAGTTTCTAATGTCAATGCATGGAGACATCTTGTCTTGTCTTTTTTCTTTCTTTTGTTGGGAGAGGGGGAATCTGTTTATCCGATTAAACTATCGCATGCTAAATATTCATAGGGGGGGAAAAATCCAGGATGCATCTGCCATTTAGATCTAAAATAATGAGAGGAACTAAATTGCTGCTTCATCTGTTAAATCTTTTAAAACGTTATTGTATTATTTTGGTCAATTGGTAGTTGACAGTTTATCTCTCCCTAATCTTTTTAGTCAAGATTTTAGTTGTGTGCGATTTTTTTTTAATTAATGTACATTGCTTTTTTCTTTATAAGTGGAATTTGAAAGTGGAGCTGCAATTTATTTAATAGCTGTAAACCATTATTGTAATGGTTCAAAAAAAATGCCTTTGAGGATACACTATAGCATTCCAGCCTTCTAACTCTTCCTCCCAATCCCCCACCCTGGGAAAAGGGCTTACCATTAAATAAATGTTCCTTCCCTCTGGGGACTACTGTAATCTGCTCGTTTGAAAGGCAAAGTTAAGAACTTAAAATGTTTCAGAGTAAGTGTTCAGGGACAGATGCAAGAAAATCTGTCAACAGATTATCACTTTGTGTTAGAAATGGCAAATTCTTTAAAAAAAAATTAAAAACTTTTCCCATTGTCACTTTGAGCACATCATGGTAAAACAGAGAAGTTAAGTGGAGAATTAGGAACAGAAGTAGCTTATATCTAGCATCTTGTCCTAAGTTGCAAAGGATTATCTGATGTCTTTCTCCCAGGATGTAACTTTGTTATTTTAAAAGTTATGATTGTAGGGGGGCTTTGACAATTGGAAGAACAAAAAGAAAAAGAAAAAAGCAACCTCTCAACTCTTTGCAATTGCTCTATTAAAGTGATAAGTTGAACTCTTTTGCTTATCCCCCCCCCACATTATAGAAGTTGAATCATGACACCTCTTTAGCTGATAATACCAAACTAATCTAAAGTTAGTTGTGCATTAGCATGACAAAATGGAATGTGGTTTAAGCAAACAGTAAAAATTACACATAAGGCTTGAGATTAGCTTGCTCAGACAGAATATAAAACTCTGTTACGGTTCAGTATGAATCTATTATTTCCCTCAAGACATATTCTTCTCAACTGATAAACTTTATATCAAGCCTCTAGTTTCACTTGGAACTCCTAGCCATCACCATTAGTTGGGATTCTGGAAATAATCATTCAAATACATCTGGAAGGTAGGTAGGCTGTGGAAAGTTGTCCTATACATTATGCTGACTGAAAACACCTGCACATTCCATTCAAAAGTCAACAGGGGTAATGTTTAGAATGTTTAGTATGCTCAGCAATATGGTTAATAAAGACAGTTCTGGAGGCCCTTTGGGTGGCACATGTAACACCACTGTCACAAGTGCTGCTCTAGTTACTGACATTAGTTATGATGGTATCAAGCAATAAAGCTGGCCAGCATTAAAATACTGCTAGTCTTTAATTTCAGACTTTCACATGATCAGTGGTTCCATATAGATGTTAACATTATAAAGCAGGGGTCCCCAACCACCGGTCCCTGGACCGGTACCGGTCCGTGGATCATTTTTTACCAGGCCACAAAGCTTGGGCACCGCCATCTTGTTTCGACAGCGCTTCCGGGTTTTCGGTTGCTTCCGGGTTTTCGGTTGGAAAATGCTTTTGGTTTTTCAGTTGGAAAGTGGCGTTTGGGTGCTTGCGCCTTAGTTTCGTTGAAGGGGGGGGCGGCTTCGAACGAAGAGCCGTCCTGATGGCGGTGGTATCTCACGTTACTCAGGTACCAGTCTGTGGAAGAATAAATAATCGTGAAACCGGTCCCTGGTTCGAAAAAGGTTGGGGGCCACTGTTATAAAGGATAGGAGGGAAATACGGACCGTGTAGCTCAAATGCCATTAGGTTGAACAATGGTTCTTTGCTGCTGTGTTCTGAAAGATATGAGAGAAATGTGCTGATATCTCATCTTCAACCCACCACCCACAAAGCTATGCTAGACAATGGTACTAATACTCTCAGTAGTGTATTAAAATTCTTCAACAAGCCAAGAACAGCTTATACTTGTCTTTCTCTTGTTGCACTTTAATTCATTAGGACCTCCAAGATTCCTGAACTGAGAATAAGCCTTGGATTGAAGTTACTCTAAGTAATTTTGTTTCTTTCAGGAATGGCTGGAGCTAGAGGAGCAGATTGTTACTACTTTCTCAAGCACCAAATCCCAAAATGTTAGTATTTGATTTGAGCAATCACTTCTACAATCTTCCAGGTCTACCGAAGTTTTCATACAACTTGATCCAAGGCATCTAGGGCCACTTTTTCTCTCAGTGAGGCACAAACTCCATCATAGAGATATGAAATAAATATGAGATCACAAATCAAGATAAGCGAGATAGGGGGACTTTTAGGGACTTTGAGAGCTAAGACACCCATAATAATGAAATATGTTAGGATTATTGTTGTAACTAATTAGCTTCTTCATTTTGAATTATTGATTCATCCAAATATTGAGCTTGACATGGGATACCCATTGCCCCCGAAAAGCAAAATATAGAATTATTTTTAGCATATGCTTATCTCTGCCATGGATCACTTATTCATTCCTACTTCATCTGCGATGAGAATCCAGAGTAGGCACATCAAGCAAGTTGCATGCTCTGTTTTCCATACTTTTCAGTTCCAAATGCAAGAGAAACTTATTTTGTTTCTTCTGCTGGTACAATTTCCCCAAATATTTGCTTCTGACATAGAATCTTTAATTTGCTTGCCAAAACATAGTGCTCAAAGGAAGCAACAATAACATCCCCGTGAATTGAAAATAGCTTCTGATATAAGTTCTTATTCAGTCCTAATACTCTGCAGTGATTCCAGTTCTTCTTCTAACACATCACTAACCAATATTTGGCTGTCAAACAGCTGCAATAATGAAAGCTTTGTGTGGTGCTTTGGGAAAAAATCACCACAATATAGACCATAAAGTTCAGTTGGCAATAAAAATATAAAAATTCTTCCCGGTTGTCTAGATCTCTTTGAAAATGATATAGGAACAGTGTGAAGATTGGAAAAAAAATGTCTTGGTATGCAGAAGCACTGACAATAAGCTGCTAACATAGTAGATGGTTTATTTAAAGAGATTGAAAATATAGATGGTAAAGATTTCCTCATCTGCCAGTTCTCCGGCTAGCTTGTTTGCAGATGGATCAACATAAATCTCAGCATGTATCTTATCTCACAATATTCTTCCTGGTTTGCTGCCTTCTCTGCCCCCCTCCTTCTCTTTTTATAACGATGATGGTGATGATCAAATAAATCATACATCATCAAGAGATGCAGGAGGCAAAATACAAAAGCTGAGAATCTCTCCATCGTCAGATGACCAGAAAGAAAATTTGTGGAAATTGAAGCCATGCATGTAATCACAACTTAGCCTGAACAATTCTTTACCGAACATTTAATTCTTGGAGTCATTACAAGCAGGTGTATGTTCACATAATACCTTCTGCAAATATATACTACTTTACAGGAGAAAAATCTCTCTGAAAAGAAAAAGAAATATGGCTAGTTTAAATCAGAAATGGCCATCTGGTGACTTGCATTCTCTTTAGACCCTTAATAGTTGAAATGTTTCAGTTAAAAGCAAAATGACAAATGTTCAGATTGTAAAAAAAACAAATAAAGCAACCTTGCACTTTTATTCGATATTGTTATTTATATGTGGTACATGTGATGCACAAATATATAACTTTTGCACCATTCTGCACGACACACACCAAGTGTTCTGGTGTGACAACAGCTATGAAAACTGAATTTTCCTGAGCATTCTCATTGTATACACACACTAACACACACACACACACACACACACACACACACACAAACACAGAGTTTCAGCCCCTAATTTGTAATCTGTATAATAGTCGGATAGAACAACAATAAGAACAAAAGTCTGCTTCTGCCTTTAGGAGCTTGAAATAAATAATAGTTTGGGGCAAGGATAAACAAACTTTCTGTAAAAATAGTAATATTGGCAGGTTTTTTTTTAGTCTGTCCAAGTTAAACTCTATTCTCCCATCTGACTCATTGTTTTCTATATTGTAATATGTGTAGGTATAAGAAATTTCTCTCTCTCTCTCTCTCTCTCCCCCCCCACCACACATACACCTTTCTATCTATCTTGTTAACTTAGTCACTGGGAGTCCATTCTTAAATTGTTGCTGGGGGGAAAAATTGCTAAGGTTTTTTTCCCCCCTTACGGATGATTTCCTCTATTTTTTTTTAACCTATGGAAAAGTTCTGTTGACCCAGAATGGTAAAGGAGTGCTAATACAGTATCTAATTGAATTGCTTTGACAGCTCAGGTAAATATAATCATCACTCACATTTCAGATAGACAAACGTGGCAGGTGCCAGATGGTATAAAATTCAAAATTATTCTTGGAGAAAGATCGGGAACATACACATGCTGAACCAGGGTTGCAATGATTCTTTAGGGAACTCAGTCTCCAGCAATATTAAGCAAAGGCTGTGATTTTCCTCCTCCATGAATTTCAATCTGATAGTAGGAAAAGTCTCAGAAAAAGAAAGGTATTATTCTGATGTGAGATTAGTGTTGGGGATGTCTGGTAGCGATTAATCATGATCAATGTCCAGTTCATCATTAAACTGAAAGGGAAGTTATGGCTGGCTCAAACACAGAATGGGTTGGTGGTGATTGGGATTGAGGAACCTATGCCCCCGTAGTGACCACAAATACTTTTCTGCCCTTATGATTTTCTGAAATCCAACTTTGGCATCCAACCTGGGGTGGGATTCTACCAGTTCGCACCTATTTGCTTGGACCAATTCTTAACATTCTAAGCAGCTTGGAGAACTGGTTGTTAGAAGAAATTACTGGCCTAATCCTGTAAGGAAGGCAGGAAGGAAACATTCTGGTGTTGCTTACAGAAAGTGCCTCTCCGTTAACCCTTATTACATTCTTGGCAGGACTAGACTTCCTGTCTCAGGAACTTCTCTGGAGTGTTCCCCCCTCCTTTGCTGGTACTTTGCTTGTGTGGAGTGACCATTCAAAGTTACAATGGCACCGAAAAAAGTGACTTATGACCCTTTTTCACACTTACAACTGTTGCACATCCCCACAGTCACGAAAGGCCAGGCGAGGAGATGTGTGCCTTGATGTGAGTGATGTTGAATTGGCTACGCCCAGCCAGTCACATGACCATCAAGCCACACCCACCAACTAAGCCACATCCACAGAACTGATTGTTAAAAAATTGGAATCCTACCCCTGCATCCAACTATCAAAGAACCACCCCCCACCACCCTTTTTAAGGGGTTGAAGCATGTGTAAGACTTTATTTTGTTTTAATCAACCCCAAAATAACAGAAACAAGACAATAAATACAACAAACTAACCTCAAAGGAGCCTTTAAAAAAAAAATCTCTTGGAAACTTTGCCTATTTTGGTTATCCTGGCATTGCTCTTCTCACGATGCTACTCTTCTAAAAAGGTGCAGTCACTGTTGCTGAAAGTTGTTCATTCTTGATCCTAACAAAAAACAAACAAGTACTTCTAAGTGAAATTCCTATTGTTATAAAGTAAGGCAAATGTATATTTTAATCTGCTATTCCTGACATACGGTGGCTTGGTGGATTAATGATGCTGGAGATGGTTTTCGTTCCAGCAGTTCAAGTCTTAGCACTGCATGGCGGGGTGAGCACCCATCATTCGCCTCAGCTTTTGCCCATCTAGCAGTTTGAAAGCATGTTCTAGATAAATCGGTTGTCAACTTTGAATTGAATCTGGCCGCGGCCATTTCTCTGTTCCTCAGTTGCCACACCGGGCGGGGGGGGGGGGAGGAAGGAGGTTGGAATGCATTACTAGACACAACTGAGAGTTTTCCCATGAGAACGGAGGTTATCTCCACTGGCGACAGATAAGGTTGGGAAAAGAGTGCCTCAGGTGCCCACCAATTAACTTCATTGGCCAATGTGACCTATGACACTTGAGGATGGGGTTATTTCCTAGTTTAATTATGCTGAAACCACGGGAAAGAGTTAGATTTGGCTTTTCATTGAGCTGTGCCAATATGATATACTCATTAAAGAAGACCTTTGAGAAGGAGCCAAGTCTTAGGGTTCTGATTTGCTTGAGTTCATTAGTCAGAGCCTTGAGGCCTTGACATCGGTATTACTTCAGTGGGAAACAAGCCGGGCAGAGGTGGTATTCAGCAGGTTCTGACCAGTTCTGGAGAACCGGCAGTGGAAATTTTGAGTAGTTCAGAGAACCGGCAAATACCACCTCTGACTGGAGATTTTACAGTATCCTTCCCCTGCCACACCCACTAAGCCACACCCACAGAACCAGTAGTAAAAAAAATTGAATCCCACCACTGGACCTGGGGCTTCATGGGGATGGTTAGAATCCTGCTGGTGTCAGAACTTCCTGGTTGTGATACTTGTTTGCAAGGCGGCTTTAGGTGGAGGAAAAGGGCCCCGGATGCTTCTGCAGAAAAGCCCTTGTCTTTCTTTCTGAGGGGGAGCTAGCACACCCACTCTGCTGCACTTTGGAAGGCAAAGGAGCATGAACCAAACAAGGCTAACAGTCTTAGGCAGCCAAAGTACTACTCTGAATTAGCATTGCAGTCTGTTGGCTAATACAAAAATCGCCACACGCTAAATCAATCAATCAATCAATCTGCTATTCCTGTAAAAACCTTGCATATTTTGTTGGAAATAACGCATTTACATTCCCCGGTGCATTACAAACTCTCCAATTTAGATTGAATGTTGAAGCTCAAGAGCAGTACATTCAGCAGGTTCTGACCATTTCTGGAGAACTGGTAGCAGAAATTTTGTGTAGTTCGGAGAATTGGCAAATTCCACCTCTGATTGGCCCCACCCCCATCTATCCTCTGCCTCCAAGTCCCAGCTGATCAGCTAGGTCTTCTTTTGTTGCCCTGACAGGAGAATATAGCTGGAAAGCAGGTTAGTGGGTTGGGAAGGGAAGGGAATGGGATTTTACAGTAACCTCCCCCCAGGAATTGGGAGAGAATGGGAATTTTGCAGTATCCTTTCCCTGCCACGCCCACCAAGCCATGCCATGCCACATCCACCAAGCCATGCCCACAGAACCAGTAGTAAAATTTTTTGAATCCCACCACTGAGTAGATTCCCCTAGGGCAGTTTCTGGGCATTCTGTCTATGCAGCTTCTCCCATCCTTGGGATAAATTCATAATTGTGCCTAAGGAGTATTTAGGAACCGATATTACCCAGGATTCAGATTAAGTGAATTCCTTAGTTCACATGGATTTATTGCTGAGAACTGTGGGGAGAAAAAAAACCAAACAAACATAGCTAGCTTTATCTGCAATGCTGGATATTAATTTGTCTTGAGATATTACATATGATTCAAAGTTTAAAGGAAGGAATCTGTTCTGGAGAGGGCTTGCTTTGGGGGTTCATTGGTTATGTTAACTATAATTCAATTAACAACAACAATAACCCTCTTATCATAAACACTACTTGAATGAGTTGGGACCTAGGACTCAAGGGCTCAAATTTTAATCAGCTGAAAGAGTTCATTATGGGTAGG
>NW_020769321.1:15243709-15272911 GCF_900518735.1 Pseudonaja textilis | reverse complement strand
GAAATTTAAAGAAGAGAAGGCAATGCATGTTGAAATAAACTGATGTGATAGATTGCAAGGATAGTCTGGAAGGACAGAAAAGTACAGAAACACAATGTGAACCCTATTTTAGCTGCACTTCTCTTTTTCTTAGGTGTATAATTTCTTCTGTTTTGCTTATTGTTTCCCATTTGTTTTCTACCTTGTCATGATATAGGTTAGCCTAAAATAGCGCAGCACTGTGAGTATGTACATATGTACAAAATCTGGGCTATTTAAACAGTCTTAATTTGTGCTGAATTTTATTTCAAATATTTTATGTACATTAATTAGGATGCTATATATTCCGTTATCCTGAAGATTTCTACGGTGACATTTAGGGATGGTGATTTATCCCACTTAAGTTGATTTTATCTGTCTTGAGCAAATGCTATCAGTTGCAACTAGAAATAATTTTATTTTCACTGTACTTAATTTTCTTTTTTCTTGTCCTTTCCATTTGGATATTTGGCCATATAATATAATAGGATACTTGTCTATCTAATTTTTAGAGTTTGTAAGTCATCATGATTGTCAAGTTGAGTTATAATTATCAAACTGTGAAAACAACTGAGTTGCGGCATATAGCCAAAGTTTGATTTGTGCTGCTTCTAGTTAATGTTTATTTCTTAAAACACCTCCTATTGCTTTTATGGGTAATCTGAAAATATTTAAAACGTTGACAAGAGGGATGAACATGAAGTAAATAAATAGATTAGAATGAGGAAATATTAAGAATACAGATCACATTTTAAAATTTAATAATGTTGACCCAAAGTGGAGCACATTTAAATTAAAATAATGTAAAAGTGCTTCACTCTGGGTCAACATTATTTATAAAATGGAAATGTGATAATAAAACTTGTATAAAACATGGTAGGAATTCTAGAAACCAAAGCCAATAATCACCATCTTTCAAAAATGGGTTTAAATCTTTTCCATTGAGTATGGAATGTTTCCAGCGGAGATATGACATGGTGATGGCTTCATTGAGCAGTATAAATGTAAAGAAAATGAATCAGCTTAAAGGCCTGGAAAAAAGAAAACATCAGTCAAATTTTGAAGGCCTTCTCCTTCTCCTCCCACTTTATCTCCACAACGCTGCTTCAAAAGGATTATATAGGAATACAGACAATCACAAGGAGGATTATGTTAAGGAGACATAGAAAGAAAAACAGATTCTCATTTTTCATAAAAAGTAGTTCTGAGCATTTATTCAGTGCTTAAATGATTCCCATATATTATCTGCAACCACTAGTCAAATTGACACATCCTCAATAATAAAAGTAAACCGATTCTAATTGTCTGGCATATATTCAAAGGCCTCCTAAACAATTTATCATATTAATTGCATTAAAGGTTGCCAATTTCCTTCTAAACACTTCCTTACTTGCCCGAGGGATGAACTTTGGACATTCCTAAATACAGTCATATTTTCTCTAAACAAAATTAACAGAACATATTGTGATTGATCTATGTGGCCTGATGTTTGGCACACCCCCTAGAAATCTAGAAGGTAGTCCATGTTAAGTTATTTCTAGTTCAGGCTTAAGAAAACAAATCCCATCATTAATGGTCCAAAAAATTCCTAAAATTATTCCATTTGGGTCTTCTCCTTTTTCTCAATTGAAAAAGGGTCAGACCATAGCTACTCCTAGGTTCAGCTGATTACAATAGGCCAGTGGTGGTGAACCTTTTTGGTGTGCTGAAAGCGCGTGTATGTGCGATAGCAATGTGCCCCCTGTGCATGCGCGTGCAACACTCTCACCCCGCCCCCTTACCCGCACTGCGCATGCGCGCCTCACAGCTGATTTTCAGCCCGTTTGAGGCCATTTTCCCCCTCCCAGAGGCTCAAAGGAAGCTTCTGCAGCCTTGGGAGGCTGAAAACGGGCCTGTTTCGACACTTCTGGTATTTCCAGAAGGCCCGTTTTTTGGAGAGGCTTCCCTCAAGCCTCTGGGAGGGTGAAAATGGCCTTAAACAGACTGAAAATCAGCTGGGAGGTGTGTGTATGCACAGTGTAGGTAAGTTTGGCTGTGGCTCGCGTGCTACTGCTGTTCAGAGTGTGAATCCAAATTAAGCATCCAAAACATATGGCTGTGTAGCTTCTGCATAACACATTCAGCAAAAGAGGGTGGCACAAGTAGAGCCAGCAGTGGTTAAGGTAACAGGCTAGAAACTGGAAGACTGTGAGTTCTAGTCCTGCCTTAGGCATGAAACCTGGTTGGGTGACTTCTGGCAAGTCACTCTTGCTCAACCCAACTCACTTCACATGATTGTTGTTTTAGGGAAAATAGGATGAGGGAGGAGTATTAGGTATGTTCACCACTTTGAATTGTTTATAAAAATAATACAAGGAGGGATACATATAAATGAAAGTAAAACCTCCTTTGAAAATCGTTCAACGGTTGAACCATTTGGGAGTTTGTCATCACATTCAGTGGGGGTCAGCATTCCTATATGTATTCTCAATCCTGGGCTGATAGAGAATATGACTTACTTTTCTACATGACACAACTCCAGGCAGTTGAAAATTATTATATTCCCCATCAATTGTCTATCTCAAGACTAAACATACTGAGGTCTCTTAGTTTTGCTTAGATTCTAGTTTCTTGATAATTTTCATTGTCTTTCTCTATTTCAATTTCTTTTTTTTTTTCCTGAATCTCATTTACATATAACACCTAGAATTGGATATACAATTCAAGGAAGAACCTTCCTTTGCCCTATCCTTTATTTTAAGTGATGAAAGGAAGCAAATATGTATCTCTTTCTCTCCTTTGGCCCTCCCATTATTTAGCCAATCAGCCAAAAGACTGTGGTTGAGATGATAAATGGCGACTGATTGCAAAAGGTAACTCTAAATCAAAGTACTCTGATGGAATACCGAACAGGTATTTTCATGGCCTTTTCTTTCCTACCCGGAGTTTTTGTATAAGCAACACCAACACATTTTCTTCAATAAATGATCAAATATAAGGGTTTCCGACCCATTTCTTCAACTGGGTTACCTTTACTTAGTTTTAAAACATATGAGAATAATAGATCCCATATATTTATGCAGAAATATTGAAAATTCAAAAGGGTTCACAAATGTTTAAGCACTACTTTTTTTGTGTCTGTGTCTGTGTGTTTCTACTTTTCTTAGGGCTAGCCTGATAGTGGTGGGATTCAAATGTTTTTACCACCGGTTTGGTAGGTGTGGCTTGGTGGGTGCGCTTTGTGCGCATGCACGCACTTTGCGTGGGTGCACCAAAGGTGCACTTTGCCCAGACACAGAGTTGTTTGCGCAGGTGCAGAGGCGTTCTAACTCACCTCCTACAAGCCTGCTGTGATGACCCGTAGTCTCTCAAAATAACCCAAAACCCAAGACATCTATTAAAGTCCGGTCATGCCTTCAACTTAACTTCACTGTTTTATTAGGCACAGTTTAAAGTCACAAAAGTAAATAATGAGGCAAAAGGAAACGAAAAACAAACCGCATTGACGAGAGTTCCGAAGCAAGCCAAGATAATTAATCATACATTCCAGGAAGATAACCGGGGAGAGTCCATGGGAAGAATGCCAACAAAGATAAACCTCATTCAAAGGAAACACTAATTTTGACTCCAGCAATTCTGACTATGCAGTTACACACTTATATACATAGCTCCCAGCTGCAAGCCACGAGGAAGATCATGGTAATCTCCTCCCGAGTAGATCTCGCTTTTCCATGATCCTCTCCTCTCTGCATGCCCTAGGATGGATAGGGGATGGGCCTGGATCATCTTCTGATTGCTCAGCCGGCCTCTGCCCTTCCCCAGCCTCCTCCACCACCTCTGGAGCCACACTCCCACTCCCTGTTGGCTGTTCCTCCTCTTCCTCAGAGTCAGTCTCCACCAGGGGCATGACACCTGCACTCTCCTGGTTGCTTCTGCAGCTGCCACGCGGCACTCTTCTGTGCCGTGCAAAGAAGACGTGCTTCAAATTCAGAAGATAAAACTGATGATGGGAACCTGAGAGGGCAGGTGGACGGGCGGGCGGGCGGGCCCAACAACAGAGCGACAGAGAGCATCGGTTCATTCTCCGCTGCTTATTGCCGCTACTGGCTTGGCAGAACCAGGCCGAACTGGTAGAATACCACCACTGTAGCCTGAATATGTTCCAAAGCTTTGAGAGTGCCTGATAAGCACATAGAAGAAAGTACAGGTAGACCTTGACTTACAACAGTTCGTTTAGTGACTGTTTGAAGTTACAATGGCACTTAAAAAAAAGACGTATGACCATTTTTCACACCTATGAAGCACCTATGGTCCTGTGATCCAAATTCAGACACTTGGCAACTGACTCACATTTATGACGGTTGCAGTGTCTGAGGGGTCATGTAAACCCCCTTTGGCAATCTTCTAACAAGCAAAGTCAATGGGGAAGCTTAACAACTGTGTTGCTAACTTAACACTCATAGTGATTCACTTAACAACAGTGGCAAGAAAAGTCATAAAAAGGAGCAAAACTCACTTAACACATGTCTCACTTAGCAACAGACATTTTGGGCTCGATTATGGTCATAAAGTTGAGGACTACCTATGCTAACTTCCACTGCTATAATTTCTAAGTTATTTAAATAAAATAGAGAGAGAGAGAGCCCCATTTGCTCATAGAAGCTCACACATACACATAGAATTGCTGAACTATGGCCATTCAACATTCAAAATAAGCACGCTAAATTCTCCAGCGGAGACTGGAATTACAATTCAGAAATCACATATACCCAGTTTGAGAGGGGCGATCCAACCTTATGAATTGCGGATTAATATTTGGTGCGATTAAAATATTGTTAGCAGTGATACTATTTTGCTGAAACCTTCTAGCAAAATTCATTAAATGATACGCTTCTGATCATGTTGGCGAAGAGTTTTTGTAAAAAAAAAAAAAAACACCAAACAAACCCGCAAACCCAACAACTTAGTTCCTAGGCAGCTTCACTGCATGGTGTAATTTATTTATTTATTTTATTGGTAAAAGTCTGTGGAACCTTGAGTGAAAAGCAGGTTGTCATTTAGTCTAAAAGATAAATTTGATGGGCCTGGTCCATTTCCCTATGCAGACACATTTTGACACAGTGCATTTGAGTGCTAATAATGACATTAGGATATGTTGGAAAGAAATCTAATTCAGCATGCAGAAGTGACTTCGCTGTCATCTCCTATTTTCTGCACAATTGACAGCAGATACTTGGGGCTGAATTTTTATTTCAGGTCAAATTTCCAATGCAAGTGACTGTCTGTTAGAAACAGATAAGACCAAATCCAATACCAAGCCACTTGTTGGAAGTATCAACAGTGATGAGCATTTAAAAATGATGTTTCGGCTTTCTGTTTAGGACAATGTACAATATATGTTTTTAACAGGCAGAATATCCAACCCACAAGACCCTGCAATTCCTCAGGTTTCTGGTGGGAGGGCGAGAGATGAGGAGTCTTTGTTGGGTATGTATAGGGGGACGGTGCAAAGTGGAGAAAAGATAAGGCATTATTATTTTTTTCAGCCAAGATAGCTCCTTGCTTGGTTGCAGTTTTTGAAGAAAATCAAGGAGATGCAATACTTCCATCTGTTTCAAAGGCAGAGGCATACCTAATTCTAGGCTTCTGCAAGAAGCAGCCTTACCTGCTTGTGACTTAGTATACTTCTCGAGATAAATTTCGCTCTATATTGCTTGTAAAGTGATGTCTTGTGTGAAATTGTGGACTTTTCAGAACGTGAAACAATCACCTATGAGGGCGAAGGTTTGTTATATGAGTGAGTTGTGGGTTGGTTTCTGAATGTTTCGTTACCAGGCAAGGTAACCTCTTCAGTGGGAGTTTAGGGGGTGTCAGTGTTTAAGTGTTCTTCTATTTATAAAGGCTTCAGGTATGGGTGTGTCAAGTGAGGGTCTTGTGATGGGTCAGGTGTGAGTCATCAGTGAGTCTTGTGATGAGTCTTAGTGATACATCAGGTCGGGGTCATCAGGAGGTGAACTCATGATGGTGGTGGGAGGTTTGCATGGGTTGGTTGAGGGTTGGTGCTGTCTCTGGTTGGCTGTGTGATTGGTTTGGATTCTGAGGGGTTCGTAGGCTGGTTGTAGGTCAATGGGCTTGCTTGTGGAGTGCCAGGCTTCGATGAACTCACAAGCGTGGTGGGTGGTGGCATGGCCAGTGGTTTTTGTGTTGCTCCAATCAAACCGATGCTGTTGGTTTTGGTGTGGGTAGAGATTAATACAATTATGTATGTATGTATGTATGTATGTATGTATGTATGTATGTATGTATTTTGATTTATATGGCTCCCCACATTAGCTACACGACATGACTCTGAGTACTGTGTATGCATTTTATTTTATTTTATTTTATTTTATTTTGAGCAGCCTTTTTTTAACGTAGAGAAATTGAAGCCTTCCACCTATCGAATGGCCAGCAGGAAGGGGTTTGGGATTTAAAGCTTGGCATAGATCAGAAACTGTATAGGGAGGAAGTGGAGGAGGAAGAGACAGAGGAGGAGGAGGAGGAGAATCCCTGTATCAACAGAAAACAACTAGCAAATATGATTTACACCAACTCAACTGTGTGCATTCTTATCATAGAGATTAGACTTCCCCAAATCTCATCCCTATCTGAGAGTTCACCACCTATCTGTGTTTGGTTTGTTTAAGATTTTTTTAAACCTAATCTTACTGTTCTTATCATTTTTCTATCATTCCTAGGCATTGTTTTGTGTTGTTCACTGCTCAGAGTTGATTACAAGATGGATGACCATATAATTGCATAATACACTGCTCAAAAAAATAAAGGGAACACAAAAATAAGACATCCTAGATCTGAATGAATGAAATATTCTTATTAAATACTTTGTTCATTACATAGTTGAATGTGCTGGCAACAAAATCACACAAAAAATATCAATGGAAATCAAATTTAGCAACCCATGGTGGTCTGGATTTGGAGTTACACTCAAAATTAAAGTGGAAAGAAACATTACAAGTTGATCCAACTTTGATGTAATGTCCTTAAAAGAAGTCAAAATGAGGCTTAGTAGTGTGTGTGGCCTCCACGTGCCTGTATGACCTCCCTACAATGCCTGGGCATGCTCCTGATGAGGTGGCGGATGGTCTCCTGAGGGATCTCCTCCCACACCTGGACTAAAGCATCCCCCAACTCGTGGTGCAATGTGGCGTTGGTGGATGGAGCGAGACAGGATATCCCAGATGTGCTCAATTGGATTCAGGTCTGGGGAATGGGCAGGCCAGTCCATAGCATCAATGCCTTTGTCTTGCAGGAACTGCTGACACACTCCAGCCACATGAGGTCTAGCATTGTCATGCATTAGGAGGAACCCAGGGCCAACCGCACCAGCATATGGTCTCACAAGAGGTCTGAGGATCTCATCTCGGGACCTAATGGCAGTCAGGCTACCTCTGGCGAGCACATGGAGGGCTGTGCGGCCCCCTAAAGAAATGCCACCCCACACCATTACTGACCCTCTGCCAAATCGGTTATGCTGGAGGATGTTGCAGGCAGCAGAACATTCTCCACGGTGTCTCCAGACCTTCTCACGTCTGTCACATGTGCTCAGTGTGAACCTGCTTTCATCTGTGAAGAGCACAGGGTGGCAGTGGCGAATTTGTCAATCTTGGTGCTCTCTGGCAAATGCCAAAGGTCCTGCACCGTGTTGGGCTGTAAGCACAACCTCCACCTGTGGATGTCGGGCCCTCATACCACCCTCATGGAGTCTGTTTCTCACCTTTTGAGCAGCCACATGCACATTTGTGGCCCACTGGAGGTCATTTTGCAGGGCTCTGGCAGTGCTTCTCCTGTCCCTCCTTGCACAAAGGCGGGGGTAGTGGTCCTGATGCTGTGCTGTTGCCCTCCTACGGCTTCCTCCATGTCTCCTGATGTACTGGCCTGTCTCCTGGTAGTGTGTCCATGCTCTGGACACTACGCTGACAGACACAGCAAACCTTCTTGCCACAGCTCGCATTGATGTGCCATCCTGGATGAGCTGTATTACCTTGTGTTGGTTGTAGACTCTGTCTCATGCTACCACTAGAGTGAAAGCACCGCCAGCATTCAAAAGTGACCAAACCATCAGCATAGGAACTGAGAAGTGGTCTGTGGTCACCACCTGCAGAACCACTCCTTTATTGGGGATGTCTTGCTCACTGCCTATGCTTTCCACCTGTTGTCTATTCCATTTGCACAACAGCATGTGCAATTGATTGTCAATCAGTGTTGCTACCCAAGTAGACAGTTTGATTTCACAGAAGTGTGATTGACTTGGAGTTACATTGTGTTGTTTAAGTGT
Source organism: Pseudonaja textilis (assembly GCF_900518735.1). Next base: position 15,264,579 of record NW_020769321.1, on the reverse strand, counting down.
TCCCTTTATTTTTTTGAGCAGTGTATAATAAAATTATTCTCAGACAGCAGTAGCAAATTATGGAAAACTAATGCACCAATAGTAAATTGATAAAGGACAATGGGATCTTTACAGTAATAATGGGATTAATTTTGGCAGGTAAAAAAAAATATATCTTGATCAATATTTTTGAGCTTCTTTGTTAAAAACCATTCTCTGCTTTGTGTTTAACAGGCAAAACTAAAGAGCTACATAATAAGAATGCTGCCTAAAACAGGCTTCCCATCCAACAAAATCTTGGATGCACGTGGATTATAATCTCAGGCCATCTCATTGACCATCTGGACCTTGTCATTAAAAATGGCCAGACAGTGACGTGCTGACATTTTGCAAATTTCCATTTGACATGCCCTGTTATCTCAGCTGTCCTGTGTAATAGCTTTGCTTGAAGGACACTTGATGGCTTTTAATATAGAGCAGCTTGACGCTTACAGTGTTAATACCAGATAGTATAACTTTGGGAGTAGTTAATTATCTCTGTAGTGCTACAGGATATTGTAACTTTGAAACCAAAATGAGCTGCAAGAGGTTATCTTTGAACTCAAAATCCTAAGGAAATTGAACCAAGATCGGGGTTCCAAAACTGAAACAGTGTTTTCCTAAAAAAAGATTGTTACTCTCCTCCCCCTCCACCTTGGTGTACTGAAAAGAAAGCATAAGTAATATTTTCCGATAAGCCAGTTCTAAAAGATACCTGTGGAAGCTTCTGGAAGCTTGGCATCACTTCTGCATATCATGGCCAACTTGAAACATCCAGGAATCTGGAGTTTTGTCCAAGTCATGAACAACTCTTGCAGAGGTGGCTATTCAGCAGGTTCTGACCAGTTCTGGAGAACCGGTAGCGGAAATTTTGAGTCATTCAGAGAACCGGCAAATGCCACCTCTGACTGGTCCCGTCCCATCTCTTCTCTGCCTCCCATTGAGTCCCAGCTGATTGTCTGGGTCATCTTTGGTTGCCCTGCACAGGAGAACAGAGCTGGAAAGCAGGTTAATGGGGTAGGGAGGGAATGGGGATTTTACAGTATTCTTCCCCTGCCACGCCCACCAAGTCACACCATGCCCACCAAGTCAGGCCCACAGAACCGGTAGTAAATTTTTTTGAATCCCACCACTGAACTCTTGGTCCTGACCCATAACCCTTTGCAGCAATACTGGGCCAACTCTGAAAGCCAGGGAAAAGATATAGTTGGGTCTTAACACAAACAGGTTTGGCTTCATATCCTCAGGTAGACTTACAACCACAATGGAGCCAAAAATTTCTGTTGCTAAACAAGACAATTGAGTTTTGCCCCATTTTACGATCTTTCTTGGCACAGTTAAGTTAGTAAGATTGCAAAAGGTGGCCCCATAACCCTGGGACACTGCAGCCATCATAACTATGAACCAGTTGTCAAGCACCTGAATTTTGATCACATGAACACAGGGGTGTTGAAACAGTCATAAGTGTGAAAAACAGGCACGTCACTTTTTCCAGTGCTGCTGTAACTAAATGAATGGTTGTAAGTGAAGAATTTCCTGTATAACATTAATTGAATATAATTAATATTAGGTTATCATTTTCCCTGTCTCCTTAGTAGCAGCTGTTCATATTCTGAACCAAAATCTAAGGCATTTGAGAACTGCTTTTAACCTTGCCTCTTCTAGGCTGTATAGGTGGATACTCCTTGTTTAGCAACTATCTCATTTAGTGACTGTGTAACCTACATCTATATGCATTATAGTTAGCTATAGCTCCTCAGATGGAGGAAAATGTTCCCTAGTTCTTCATAAGAGAGTTTGAAGGAATCCAGATGTTTCATCCTGGTGTCATTAATTAAGTGGGAAGCATCCTTTGGGTTTATGAGTTGAGTCTGAAAGGCTTTGGGAATCCATGCATGAATCTTATCATTACAGAGGGCAACATTGTAGTTACCCCCAAATGTTTTAGAAGAGTGGCATCTCTCTCACTCAAGACTTGATCCAGAAAATGGAATTCCTAATATCTGATTCTTTGTTGATAAGGCAGCAGTAGCTTGCCACTAGAAGCAGAAGACAGAATGGAAGGGACCTTGGAGGTCTTCTAGTGACCTAGTCCAACTCTCTACTCAAGCAGGAGATCCTATACCCATGATGGTGAAATTATGGCACGCGTGCCACAGGTGGCATGCAGAGCCATTTGTGCTGGCATGCGAGCTGCAGGCCAACTTACCTCACTGGGCATGCCCCAGTCTCACAGCTGATTTTCGGCCGGTTTGAGAACTATTTCGGCCTCTCAAGGCTTGAGGAAGGCTTTTGCAGGCTTTGCAGGCTGAAAACTAGTCCCGTTTCATCACTTCCTGTTTTTTCTGAAAATACCGGAAGTGATGAAACGGGGGCTAGTTTTCGGCCTGCAAAGCCTGCAGAAGCCTTCCTCAAGCCTTTGGGAGGCCGAGAAAGGCCTCAAACTGGCCGAAAATCAGCTGTGAGGTGCAGTGCAAATAAGGGGGCAGCGGGGGTGGGTGTGGATTATGTGCGCATGCGTAGGGGGCGTGGGGGGGGAACATTGCCTTCTGGTTTGCTGGCACGCGAGTGCGAGTGTGCAAGCATGCACAATTTTTGGCACAGGACCCCAAAAAGTTTAGCCACCACTGCCCTATACCATTTCAAACAAGTGGCTGTCCAGTCTCTTTTTAAAAACCACCAGTGATGAAGCACAGCACTCAGTCCAACTTTTCTCATCTAGGAGTTTACCAATGCATTGGACCTATGTACAAGTTCCAGAATTTCAAACAATCGTATCCTTAAAGTTTGAATATTAAATTGGAGATGAGGGTTCTTAAGACAAATACGTCTTACATCATATTATCACCCCATTCTCCTTTCCTCTTCTATCAGCAATTTAACCTTCTCTCTTTGTGCAGATCTGGTAAATACTCTCTTTGTATGATTCTTCTATTTTAGATGTCTATTTTTACTGGGCTATGACGACTGATACTGTTTTCCACAAGCCCTGGCAATTGTGAAGGTTACTCTGTTGATGCATCTGCCCACCTGGATTTGTAATTTTAGAAGCAATTGCTTGGAAGCGGATGTATATTTTTCTGCTTTTGTAATGAGAAATACCTGATATATGACAGCAAGTTTTCTTAGGGACCTTTTTTTATTGGTTAGAGGAATTGTTTCCTCTCTTGGGGAGAATTCATTGTCAGTCCTCCCTATCAAGTAGCTTGTACCTGTTGTTTTTTGGAAATGCTCATAATGTTTTGAAACAATCAAGCTAACCATGTATAGGTATGCAATTTTAAAAAATTTTTTTTTGCTTCATTAAAGTATAAAATAATGACACACAAAGTTTTGACGTATTTCCTTTATTTCCTATCAGGACATTCTTAAGCCAGGCAGTGTCAATCTTCTCATTTACGTGATGCTTTCATGAACCAAACCTTTGCAAAATGAGTGCACCAACCTTTTGATACAATTCTCAGATTACCTCATTTGTGATGCAAGTAAAAATGACAGTGGTTAATGATTGTATCTGTATGTGTCTGACCTTCTCTGTTCTTTGTAATGATAGTCAACGAATATGTACCCCTGTTATCAGATGAAGGAAATCAGGCTGGATCTCAATAAATAGAGTTTTCTGCTCTCTGTTTGAGTTATCTCCTTATTCAATAATATCATTGTTCAATCAGTGCTTTGAGTGAGTTAAAAATGATTGTACCTGGAATTACGTGGATTCACTTGAAGTCCAAGATTCATACAGAATTGGTGGACAGCTGTAATTCCTACTTTCTCCAGTGTAACTCTCCATCCCAATAGAATACTATTCCTGTTTATCTATATTTCTGCCTATCTATGCCTTCAGATCATCTTTCATTGCAATGTGAGGCATAGTTTCTTAGAGCTTTGGGCTCAGAGAAAGAAGCTAGCCTTAAGTTAGGGGCAAGCATGAACGTTGGCAGAAAGTTAAAGAGGCATGAAGATACGTCACATTTACCACTGGTTGGGCCAATTACTCAGCACTAATGCATTATGTGACCTTTGGGAGTTCTCTATGTGAACCTGGAAGTAGCTTTAGCCCATAAATTTCCCAATTTTTCATGGCTCAGTTAAAATTGTCCATGCACCATTCTTCTTTATCTGCTTACTCCTTATTTTCCCCAGCAACAATTGCTTCCCTGCAAACCAGCAGACAAGTTCCCAAAGGACTATTTGCAGTGCTCTATAGTTTTAAATCTTGTTCCGATTTGGCAAATTAAGCCATTTTAAATGTGATTCATTTTTGCGCTGCCAATGTTATTACCAAAGCAGCACATTTATGGACGAATCAAGTTCAACTTTAGAAAGCCCATTTTCAATCACTTGCATTTATTTAAAGAATTAACATTTTATGTGAAGTGTATTAACATTGCCTTCTGTTCCTGTTGCTCCTTTAGCCATTAAAGTCAACCTGAAAGAATGTTTCCTTGTTGGTGTTTGACTTGCTTTGTGGTGTCTGTTAAAATGTAGAAGTCCTGAGAATATAGATTATGCTGATTGCAGATTTGTGGTACTACAGAGAAGTTAAAAAAAGAAAGAAAAGGGTGATATTGCCTAGGCTTTTGAGATATTATTATTAATTCTGGTGATATATTGCCTTTTGGTCTTTCTTGCTATTGTCTTTCTATAACTTTCAGTTATTGCCTTTCTCCTTAACATATTCCGATTCCTTTCTAATGATCCTTCCCTTAACATGTACATTCACAATTTTCTTTGGCTTTGTCAATTCTTTGCAAAAGTCACTGCTATAGTGCATAATATATTTGAAAGATAAATGCTGCTTGAATTGTAGAAATGAACTTTTACATTTTGTCTTTGTTAAAATGCAGCCTACTCTTTTCAACAATCTACTGGAGTAGTTGGTCAAACAAAATAAAAAAGCTGAGTTAATATAATCCTCCAGTTTTCCTGTTTTTCACACAAATTACTTTGCTTGATTCCAGTTATTGATTGAGAAATGTATTATAATGAGCAAATTGGGAGGATTTTACCTGCTGTTGATTTTTTCAGGTTCACACATTATATTTCCAGTCCAATGCTTTGAATGTTTCCTTTAAAACTGAGTTCTGTTGTGCCACCTGAGACTTAATTTCAATTTAGCAAAGACAATTCCAACTCAAAAGTGTAATATCCAAAAGATAGTGTGTTCTGTAGATAAAATCCAAAAGTTCAATATTAGCAATATCCCACACCTTAGAAAAACAGATTTTAATGAAAGTTGGGTTACATTTTCACCTGCTTTAATTTTTGTATTAAAACCAGTGCTTTCACAGGTTGCATTTGTTCTAACAGGAGTCTGCAATGACAGAGCACATATTGGTTGCAAAGTTTATGAAGAGATTGCTTGGATAAGTTGTGGCCAAATTTTTCACCTGGAGAAAAAGCAAATTAATGAGGCATATATATATGTGTGTGTGTGTGTGTGTGTGTGTGTGTTTGTGTGTGCATGTGTGTGTGTGTGTGTGTGTGTGTGTGAGAGAGAGAGAGAGAGAGAGAGAGATAGATAGATGGTGGTTGTGAATTAATTAGGCTTGGAGATAGAAATAAACAGATCCAGGGTGTCAGATTTATTTATTTATTTGTAAATCTATTCTACTTTATTTCTGCATGCATGAAAAAACTGGGAGGAAAAACTATTTTTAAACACTGTTTTAAAATACACATTTTAAAATGCATACTTTAAAACCAATTTTGGTATGTTTGAGAGTTCCATCAAAACATTGAAAGAAATGCAAATTCAAAAGAATAATTCTCTTCTGATTTGCATGTGGATTTGGGAGGTGCACATCAAATAATCTCACAACAGAATTTACCAAAACTGAAATTAATAAACATCTCTTTTTAGAAAAGCCACTTAATAGAACAGAAATTTAAAACTAGGTGTGTCTGATATTTTTAAAAGATCTTAATGATAGAATATTACTTTTTGTTCCTGTGAGGGGAAAGCTTGCTTCTGGGGCAGCTACATGGAACATGTCGGATCAACCGTACTGAACCTCATCAAAAAATATTTAGCCTCTTAAGTTTCGGTGCAACAATGGTCAATTGCAGGACCATGAACGGGGAGACCCAGGTTCTAGTCCAACCTCAGCCATGAAAGCTAACTGGGGGACTTTGGGCCAATGACATTCTCTCAACCTAATTTACCCAACCATATGATTTTTGTGAGGAAAAATAGAAAGGACTGCTCTCTGTGCCACCTCAAGTTCTTGATTAAAGGTGAGATATGAATGGAATAAATACATAAATCTTTCCGGAAACACGAACAGTCTTAAATATGAATATATACTTTTTCTTTAAACTACTGCTTACTGTTGCGTTGTAGTCCCTTGGTTATTCTTTCTGCTTCCAAGAAGGAACCTAAACAATTAAGGATCACATAACCCTCGCCCTAAGTCTCTGTGGGGTGCATGCCAAATGTTTCTTTTCAGGGAGACATTTTGCTTTCACGCTGCCATGTCCAGGAAAATTGAAAATTATTCTGCATAGTCAAAAGCCTTTTCTGACTACGGTATCTGCCAAGGAAGTCCCAGAAGGGATGCCAAGAGACGCAACATGGCATCTTGAAATACAGGGATCATGTTGCTTCACTCAAAGCAATGAGGAAGCAAGGTCTGCCTTTAATGCTTGGCATAGCCCTGTTGAACACAAAGTTGCCACGTTGACATGCCTACATAATGTTCCAGATCTGTTACAATACTTCCTGACTACTGATGTTGTAGCCACCCAGGCGCATAACAGTTTTGCTATTGCCTCTCTTAAAAGTTACCTGGATGCTATTCCCATCTTTCATTTTCAGGTCTTCGGTTTTCTTTCATTTGAATTTCAAGAAATTCTCAAAGGGTTTCTCGGTCTTTATCTCCTAGCAGCCATGCTTTTCTCTCAGGGAATTTTTCTGTCAAGATTTCTGGCTAATCTGCCAGCCATTTGAGCCTCTGGTAGGAACTTCTAAACTCCTAACAGCAAAGGTTGCATTTTTGATTGGCACTTCATCTAACAATAATGTAGGTAAAACTCTGTGCATTATTTCCTTGCTTGGCCATGAACAGTGCAATAATCCCTAATTTTCCTCTCCTTTCTTTCTTTTAAATAACTTTAAAGAGTTGAATTTCTGTAGTTTGCAAGGAATTGTCCTCTGAGTTCTTTGAGAGATGCAGCTTCAGCAGGCAATAAAGGCACTATATTTCAAATGTCAATCAACTGAAAGTTGTGCTAAGGGCAGAATGCACTTCTAGCTGGAGGTTTTGCACTTGCTTTTATATGCAAATTCTGAAGCTTAAAAGTTTCTTGTCAATGAGACAATGAGAATATGTTCCCACTCCCTGAATGTGCAGCATTGTTAAATATTTTGAAATCTAGATTGGTCACCCATTGTCTCCAATTTTGGCTTCATAGCACTTGGTCAATGAATAGTTTAGAAAACAAATATTTGCTTGCTTCAGATATTATCCAGATCTGCTCCTATGATTTTTCACTGCTTTTTTTCCATATCAGTTGTGACTTCTGAAGTTGTGTTGTAACAACTTATTCCACTAGGTTAGGTTTTAGATTTTTCTTTTTCATTACAGGATGGATGAAGCTCAGAGTACTACAGTAGCTCAGATAATTTTTTGATTTATTTCTAGATTGAGGGTGGAAGTTCATTCTCTGAGCATGTGGGCTGTTTCTGAACATTTCCTTACCAGGCTAGGTAACGTTTTAAAGTTTTAAAGCAGAGTTTATGGGGTGTCAGTGTTTGTCTGTTTATAAGGACTTCGTGTGGTCAGTACAGAGGTGATATTCAGCCAGTTCTGACAGGTTCTGGAGAACCGGCAGCAAAAATTTTGAGTAGTTTGGAGAACCAGTAAATACTACATCTGATTGGTCCTGCCCCCATCTATTTGCTGCCTCCCAAGTCCCTGCTGATCAGAGTCCCAGCGGATCAACTGGGTTTTCTTTTGTTGCCCTGCACAGGAGAACGGAGCTGGAAAGCAGGTTAGTGGGGTGGGTTGGAAATGGGGATTTTACAGTATCCTTCCCCTGCCACGCCCACCAAGCCAAACCCACCGAGCCACACCATGCCCACCGAGCCACGCCCACAGAACTGGTAGTAAAAAAAATTGAATACCACCACTGAGTCAGTTGGTACTCTGGTGGGGAGGTCACATCAGGGGAGGGTGATGGGGAGGAAAGCATCGGGTGAGGATCATTGGGGGGTGAAAGTTGGGGGGGTTGGAATGGAGGGGAGGTTTCTAGATTGCTGTTCCAGCAAAGTCAGCTGAATCTCTTTTCCATTCTTCTGATGGAATGAAGAAGCCATGGAAGTGCTTCAAAGTACCACAGGTGCTTTGATGTTCAGATCTTGATACTTTATTGACTTCTCCACTACATTGTCTTCTATTCTGCTATTCCCCTGGATTATTGATGATGATGATCATGATGGTGATGTAATAGTTTCCCATTTCATCTTTTCATTACAAGGGTTACTCCCTTGTGCCTTTATTACCTAAAACATTCAGTGCTGTGATCAATATGATCTCCAAGTGCTAAATAACTCAGTTAACCTTTGCTTTACCCCTGTTGTATGTGTTAGCAGCTGTTCATTCATAGACTTTAAAAGTTAATTGATTCATAATTTTAAAACAAAGCTGCTAAAGGAGATAAATTGTTTCATAAGAGGCACACAGATCCTTTCCATCCCATTTGACTATTTTGCTAAATCTCCTGCAAAAAAACACTGTGTAGCAGATATATACTTTTTGTAGTCTGAATTATACTACAAACAAGAAAAAAACCCCAATTAATTCTCCTAGCGTGTCGTAGAGCCATATGAATCAAGGAGGAGAAATTCTCACAACCGGCAGGTTATACCCACCAGACATTCCTGATCATAAGTTGTGTCCTTTGGGAAAACTCACCTCTATCTTTAGCCTTGTTAGCCTTTTCCAAATCCTCGCATTGTTTGTTCTCTGGCAGATCTTCCTGCGTGTAACTTTTTCCTAATTTATTGCTGCTGTTTCTCTAGAAACTTGGCAAAGCAGATCTAAGGCCAAGGGAAGCCCAATAAAGTAGGAGAGCAGGTCGGAGATTAATAGCCACTTTTTACTAGCGCTGTCGGTGGATAGTTCATCCTCTAGATTCAGTGGCAGTAATTTAGTCAAAGGTAGTGGTGTGATGGACCAAGGGCCCTGTTAGATGGTTTGGGGTGAGAAAGATTGGAAGACATTTAAGGAAAAATCTTAGGAGCAAGCGATAAAGGACAAACAAAACTGCAAAGAAAGAGTCTTTTCCAAGAGCTACCTCATTAATTTGCTGGAGACGTTTTGGATCCATCTTTGACATTTTTCCTGTGTTACTGGTTTTTTGGATATTTCACTCTTAGTGGTGGCCTTGGCCATCATTTGTTGATCCTGTTTGGCATGTGGGCTTTGAGAGAGAGCTGATTTTAGATAATTGCAATTTTATACAAGATCGATGTTTGGGTAATGTTTTACACTATGGGTTTTGGTTTTTTTTTGCATGCTTATTACTCTAAACTGCCCAGAAATCTGAGGGTCAGATAATACATCAATGAATGCAGTAAATCAACAAATGAATAAATAAGAAGAATGTGATACCAAGGACCTTTCATCAGCTCAGGTTGATGCACCAGCTATAACCTCACTTGAATAAAAATTGCCTTGCTGTAATAAACCACGCCTTGGTAATTTCTTGTTTAGATTACTGCAGGGAACTATACCTACAGTAATCTTTTGCAGTATTCAGAAACTCAGTTCTTACAAAACTACGCAGCAAAAGTATTGACTGGAACCGGATGATATGTCTATGGAGTTCTCAGTCATCCAGGTGCTTTTTCATGAGGCAACTGGACTTTGTTTTTTTTCTTGAAGATGTTTCATTTGCCATCCAAAGAGCTTCTTCAATTAAGTCAGAACTGAAGAAGATTCTTGGATGAGAAGCAATACATTTTCAAGGAAAAACAAAGGAAGTCTAGTTGTCTCTGGGAAAAGCACCTTTGGGACAACCGGGTGACATGAACACATCAGTACTTTATGACTTTTACTGTCTACAGTTTGCTTCTGATCAGGATTCCAGATACTAGTATAAGGTCTCCATGGCTTGCTGATACCACAGAAAGTAAGGAATCGAGTCCTTCTGTAGGTTCCTGTCCATACCTTGAGATCATCTTCTGAGATGTTCCTCCCATGCTGAGGTACAGCTTCAAAATACCTAAAAGCAGACCTTTTCAATGATAGCTCTTTAACTTTGGGATACTTTTCTCTAGTTTACCTGTATATTGTATCTCTGCCTTTAATCAGCCTTCACTCTGAGAAGAACGAAATTTCATGTAAACTTTGCATTTGTTGTTTGATTTCTCCCAATTTACAAGATCTCCCGCTCCATTCTATGGGCAACTGAAAACAGAGAAGACTGAGCTAATTTACTTGCACTGAATTCTACCTGACATCAGTGGAACTTAACTTAGCCATGAAGTTTTCGGTATAAGTAAAGTAGTCTGAAATCAATACATTCTGTTTTTGAGTTACCTAGAGACCAGCTGAAAAAACAGCACAGATCTGCTTTCCGTATGGAGACACCTAAAAATTAGAGTTAGACTACAGCTCCCATCCTAATAAGTCAGATCTGACCAGTGACTGCAAAGAATAGGAATTGTAATCTAACAATTGAGAAAGCGTTAAGTGGAGGGAAATTAAAAAAACACAACATCTTCCCATTCTAACTTCAGAGCAAATAATTATTTTCCACAGTTATTTAGTGCTATTTTCAGGTTACAGAAGTGGAAATGAAATTGACATTTAGGTGCCAATATAAAGGCCACTCAGGCAGGGGTGGGATTCAAATTTTGTAACAACCGGTTCTGTGGGCATGGCTTGGGTGATGGGCATGGCTTGGTGGTCATGTGACTGGGTGGACATGGCTTGGTGGTCATGTTATTGGCTGGGTGTGGCCAACTCAATATCACTCACATCGAGGCACGCATCTCCTCGCCTGGCCTCTCATGACTGTGGGGATGCTGCAACAGTCCTCAGTGTGAAAAATGGTCATAAGTCACCTTTTTCAGTGCCATTGTAACTTTGAATGGTCACTCCACACAAGCAAAGTACCAGAAAAGGAGAGGGAAAAAAACCTCCAGAGAAGTTCCAGAGACAGGAAGTCTAGTCCTGCCAAGAATGTAATAAAGGTTAAAGGAGAGGCAGTTTCCGTAAGCAACACCAGAATGTTTCCTTCCTGCCTTCCTTACAGGATTAGGCCAGTAATTTCTTCTAACAACCGGTTCTCCGAACTGCTTAGAATGTTAACAATTGGTTTTAGAGAATAGGTGCGAACCTGTAGAATCCCACCCCTGCACTCAGGTAATCTTTACCTCCTAGTGAAAAGGTCTGAAAGGACTTCTTGGTATAGTTTCTCAAGGATGCACACACTTTTAGAAACATGGCATACGAATGAAAATCTTTGCTGATTCCAGGAATGGATTTTGATAATGATACTTGCACTTTCCCCTACTGTTATTTTCTTCAGCGTGCAGTGATATCCCTTCAGAGGCTCGCTTCACATATTCATGCTCTTAGTTCTAGTAGCATTTTTATAGCAGAGTACTTAATAACCCTTTTGTAAGGTGTGAGCTAGTCTCTGCTCTCCGAAACCAAGGGCAACACACTCTGTGGCTTGATATAAAATAATGGACATCTATGCACATGCATGAGCCTTCCAACTTCTTTGTTTCTTTATTTAGTCATTCCAAACCTATAATCATTCTATGAAGGAGGTGGGTGAATGAAAGATCTATCATCCCAAAGTGACATTTCTCAAAGGCGTCAGTGGGAAAGGCTTCACAGCGGCTTCGTGTTGAAGGCAAAATTGTGCATATTTATCCTCACTGAAAAGGATCATTAGATTATTATGCCCTTTGCTCACATGAATCTGATAGTAACTCGCGCAATGAGCCTCTACCCTATTTTACGACATTATGGCACCAAGTATTTTATGCACAAACAGGCCAAGGAAGCAGAGAGCATGCCGGCACTGCTGGGAGACATGGAACATAAATCAGACGATGTGTGCATAATTACAAGATAGCAGAACAGGCCTCAAGGGTATTTGCAGCACCGTAAAGCATTACATAGACACCCAGACCCCCTAGAACATGATCCTTTCCTATTTCTTCACTCTTAGGCACCCGACAGCTTTTGTCTGCAGGACAGCCTGGCGCACAAGTGATGCAATGAATTACAACTGCACGAGTACTCTGTGTTTAATTGCAAAGCCACAATTTAAAGCCCCCTGTGATTAAATTGCCCAAAGCTTCCAATCTTCTTTCTTGGATGGTGGAGGCAGGGCTGTGTGTTTCCTTAGCGTTTGTGCCTGAAAGTCAGAGGTGTCGTCTTGCCACCTGTCCTGGAATTCTCTGCGTATCCAGACAGGCTGTCATCCATGATGGCAGCCGGCAGCCATAGAAAAGGGCAACGTGAGCTTTAAATAAGCTTCCCCCATTGAGAAGCAAGCCCTGTTTCCAAGCTTATACTAGACCACAATGAAGAGATTGTTAGGTTTATTGGCCTATTAATTGCATTTGATACCGTCTGTTGAAAGACAGGGTGGGGGTGCACTGATTTAAAAAAAAGTTCCCTCCCGGACAGATCTGTCCCGCATGTCATAACTGAAGAGTAATCTCTCTAAGCCAGCCTGTGCTCATGATCTTTAATTTCCTTTCTCCATCGTTGCTGCCACCATTGGCCTGAAAAAAGAAAGAAAGATGTATTTCAGGATGCAAGTAGTATGCTGATGACTACAATATTGTAATGTCATTGCATTATGGGATCCAGCACAGAATGCTGCACCCTGCATAGCACTGTAATGAAGACTCATTTAGGAATATTTTAAATCAAGCTTTCAAGTAGCAAAACATTGAGTGGGATGGCACTCCTCGTAGAAATAAGCCAGCAAATATGGGCCATACATCTGCAAGGCATCCAGGCTGGGTAAAGCTGGGATTAGTTTGCAAACCTGCAAGGCATAAGGCAAGGTGGGTAGCTTTCCATTCATACCTGAGGAACCATGTCATCCCAATGAGATTGGCTCAACCCACCTGTACCGGTAGAGGTGGCATGCTGTGGATCCTGTCAGTCAAAGAATTCTGGATGATGGGGCACAGGAAAAGAGCCCTTTCTGCTGTGATTCCCACTCTCTGGCACGTCATGCCCACCGCACCCAAGGTAAGATTCTCACCCACCCTTTTGACCTTCTGCAAGGGCTTGAAATCCTGGCTCTGCCAATTGGTCCTGGGTGTCAATAGGGGTGTCATTCTGGACGTGATTAATGGAGATGAGTCTCTGCCACCACCCTGCATGCATCTCGCTGCTTTCCTCCCCATCTTTGATGATTTTAAGTCAATTTTAATCTTTATTATTTGAATATTTCAATATTTTATCTTGTTTTTAATTCAGTTGTAATCCACAGAGTCACCTCTTGGTGGCATATATATTACATAATAAATAAATAAATAAAATAAACATTGTTCAGTTTAACTTGATGACAGTGACCTATTTCCAGGCAAAACAACTTAAGAGCTATTGTGTCACAGTGGTTAGAATACAGTATTGCAGGCTAATTCTGCCAACTGCCAGCAGCTCGATCCTGACCGGCTCAAAGTTGACTCACCTTTCATCCTTCCGAGGTCAATAAAAGGAGTACCTAGATTGTTGGGGGTGATATAGTGACTCTGTAAACCATTTAGAGAGGGCTGTAAAGTACTATGAAGCAGTACATAAGCCCTTTAAGTCCTATTGCTATTAATAGTATGAACAATTAGGCAGTTCTGCACTCTTTCAAAAAGAATAGTTTAATTTATTTATTTATTTCAACTTAGATGCCACTTAACTCCCATTGACTCCCACTTAACTCCCACTGACTCTCAGTGGCTTCTGCATCTGATTATTGGACAGATTGCTCTTCTCAGCCTCCATGGTAGATTTCTTCTTTTATAAACTGTGACAACCTTGAAATTATTCAGGGAAGAGTCTTCTGAAGGACTCGTTGATTGAGCTAGCAGAACTTACGGTTGGCTGCCACAAAGATTCTACAGTTCATGGCTCAGCAAAGCCACGCCACACAGTCTTTGCAGAGAATTGTGCTGAGTTCTGCATTGTGCAATCTGGCCTAGGCATGCACAAAGTGTTTCAACGTAATTGGGCTATATATAAACACATTCCCTTTATTTCAAGTGTTGTATACTGCTCCTTGCATAAAAGGTTTTGCAGACTGGTTTACACTAGTCTTTGCCTTTAAACTTAACATACATAAGAAAAACAGGATCAGATGGGAGGAAATAAGAGAGAAAAGGAGAATAATTTTTTTTCATATTTCGGTAATTGAGTAAAAATTCTATTGCTTCCCATAGATTCCAGTCTACCCTCTGCTTACATCGAGGCCTTAAATCAGTTGAATTATCATGCACTGCTACTCTGTCCTTGCCAATGGAGTAGGTGGAAGCATAATAATTGAGGCCGGTCAAATTACTTTGGCACCTGGGGATGGAAAAACACAGTAACAACACATTAAATAACTGGAAAATTGCTGCTTTTTTGTGACATCCCAGATCAGCTGCCTGAGACTCATTCTGCCTAATGGTAGGATTGGGAAGAGGAGTGAGCCATGGGGAAGAGAAGACGTGTGTTTAGGAGACAGCTGGAGAGGAAAGAAGGAAGAAGAAAAAAAATAGCAAACACTTAATCCCTCTTTTTATTCTATTCCTCTTATATATTAAATTTATATGGAAAACGTAGATGAATAAAAACATTTAATGTGGTATTCAGAACAGCTCTCCAACACTATTGAGTGCCCTCACTTTGCAGAGCTAAGAACCTGTAACTTTATTTTGCAACTTTTTATTCTCAAATATAATTAAACAATATGGTTTTGGGAGATCAGGTGTACTTTCTGTTTACTAAGAAGACAAACTATTTCACAAAGCTTTTCCTTCCTTCCTTCCTTCCTTCCCTCCCTCCCTCCCTCCCTTCCTTCCAAATTTATGGGCCACCCATCTTATCACAGGGCAACTCTGCACAGCTTCCTTCATTCCCACCTAACAGAGGTTGCTGAAAACAGGTGTGCAGATGCTGAGCAAAACATGATTGATAGGTAATGGACACCGTCTTTTGCGCTACAGGCCCCTTTGAAATGAAACTCACATGTTCCTCTGACTCACAGCTATGTTGCAATTAACAAGACATTAGCCATGGGGCGGGGGGGGGGGGGGGGAATAAGTTATCGCTTTGAGCCATCTGGAATTTGTACGTATGGATTCCTGCTTCTATGCAGGTGTAGTCACAAACCTTTGCCAAATATCCCTTTTGTGGGATATATGCCATGAGTTACCGTCATAGCAAGAACTACATTTCTGGTAAATAATATAGTAAGACATTACTAGAGCAATTTGCTGCATAATATTTCCAGAGTTGAGAGGCCTGGGACCTCTCCCAATAAAATTGTCCTCTGGGATCTGCCAATAAAACTTGACACTCTTATTGCAACTTTTAAAAACTAGTTCCACTCTCTTTTTGCCTTTCAGATCTCTCATTTCTTCCTTCCCACTTGCACCTCTTATTGATATCTTCATTCCTCCAAAATATCCCCAGGAGGTACTCAAAGAGAAGGAAATAGCTTTTAAAAAATCATTGATCAGAAATAAAAGGCCCTCCATATTGGGGTTGCTATCTATGCTGAATGGTCCAACACTAATGGCACCATTGGTCACAAGTCCATAATGACCTCAAATTTAGGCAGTGGTCATTTCCTTTCTCGATGAGATTTCTGTTGAGGTAATTCCCTGTTAGGAGAATGAGCACATACATGGAGATGTATAGAGAGTAGTGTTGGAATAATACACACAGAGCACACAGATACACTGTACAGTAAATGTAGGTTTTTACTTCCAGAAAGGTTTAAGCAAAGTTCAAAATAAGCAATCCAAAGTCATTCACAAGTAAATCAGTCAGTTTTCAATCCAGGGATAATCCAATAACAAATTCCAGTGTCAAAAACAGTTCAGTATCAGACTTACATCAAATCCAGTAATATCAGTCAATTAGAAGAAATGGAGGAATGGCAATACTTTCCAACAGAAGGAAACAGAGATACACTCACACTCTCTTCTGAGACTAAGGCTAAGACTAAACAACCCAGGTTTCTGGCTCCATCTTATGGCCATTTGAGAAACCACACCTAATTACAGTTTTGCATTTTCTTAAAGATACAGTTTTAAAATGTTTATCCTGGTTTATATATTTCTAACACAAATAGCTGTTAGGTGACATATTCCTAACATTCTCCCCTTTTGGGTAAGACAATACATACAACCTTACATTCTAAGTCCATAATCTTCGACAGCACACCTTATGTTTTATAGAGCCTTGGGCCTTTATATTGTTTTCTGACATACAGTATTCTAGCTTAATCATCTTACTTTGCACACATTGTCTCACATTTAAATATCTTAAATCTGTGTGTTTCGTTCTTGTTTTAACAGCAATATTTGAAGCCATCTGTATTGCTGATTGGTAATCTTCGTAAACTACAATAGGATCTGTTACATCAATTTCCATATCAATTAATAATTGCTTATACAAAACTAAATCTGTACATAGTAAAGACAAACATGAGAATTCAGCCTCCATTGTTGACAAACTTAGATGTTTCTGTCTAATAGATCTCCATCCAATCAATGCTTTTCCCAATAATACAGCAGTACCCGATGTAGATTTTCGTGTATTTATGTCTGTAGCAAAACTTGCATCAGCATATGCAGTCAAATTCAGTTCATTATTTAGGCTCCAAATACAATGCATAATGCATTGTTTGTTTCCAGTATCTTAACACACGTTTAGCAGCTTGCCAGTGCCTTTCAGTTGACTCAGCGTTAAATCTTGCTAATTGATTAACACTGTATGCCTCAAATGATAGAACACTCATGACATCTGAAGGCAAGCTGTTCCACCAGTTAATTGTTCTCACTGTCAGGAAATTTCTCCTTAGTTCTAGATTATTTCTCTCCTTGATTAGTTTCCACCCATTGTTTCTTGTCTTGCCTTCAGGTGCTTTAGAAAATAGGTTGATCCCATCCTCTTTATGGCAGCCCCTGAACTATTGGATGACTGCTATCATGTTGCTTCCTAGTTCTTATTTTCACTAGACTAGACATACCCAACCCCTGTGCAACTGTGCTGTCCAGCCAGGTATAGTTAGTTAGGAATTGGGAGCTTCCCCCTTAAGGGAATGCATCATGGTAAATGTAGTTAAGGTATCCTGGGAAATGTAGTTCATATCATGTGGCCACATCTGTAACCCTGATTGGTCACTGATTTGACCCTTGGTGAGTTGGGGGAGGTTTCTTCACTCTTGCCTGAACCCAGCCTCATGGTAGCATCTCTACCCCTGCTTCTACTACTATGGGATGACATATGGGATAGAAAGATTACTATCATTTTACACTATGATTTAAACCATGCAAAGAATTGGACATTAGATGCATCTCAATATAACTATGAGTTACCTTGAGGATACCTAATATAATCCAATAAAAGAAACTTTGTATGGAAGAATTTGTAGAGTTATCTATCTGTCTTTATATTCAGCAAGTGAATCAAAGGACAGAATAGTAAAATGATAGCAATCTTTTCATCCCATATTTCATTCCATAGTAGTGGAGCCAAAGTAGCAACCATTCTTCATATGTTTTAGACTCATAATTATCTTTTTGGCTCTTCTCTGCATTCTTTCCAGAGTCTCAATATCTTTTTTTATATTGTGGTGACCAAAACTGGATCCAAGTGTGACCTTACTAAGATTTTATAAAGCGGTACTAGAACTTCATGTGATCTTGATTCTATGTTAATTCAGCCTCAGATTGTATTGGCTTTTTTTTGTTTTTGGCTAATGCTGCACACTCCTGACTCATATTTAAGTGATTGTCCAGTAGGACTCCAAGATCCCCTTCACAGTTCTTTGATACAGTAAATCATTTGTTACAGAATATTTTGATGCAGGAGAGTGGTGGGATTCAAATATTTTTACTACTGCTTCTGTGGGGGTGGCTTGGTGGGGGTGGCGTGGTTTGGTGGGCTTGGCTTGGTGGGCGTGGCAGGGGAAGAATACTGCAAAATCTTCATTCCCTCCCCAGTCCTGGGGGAAGGTTACTGCAATATCCCATTCCCTCCTTAGCCCACTAACCTGCTTTCCAGCTCCGTTCTCCTGTGCAGGGCAACAAAAGAAGACCCAGCCAATCAGCTGGGACTCCAATCAGCAGGGACTCCAGAGGCAGCAAATAGATGGAGGTGGGGCCATCCAGAGGTGGTATTTACCGGTTCTCCGAAATACTCAAAATTTCCTCAACCGGTTCTCTAGAACTGGTCAGAACCTGCTGAATACCACCTCTGGTTCTCCCATGCATTTTGCTCAATCCTCTTAAAATAAGTATTTGTTCTTTTCAGAGTGGCATTATGGTAAGTTTTTCTGTTAAAGCAGACCTCAACTAGGTTCACATGGCTTCACACATCCAATCACATAAAGAAGCTTTGAGGATAATATTTTCTTTTCTGTTGTGACTGAGTCCATCTTCATGGCCAATTTATTCCCTCTTGAAACCAACGGCACAGACAGGAAATGTGATTTGTTTTTTCTGCAAAGTGTCAGAAGCAGAAATGTCCTTATAGAATGGAAGAGATGCATTCATCCAAACTAGATTGGCTTGTGTGTTCAATTTTATGCATAGACTTATTTGATCTGCAGTAATTGGGTGCCATTAGAACATTGTTTAAAAGAAGAATGCTGAGACATTTACTAGCAAATTAAAATATTTTTAATGAAAATGAAAAGAATGTGCATGCATTTCTGTTAAGGGGAGAGTGTATGATGTTGGCAATCAGTGAGTGAATTTCTTGATTTTAACATTCTGTTATCCCTCTGCATCTCATATTCTTTTCTGTCCTTGTTATCGTTTTTTTTTTTAACTTTGCAAAACTAAGGTCAAGGTCTCTGTCATTGAAAAAGCTCAATTAATCTTTCTGGATGTAGATTGAGATAAACAAACAAATAATACATAAGACCATTAAAAAAATTAAATGTTTACGTCACGCAGCTCACTATTTGAATGATTTTGGCCCAGTTATTGCAAATGGGAGCCACTTCCCCCCATCCTATTATGCAAACTAAATTCCTTTCATTTATTTGGATGTTTCTGTATCCGTTAGGAAACTTTAAGACTGTGAGATGTACTATAATATGGAAGAAAGGTCAGATTTCATACCAGCAAGCCTCATTTGCATGGACAATCTGGCTTTTGGATTTTTTCTGAAGCATGAACATCTCTAGGAAACATTATTACTGAGAGCTGTCTGCTTTCCTATTCCATTTTTCCATCAGCTTAGCTTTTTGTATTCCCTTTTAGATAAATTAATCTATACACCAAAGAGAGAGGGAGGGAGGGAGGGAGAAAGAGAGAGAGAGAAAAAGTAAAAAAAAAACCTCTTTCTCTTAAAAAAAAATCCATCATTTCATTCAATTTGCAAATGATTGGCTTTTGATAGTGATAATGCTAAATATTACTTTGAGTATTTTTAGTGTGCTGTGAAATGGAAAGAAGTTAGAGATTTATTCAGAGTAATTAATTTACAGTGCTTATTTCCATTAAAGTATCACCAAAATTGCCGTTCATTAAGTCTGCCCGTGTCTGATTCTAAGCTGATTCAGTATAATTGTTAAAAAAGTTAAACTTGTTAGTGGAGCTATAGGTAGATCATCACATGTCTTCTCATAGCCTGATTGTTTGTTACACAGGAATAATGTAATGAATCAGATAGGTTCCATTGTCCAGTGTTGGCCAGAGTTGGGTTGGACCAACTCTTGAGGACATTTGCCCTTTTTAAGATGAGACGGCAGCCCTAGTAGGCAGAGCCATGAGGTAAGGTTATTAGTAAAGAAGCTAAGACTGGAATTTCTGGATAGGTGAGTGGTTATTTTGGGAATTGGGGGAAAAAACCATTGGCCTTTTTGATGTAATTATAAAAAGAAGAATGTACAGATAGCCTTCAATTTATGAGCATAATTGGGACCAGAATTTTCATTGCCAAACAAGGCGATTGTTCAGGGAGCCACCCTCCCAATTTTACAACCAGGAGCTGGGGCAGGAGCTCAACCCGTCATGCAGCACCTGAGTTTCGAGCCTGGACTGTCAGCTTTCCAGCTGACAAGCTCAGCATCATTAACCGCTGAGCCACCCCACCCCTGAATCGAGCCTAATTCTGCAGTTGGTCCCTCCTCCCAGTCAGGTTGGTTGCTTTCCAACGAACTTCTCTTTGAGATGAGAACTGGGGCATCCGCACAGCAAATACTATTATTATTAGTCTCAAGAACATTGCAGAGAAAGTTCTCATTTCCCTGTTCTGTCCGCCTCCTCCATGTATTCCAGCTACCATTAGTCTACAATCCTGCCATCCATATTGTTTTGTCACTCATAACTCTAATTCTAATTGAATTATTTATTACAGGGGAGCATTTTAATTATAGCTACTGTGAATCAAAATAATTTGCACTTATTGCCAAGGGGGGTATTCACTGAGCTATAGTTTAATTTCAGCTTGTGGCAGCAGCCCATCCTGCTGGCTATTTGCCTTAATGCTCTGTGGACCTCTTAGAAGCAGCAGCTGCAAACAGCGATGCCAGGATTTCGCAAGAATTTGCTCGCAAATCACAGCCACTTGAGATGGGACATGGACTCTATTGCTACTGCATCCTGCCTCACTCCAGCCTGATCAAAAAATTGTAATTTGTGCAGCAAAAAA
>NW_020769321.1:15222760-15243309 GCF_900518735.1 Pseudonaja textilis | reverse complement strand
GGGGGGGTGATATGTCATATGAGCTACGCAAAAGTTATCTTTCAATTACTTTTTGAGCTATAAAATTGAATACAAAGGCTCTGTAGAAGAGCCGGACAATGTCTAAAGCTACATGCTTAGATATCCATTTTTTGTGACTGTTTTTGTGCCTTTAGGTCAGCCTTTGACTCCTGCTGACTGCTGAGACAAGTCCCTGCAGGGTTTTTTTGGGCAAGGTTTTTCCGAAGTGAGTGGCCATGATTGCCTCCTTTCTGGGGCTGAGAGAAAGTGACTGGCACAAGGTGACTTTTTGCCTAAGGCAGGACTAGAACTCAAAGAATTAGAACTTCCGGGTTTTAGTCCAGTCCCCTTAACCTCTACACCCAAATTGGCTCTTTCTATCCTTATTCCCAGGCAAATCCACTTGTTCTAACAGGTTGCTAATATGATTTTGAATGAAAATATACATACCATAACTGTGCATTAAAGAAAAAAAGCTCTGATAAAGAAAGTGCCCATCAGAATTAACTTGTGATTACACACACACACACACACACACACACACACACAAATTTATACAGGGATCCTACCATTAAATCAGGACTCAATAGATGATAAGTGATCGTATTGCTGTTTAGAATCCCTGTCTTCCAATTAATTTTGGTTTAATTGCTAAATTGGTCTTTTAATCAACTACGACTATTAATTAGGTTATATTATACAGTTATGGTTTTTGTTTCTAATTACACTATAAACCGTTTTGGGATCATTACTGCAAAGGAAGTTGCATAAAGTCCTTGACAGTGAGTCCTATCATCATGGGGACAATGAAAACCCAGGATGCAAATAATGCCACTAGGACAGAAAGAAAAAAATAGATTTCCCCCACATTCTTTCTCCTCCTTTTGCTGGTGCTGTTTTTTATTTTGGTTTTCCCTCCCACCGATTTATTGAAACAAAACTTGAAGAGAAAAAAAAAACTAGTAATGTAATCCTCACCTTCCTCATGTAGCACTTATCAAAGAAAAGGGAGGAAAAGATTGGGAGAATATCAATCTACGGGTAGTTCTCAACTTACAACAGTTCATTTAGTTCAAAGTTACATCACTGAAAAGAGTGACTTATGACCAGTTTTCATACTTACGACCATTGCAGCATCCTTATAGTCAGGGGCGGGATTCTACCAGTTCACATCTATTCTCTAGAACCGGTTGTTAACATTCTAAGCAGTTCGGAGAATCGGTTGTTAGAAGAAATTACTGGTCTAATCCTGTAAGGAAGGCAGGAAGGAAACATTCTGGTGTTGCTTACAGAAACTGCTTCTCCGTTAACCCTTATTACATTCTTGGCAGGACTAGACTTCCTGTCTCAGGAATGTCTCTGGAATTTTTTTCCCCTCCTTTGTTGGTACTTTGCTTGTGTGGAGTGACCATTCAAAGTTACAATGGCACTGAAAAAAGTGACTTATGACCATTTTTCACACTTACGACTGTTGCAGCATCCCCACAGTCATGAGATGCCAGGCAAGGAGATGCATGCCTCAATGTGACTGATATTGAGTTGGCCAGCCAATAACATGATCACCAAGCCATGTCCACCCAGTCACATGACCATCAAGCCAGACCTAAGCCACGCCCACAGAACCGTTTGTTAAAAAATGTGAATCCCACCCCTGCATATAGTCATATGATTTACATTTGGATGCTTGACAAGTGACTCACATTTATGATGGTGGCAGTGTCCCGGAGTCATGCAACCCTCTTTTGCGACCTTCTGACAAGCAAAGTCAATGGGGAAACCCAGGTTCACTTAACAACCGCTGTTACTAATTTAACAAATGCAGTGATTCACTCAACCACGGTGGCAAGAAAAATCTTAAAATGGGGCAAAACTCACGTAACAAATTTCTCTCTTAACAACATACATTTTGGGCTCAATTGTGGTTGTAAGTTGAAGCCTACCTGTACTTCCCCAATAGTACCTTGTAAGTGTAGCAAGTTAGCACCCACCTCTCTCCTAGAAAAATGAAATATCCTAGGAAATATTAAAAAGGCAGAATATTTCCCCTAAAAAGAGTAGAAACTCAGAAGCAGAAGCTCACCCCCACCTTTGTTAATGCCTGAGCCATTAAGGCCTGGGCCAGAGTATTTTACATAACAAAGATCTCCAGGTAAAGCTACAGCAATTGCTCAAAGCCCTTTTCATTACATCATCATCCAGCAAGGTTCAACCAAGCCTGGAACTCAGGACAGCCTACAGAGTTGCTCCTGTATGGTCCCATGGGAGTCTGACAACCAATCAGAATACAAACTCAAATTCAAATCTCAACAGAGGGTATAAAACCAGGCACTCTCAGCATCTCAGCCCTTTCCTTTCTCTTTTCACCTTGAAGCATGTGATCATCCTTTTCACTTTGGAGCTCCAAGCCATGTGGTCCTTGTCCACCATTAAATCATCTTTCCAAACAGCCTCCATGTTTCCAGTGTCTTTTTCCCCACTTGGAACTGAACCCAGAAGGATAATTCTTCCGACATAAGTTACAGCATGGGTTAGCCATAGTAGTTTAATATCGAGAGCAGTGAAGGCGAACCTATGACACGCCTGTCAAAGATGACATGCCGCATCCTTCTGGGTGACATGCCAGTGTTCTCCAACAGCCAACAAAAGCATGCGCCATTTGGCATGAGTTTCAGAGGCTGCGGAGGCTGCGAGAGAATGGGATGTGGTCTCATGCGGCTTCCCGACCTCCTGAAAATGAGTTTGTTTTACACATATTTCACTTTTTAAATTGGTTGTCATTTCCTTATATACAATAGTATTTTTTTTTAAAAAATGCATTTTTAAATAATCATTTTTCTCTTGTTTGAGGAGTGTGTGTTTAATTGAGCAATTAAATTTTTTATAACTCCTACTATAACAGGTGAAATCTTTAATCCAAGCAAGTTGCAACCTCTAGCAATTTATTGGGGGCTAAATCTTACTAAATTTTGGTGGAACTTCCTTTGAATCAACATGCATGGGATTGTCCTATAGTAAATGTAATTTGAATCTCTTTTTAGCATTAATTATTCTTTCAGTTAAATTTCCTTCAGTGTTTTATCTCCTTCCTTTTTGCTGGAAAAAAGAAAACAAAATTAGGTACATTTGCATCCCTGACTGCTTTGCCTCAAAGCTTGGGGCCATTTAAATTAATTTTTATGTACTCCATTCAGTTTAGTAAAATATTTAGTAGTGCTCTAATAGTATAAAGCATTAGGCTGTAATTACTGGGACATAATACAGAGACTAATAGTTCTGTTGAAACACAACGGTGATGCATGATTGCCCTATTATTATAGCCAATTTGAAGCAACATGATTATTAAAAAAATTTATCACCGATATAGTCTTGATTTTGTTACAGGTTGTAATAAAAAGTAGGCATTTAAACAACAGTTATTTTCAGCCTCATAAGAGAACTACATTAAGTAGATTTCCATGTCCTTTAAAATATATTATTTGATGAATTGGGGATCAACAAGGATTTTAGAGCATGCATTACCTCTTCTGTGGTGTGGTGAAAGAAACTGGGGTTTGGAATTAGGACAAAAAAGAAAAAGGAACTGTTCTCACACAAACAGATCAGCTACTGAGCAAAGTTAAGTTCTATATTAATATTTTGAACCTGGGCCCTAAATTGGATTGGATTGAGTAGGAATTCTGAAAATTCTACTTAAACATTTTTGAAAATTACCAAATTGGAGAATGGAATGCAGATACAAGAATGCCTTTGATCTTAGGCATTCCCTAAGCAAAACAACCTCGTTTCCACAACTGTAATAGACTGGATTAAACAATTAAACAACAATAGGTACACATTGTTTACATATTTACATAAATAATTGGTGAACTATTTCCAAGTACTGAGTTATAACGCAATTTGGCATAAACAGCATATTAGGGGAAAAAAGAGATCTTGAAGATTATTTGTCATGTTGATGATCTTTTTTAAAATAGAGATTTAAAACAAGATTTCTTCTACAAGCTATTAGATTGATTTGCATTTGGCAGAGGAAATTCTTGTTGTAATTATAAATGCATTTGTTTCTCCCAGGTTTGAAAATGGATGCTTATATATTGGAGTAATGGGATAGACACCTGGTTCTGGGAAAATGCTGTGAAAAAATACATTCTGGATGTCACTTTTGTTGAGAATCCTGTCCATACTCTCCATATTGCTCATGTAATTAAGATCAGGGGTGGGATTCAAATTTTTTAACAACCAGTTCTGTGGGCATGGCTTAGGTGGTGGGCGTGGCTTGGTGGTCATGTTATTGGCTGGGTGTGGTCAACTCAACATCACTCACATCAAGGCACACACATCTCCTCGCCTGGCCTCTCGTGACTGTGGGGATGCTGCAACCGTCGTAAGTGTGAAAAATGGTCATAAGTCACTTTTTTCCGTGCCATTGTAACTTTGAATGGTCACTCCACACAAGCAAAGTATTAGCAAAGGAAGAAAAAAAATCTCCAGAGAAGTTCCTGAGACAGGAAGTCTAGTCCTGCCAAGAATGTAATAAGGGTTAACGGAGAGGCAGTTTCTGTAAGCAACACCAGAATGTTTCCTTCCTGCCTTCCTTACAGGATTAGGCCAGTAATTTCTTCTAACAACCGGTTCTCCAAACTGCTTAGAATGTTAACAACTGGTTCTAGCGAATAGGTGCGAACTGGTAGAATCCCACCCCTGATTAAGATGGGGATTCATACTGGGCACTTTGACCTATCCCATCTCCACCCAAAGCCATCTGCAGCCTGTAGCAATGATAGGATATATCAAACTTAGGAAGTTGTCCTGCAGTGGGGTCTGGCAAAGCTACAGTATGCTTGGGAATGCAAAAATGTCTACTGCTTGTAAGATGACGCAGACAGACCCCAAAGAAAATAAAATGCAGTTATAAATGGTTAAAATTGTGGAAGATTGCTGAATCTTTAGATATTATTTTTATTGATGGGAGGAGTGGATTCAAAAAGACTGACTACCTCGGAGTCCAAATAGCCTAGCCTCTTCCCATAGCTGCACTACAGGTGCTGCCAAATGTCATCCTTGGGATGTGTGTTTTCTCTACAGAAGGAATCCTATACCTTTCTTTTTTTCGGTTGTTTTTCTTTTTAATGAGAGAATCAGAGGCAAGGCTGAAACAGGATCTATTAGGACAGAGGTCTCCAACCTTGGCAACTTTAAGCCTGGAGTTCCCTGTATTAGGAAGAGCAAATCAGGGAGGATCTGCTCTGGAGGTCTCAGGGATGGTATCATGAAGACAAAAATAATAATCTAAAACTGAGCTTCTAAGGTGCCATAGAACATTTAGCTCCCTGGATGTGTTTGTTCAAAATTAAAACATTATGCTTCCATAATTTCAGTGTCAGCAATCAGGGGCTTTTGGAGCAATTATCAAATGAAATGGATGAAAAAAATAAAAAAAAATAGTTTCCTGTGTTCACTAGAAATGCTCTAAGAACAAAGATGATCGTGTCCAAGGTTTGCTGCCAAGAAGGTGGCTTAATGTCAAGGGCAATTTTTGTTCATGGTTGACTGAGTGATACATTTCACTGGAGTTTAGCGCGTTGGCCAAGCCTAGCTCATTAATGGTTTATGATCTATATATTGCTTTTACCCTTATATTAGGTTTTTAAAAAAGGAACCGTGATGGCACAGTGGTTAGAATGCAGTACTGCAGGCTACTTCTGCTGACTATCAGCTGCCAGCAGTTCCAGTCTCAAGGGTAACTCAGCCTTCCCTCCATCCGAGGTCAGTAAAACGAGGACCCAGACTGTTGGTGATAATATGCTGAGCCTATAAACTGCTTAGAGAGGGCTATAAAGTAATGTGAAGTGGTATAGAAGACTAAATAGCAATAGCACTTAGACTTATATACCGCTTTATAGCGCTTTACAGCCCTCTCTAAGTGGTTTACAGAGTCAGCATATTGCCCGTAACAATCTGGGTCCTCATTTTATCCACCTCAGAAGGATGGAAGGCTGAGTCAACCTTGAGCCTGGTGGGATTTGATCTGCCAAATTGTAGGCAGCTGGCTGCAGCAGAAGTAGCTTGCAGTACTGCACTCTAACCACTGCGCCACAGAGGCTCCTAAATGCTATTGCTCAATACTGTATAACAGAGAGTCAGTTTTGTATAGTATAGCATTAAGGCACCAGGTTAGAAACCAGGAGACTGTTACTTCTAGTCCCACCTTAGTCATGAAAGCAGGCTGATTGACCTTAAGCCAGTCCTTCTCTCTCAGCCTAACCCACCTCGCAGGGTTGTTTTTGTGGGGAAAATGGGAGGAGAAAAATGTGCTGAACGTGTTTGCTCTTGAGTTATTTGTAGAAATAATAAAAAAACAGGATATAAATAAAAATAAATAGGAACATCAACCTTTTCTATAAGTAAATAACCTGTAGGGGGTAAAAGATGGAATCTTGAAGCATGTGATCACCCTTTTTTCTTCACCCAACCATGTGGTCCTGTCCACAATTAAACAACCTTTCCAAACAGCCTCCATGTTTCCAGTGTCTTTTTCCCCACTTGGATCTGAACCCAGAAGGATATTTCTTCCAACAAAACCCTTTTTTGTAATGCCTAAAGAAGCATTCCTCTTCTTCCTTTTTCTGAAGAAATTGAGACGAAGATCTCTTCATCTCAGTCCTGTTTCTTCCTTCCTCTTCTAGTTAGGCTCTTCATATTCTTTCAACCTTCCACCCACTTCTACTCCTTATTTACTATGTCTCTGTGAACTTGCTTTGTCTTATTTACCATATTTCTATGAACATGAAAAGAGAATCCTGTAATGATTGATATTTATAAATATAGTAACCTATCCTATCGGTCATTGATTTTAATTATTCAACTAATATAAATGGTTAATTTTTAGTGCCCCACTTTTGCAGTGTGGCCTTGGGCAGGAGTATATAGAAGCATAAGCATAATATTACTGTCAACAAGCGGAGCTCAGCTACTACAGTATATTTGTTCACTTGGTGATGCCCTGGGAAGATTAAAAGGAAATATTGTGAAGATCAGCCATTAAAGCAAACAATTATCTATCTCAAATTAATTAAGGCAGAAGGAACACCTGTGATCAACACAGATTTGCAGAACATTTTCATTAATTTCCAATAAAGCAAGGTACTTATGAAAGGAACTCTGGTCTATTGCTGGTTATGATTGTGTCAGTCTATGCTTATTAAGATATAAATAAATATGAGGATGTGTGCTAAGGCAGCTATTTAGGACAGTATAAATATTTCCTCTAGGCACACTAACTACTTTACAAGCTTCTTCAAACATAGCTAGATTAGGCTGATTATTTGCTATATGATGACCATATGTTTTACATTAGACAGGAGAGCTCCCTATGAAAGGCTTTATAATGCAAATCTTGATTTTTCTTAAAATGAAGAACAGAATAACAAAACACTGATGTTGCCCCTCAAGAGTTAATTGACTGAGAGGTATGCCATTCACCTGGACCTAAATTACCTTAATTCACAGAGATGGAGTATAGCCTTTTTACCAATAAAGAAATTGTCTTTAAACCCTTGGATGCATCATATGTTTCTCTTATATTTTGTCCTCTTTCACAGGTAACGTTTTCTCTCTGGGTGATGTGTAAGTATCCATAGGT
Organism: Pseudonaja textilis; assembly: GCF_900518735.1. The sequence continues at coordinate 15,235,667 of NW_020769321.1, read as the reverse complement.
AATGATTAGCAGTTAAGTGTTGCAAAAGTAGCAACTTTAAGTCACCAGGGATTATTTTTCCTTTTTAGCTTCAACTAGAAGGCAACCAAATGTAGGACGGTTTGTACTACAATATAATCAGGGTGCATGGATAGGAATTTCAGCTTTCTGCATATTTATGGGTCAAATAAATACATTGCTGAAGTTTAATGGACCTTTTGGAATCTTACTAGCTCTGAAAATTATTCTTTGTTGCTTCTGAATTTGGTGACAATGTATGCATTCATTTATTTATGAACATTATTAAATAAAATATTTGGGTTTTGTTTGTTTACACTGTATTTGCATGCATTGCTTTCAGTTATTTCCATAGGGAGTTTCTGAGCCCTGAGTCTACTGTAATGATCAGCTTGCTCACAGAAATATAGGTATGGTGTAGAGTGGCCATGTTTTAATATAATCTCGCTATTCACTAGAATTCTGCAGAGATGAATGTCTGTGATACCACATCGTAATCAGAATAGAGCTGGAAGGGATCTTGGAAGTCTTCTACTTCAACCCCCTACTCAAATAGGAAACCCCTATATCACTTCAGACAGGTGACTGTCTAGTCTCGTCTTAAAAACATCCAGAGATGAAAGCACCAGAGGTGGCTATTCAGCAGGTTCTGACCAGTTCTGGAGAACCGGTAGTGGAAATTTTGAGTAGTTCGGAGAACCGGCAAGTAACACCTGTGACTGGCCCTGCCCCCATCTATTCTCTGCCTCCCAAATCCCAGCTGATTGGCTGGGTCTTCTTTTGTTGCCCTGCACAGGAGAACGGAGCTGGAAAGCAGGTTAGTGGGGTGTGGAGGGAATGGAGATTTTGCAGTGTCCTTCCCCTGCCACGCCCACCAAGCCATGCCACGCTCACCAAGCCACGCCCACAGAACTGGTAGTAAAAAAAATAGAATCCCACCAATGGAAAGCACTCACAACTTCTGAAGGTAAGCTGCTCCACTGGTTAATTAGCTGTTTCAGGTTGCTTCTCTCCTTGATTAGTTTCCATCCATTGTTTCTTGTCCTGCCTTCTGGTGCCTTGGAAAATAATCTTCACAGTAATAACATATCCCAAATTTGGCATAAAATGTATTGGAGATTCATATTTGTGATTTATGCAGCGTTATCCCTCTCCCTTGTACATGGAAGATTTTGTAGGCACCGTTAAGATCCGTGGATTTCCAACTTGCAATGGTGCAGTTTCCCATTTAATTTAACAAGAACCTAATGAACAGAGATATATTAACCTTCTAGTAAATTCAATGAAGATATAAACAGTAAAGTCCTCTGCCTCCCAAAGAGAAAAGAATTTGGTTAGGAACGCTGGCTGCAGTATCAGAAAGTTTTGAAAATTTTAAAGAAATTTAAAATTCCACCAGCTATCTTTAATGGAAGGCATCAAAAAGCAGAAACAGGAAAAGACTGAAAGTAGTAAAGTAGGCATCTTTGAATAAGAAGTGGGGGGTGGGGGGGTGGGGAGAATGGAAATGCAAATACTTTTAATAATGAACATATATTTATGACCTTTTCTTTTAAATATTGCGGGCCCTAAGAAGATGGAAAGAGTTTTAAATGAAAATTCTTCTCAAGCAGTAGGTGTAAATCAGAGTTTCTCATATGTTTGCCCATCTCTTATTTTATACTCTAACTGAACTGTTGATGTTCAATATATTTTCCCATGAGAACATCAGCCATCTCCTCCTCCTCCTCCTCCTCCTCCACCATCATCATCATCCATGCTTTGTCTTAACTATATTTAACATGTAATATAGTGTCACACTTACATACAAACCCTTGGATGAATCATTAACTGCATGAATTGGCTTCAGCTTAGTTGGTCTCTGGTCAATATTTCATAATGTATGTGGCTATGATTATTTTAGAAAGGGAGAAAATTATTTTTTGCAGGAAAATAAATAGACCTGGCTCAAAGAAAGGAAGTGGTTTGGAGATTCAATACTTAGTACAACTAGCAAGATCAAATGACAAAGCTTTTCCATCAGCAGAGCCACTTCTGGGTGTAGGCAGGGGTAAGATAGGGTGTTAAGTTTGAATGCTTTTCATCCTCAGAGCTGCCAACTCCCCCCCACCACATTCTTGCACATAAAAATTAGCATTTCAGCACATTTCTATCTATATGCCAGGAGCCTCCTACCTCCCTCACCTCATCGCTATAGTCTGAAGTGTTACAATCCAGCAAAACAGTCATTTGAAAAAAAGATATGTCAAAGGGACAAGGCCCAGGCATACAATAACTAGTGTTGTGAACAGAAAAGATTGAAAGGAAATAATAATGCTACTCATAAGTCAAGCGCCAAGAGGCTTTGTTATAGAAATACTAAAACAAAGATGAAAATTCTATCGCTGTTGCAAGTCCAGAAACAAAAGAGCATGTGAGTCTGGAATTCATTTTTAAAATGTGTATTTCTGAGCAAGCAATTTGAGGAATTTGTATGCAATTTAGTGGCATCATTACAGTTGTATAGCTTGAACAAATTGCATGCTAATCAAGGTTGCCTTGACCAAGAAAGTTTCTATTTACAAGCTAAAAGCAAATAGTGCTTCTATGTTCTTTCCCATCTTATTTTCTCTCCTTCCCTCCCTCCTTTCCTTCCCTCCACATTTGAAGGCTAATCCTCTGGTATTTGTGTTCTTAGAGTTTAATTCATAGCTCTAGCCCTTCAGTGCTCTGCGATTGCTTTGGGAGTAGGAGGAATAGTACGGTTTGAACAAATGTCCTTGAGCACGAGAACAACGGAGGAAAGGGACATCTTAACAATTTGGAACTTATTTATGCAGATGGAATCCAAGGTAGCACACATGTGGGTCCATTGTAAACAAACATGTGACAAACTCCATGAAATTGATTGACTACGGGGTTGGTTTATTTTATTATTTTCCCCAAGGCTTGAGTTTCTCTTATAATTTTCTACGATAGCCACACTATTGCTTCTATTGTTTGGGTTGTCTGTGCATTGTTGTGATTTTGAAAGGACAACACGACTAGCATTACACCAGTCTTTCTTTGCATTGACATTTTAAAATGTAAGAGCCGCAATTAAAGCAGCCAATAACTAAATTTTGTTTCATTAGGAAGAAAGCCACTATTATATTTGTCTCAGATCTGCTCAAAAGATCAATAATTGAGATAGCATGGCTTCTGTTTCTTATTTCCCCCACCCCCTCAAGTTAGAATAATAGCAGCTCGGGTTGAATTAATCAAATAATCTGCACTCTCATGCTTGCATGCATTATTGTTTAATAGAAGGGATGAATAACATTGAAACAAACCTCAGAAGCCATAAAATAAAGGAAAGGCATCAGAACATTTTTATTTTTTTTAAATTGGATTGGAAGATTAGGATTGTAATATTTTGCTCTTTTTTGTCTTTATAAAAATATGAATATTTTTTTTTAATTGTATAAATCTCTTATAGCAGTCGTCTGGAATGGAAAATATTTTTTTTTTAAAACTCCGATTCAGCTTCGCAAGGCATGCCAAGTGATAAGATGGGGAAGGATATGTAGAGTTCCCTTCCTGCGTGGGTTGTTATTGCTCTCCCGCCAGGAAAAGAGGCATTTCAGATCGTAAGAGGGAGACTTTAAAGCAAACTTTGGATTAAAAGGACTCTTTAGCTTGATCTAGCACAAGGCATTTTATTGCTTGAACATGGCCAGTGGAGAGGTGGAAATTATTTTTGTGCCCCGTAGCAGAAAATGCTACAAGTATGTCTCCTTAGCAATAAAGACACTATAAAAATAAATAAAAATCTGCTGTCTTTTTTATGACACCAAAATCATATGCCTACATTGGCTATTTTTCTAATAGGAAGGTTGGCTTTGTTTGTCTTTTTTTGGCAAACCTAACCTGACGTTTTATCTGCTCGATCACAACCAATATTTAGTGAAAGTGGGCTTTGTTTTTTTGAGTACCGAAGACATATAAAAAGTAAACTATTCTACTTCCTAGCATTTGCCTGATTTGCTCTATCTTGTTTGCTTTTTCATCCTGTGATAGGTTTCTATTTCTTTCCATTCCGTCTGCATCATTGCTTTTTCCCCCATATTTTTTTTTCATTTATCTTTATCTATATCTTTTCTCCTGCTTTTTATATCTCCTCTTCCGAAAGGCAGAGAACATTCAATCAGATGTTATTATATTTTATTTTACAATGTCATGCCAAACATAAAAATTGGTTTTGTTGTCTCTTTTATGTTACTGAATTAAGCTTATATTGATTCCTTGTTCAGAATGATCATTGAAAATCACATGTTTGCTTTTGTCCTTTAGCCACAAGAATTCAAGGATTTCTTTTACAAAAAGCAATAAAATGTTCCCATTCTCTGTTATATTTGGAATTCATTTGAAGAATTGATAGCCTGTCAAATTTTTGAGTCATCTTTTGTTTTAGTCCTGGTCTTAACAGTAGGGTATATGCTAGAGAAAAAAAAAATGAATCCAGGATCCATTTTCTGGCTTATGGCAACATTTTGTGCTTTTGGGGAAATTATGGCATTGTTTCATGATTCCCTTCTTTCTTGGTTGGGTTTACCTTTAAAGTTTATGATTTAGGGTTACATTGATGCAAAGACAAAGAAATTAAAAGAAGATATTATGGGGCATGACTGTTTTTGAATGGAAGAATGTCACTGATGGTCTAAAATTCTTCATCCAATGCCAGATGTTCATATTACCTTGTTTTAGAATGAGAAAAAAGAATAGCGAGTAAACCAGAACCCTTGGATTCATTGGGAAGAATAACAGAATAACAGAGTTGGAAGGGACCTTAGAGGTCTTCTAGTCCAATCCCCATCTCAAGCAGAAGACCTTATACCATTCCAGACAAATGGCTGTCCAATTGTCTTTTTAAAATCTCCAGTGATGGAGCACCCATGACTTCTGGAGGCAAGCTGTTCCACTGATTAATTGTTCTGTCAGAAAATTTCTCCTTAATTCTGAAAGCTCCACCTGATTTATATATTCAGGTAGAAATCAGAAGCAAGAACCACAGGAAAATGGCACCCACTCATCTCCCTCATAATTCTCCTTATGCCATAGACTTTCTCTTATCAAAGATTGGCACACACAAAATCAGGTATGGGTCAAACTTTTATATTCTTGGTCCATTTTTCAAAACCAACTTCTACGTGACACCTACTTTTCTAGTAGTTATGGGATAGAACCTTTCATTGTATGTAAAAGCAGAAGGCACATCTAGAGAACTTGTGGCCTCAATACTGTATACCATTTGTCTTCCAATAGAGAAGAATGACTTAGGTGTAACAGCTAAAGGGCATAATTTGCAATTTTGGCATGAATGTGCAAGAGCAGCCCTCCCCAACTTTGCATGCTGCTATATCAGGACTTCAACTCCAAAAATTCTCCAGACAGCATGACCATTTCTGAGAATTCTAGAATTCCCAGAAATTCCTTAGAAAATGAGAGTTCTGCTCATTTTCCACATAATTTCCACATGTGGAAAATGAGCAGGTTAAGACAGGCTGCATAAGAGGTTGATTCCCCTCTGAAAGTGTCACAAGAGGAGGGGATTTACACTTTACTATCTTGCTGGATTGGTGGCAAATGACAATGATCACATTATGTTCCATACACATACTGATATTGGGATACGCCAAGAAAGGTGCCTTCCAAATGGTTTCATGTGCTTTGTTTCTGCCTACTCTTATGTCCTGAATCTTCATAGAGGAATGAGTTTCCTCATCTTGCCTTTCCAATGGTCCCCAAGCTTCTCCCCCAATAAAAAAACTGAAACTCTGTTAGCCCGTTAGAGTTATAGAAGTAGAACAATCTAACCCAGAAAACTATCTATCCACCTATCTGCCCCAATTAATTGCTCTATTTATTGTCCATTATTTTGTACTAGACCGCTTAATGCAGGAGTTGTCATGCTTTAGATACCAGTCAAAAACAACTTCCAGTAGCCCTGAGCCAGTTCTGAGAGAAGTATTGAATAGAAACACCTGACCAGATTTCTGCCTAATCACAGGAAAGGCTAGTCACAACTATAGGTATTGTCTGATTCAACCTTCTTCATTCATTGACTATCAATAGATGTAGGACTCATCCAACATATGTGGTGCTACTTATCATAAGCATTTCATTTTGGTTCCAGTCTGCCTCTGGGGAAATCTGAAACCCAATTAAGGCAATCTAGAAGGAAACTAATGTTTTCTATTGGAAAACAGAACAAGTCCTTCTCTGGACTAGCATTCTGTGCCACAAAGATGAAACCTGAGGTAGGTTGATGACCTACAGGATTTCAAATGACCTGATGGTCTTTTCCATGGGATTCTGTTGGTATAGGGTCATTTGTGCTTCAGCTTCTAGAGCAGGGGTCTTGGCAAATTTAAGACTTATGGACTTCAACTCCCAGAATTCATCCTACAGTTGTGTTAGCTCGGGAATTCTGGGAGTTGGAGTCCACAAGTCTTAAACTTGCCAACTTTGAAGACCCTTGTTCTAGAGAAATTAGTGAGAAACAAAGCACATGAAATCACCAGGAAGGCAAAGACTCACCCAACCTTCTTTAATATTTCCTAAAACAGGGAATATTAACCTTGTGGAAGACATTCCAAGGTGTCAAAATTCATCTTTATGTTCATATATACATAAACACGAAAGAAAGAAAGAAAACTGATCAAATATCCTACCCTGGGCTGTTCTATGTGGTACAGAAGACTACAGGGACTTTCATGGTTTTATTTAAAATACATCTGTGTGAGATATTTGGATTTTCTGTAGAACTATAATTTCATAATGACAATTGCTTCTCTGAATTGTTCTCTTCTCTCACTTTCCCATTTTTACTTATGGATGAGCAAGTTTGGATTGACCAACCATAGGGTTTGCTAATGGCACATTTCCCCCGTTAAGACAAACCAGTGCTTTCATGTCTTCCTGCTTGCTGTGCAAGAAAACACAAAATATCGGGAGATACTTCTAGAACATGCAGAGTGCCTCCCAGCCTTTTCAATCATGAAATAGAGATGGGAACAGGTGCTTCATTCTTCCAGAACTACAACTGTAACAGCCCGCAAAAAAATCTCATAACTATAGATAATCCTTGATTTATAATCTCAACTGGGACTAGAATTTTTGTTGCTAAGTGTGGCATTTTTTAGTGAGCCCTGTCCAATTTTATGACCTTATAACGGCTGTAAATTGAGGACTACCGGTAATCAGTTATCAGAATAAGTCGACAAAACTTCATACAGTACAGGGGTGGGATTTTATTAGTTCACACCTATTTGCTAGAACCAGTTGTTACATTCTAAGCAGTTCAGAGAACTGGTTGTTAGAAGAAATTACTGGCCTAATCCTGTAAGGAAGGCAGGAAGGAAACATTCTGGTATTGCTTACAGAAACTGCTTCTCTGTTAACCCTTATTTCATTCTTGGCAGGACTAGACTTCATGTCTCTGGAACTTCTCTGGAGTTTTTTTTTCCTCCTTTGCTGATACTTTGCTTGTGTGGAGTGACCATTCAAAGTTACAATGGCACTGAAAAAGGTGACATGACCATTTTCACACTTACGACGGTTGCAGCATCCCCACAGTCATGAGAGGCCAAGTGAGGAGATACGTGCCTCGATGTGAGTGATATTGAGTTGGCCACACCCAGCCAATAACATGACCACCAAGCCATGTCCACCCAGTCACAGGACCACTGAGCCATGCCCACCACCTAAGCCACGCCCACAGAACCAGTTGTTAAAAATTTTGAATCCCACCCCTGATATAGTATCACAACAATTCTCATCTTCCCAGGGTGTACTTCCTTTCAATAACTTAGGTGGGAGCTAAATGTTTGATATTGACCCGAAGGAAAAGGATTATGTAGGCTGTGCAGATTTTTGAATGGGTAATTTGCTTTGAGCAAGATTTGAATAAAGCATTCTCAAAGATTTTAGTGGTGCCACAAAACCATTCGGCTTCTCAAAACAAACCAGAGCAGATTTGTTACATCACCTTGGCTTGCTTTGGAGCCCACTCACATTATGTAGCCCCACTGCATAATCAAAAGAACTTTCTACAGAGATATTATGTGCATGCACTAAAGTATCTTCCATCTCTTGCAGGTGCCGGATTAAGCTTCACTGCAGTGACAAGGCAAGGCAAAACATCTTACCTAGGCAAATTGTATTACTTCTTTTGCCAGAGGGGTGGAAAAAATATCCTCTAGCACAAAGCTTTTTGTTCATGTGAAGAGGTCTCAATGAGTCTCTATTTTCCACATAACATGCCCAAACAAGAAACCTGGGATTAGAAATGTCTCCTTGTTTCAAGAGTTAATAGGCAATCTACTTTCCTCTGGCAGATTTTGTCCACATGCAATTTCAGGGTACCAGTTTCTATTGTGGCAACAGCATTGTGGAAAATAGATCCATCAAGCAAACAAATGGAAATAGCAGCTATTTCAATGGTTTAGAGATTTTATAGACATATAAGAGCCTTTTCTGCCATGGCTGCTGTCTTTGGAACATCTTGCCACATGAGGTAAGATCCACCTCCTCTCTTTAGCCTCTGAGGAAAGCCTTAAAACCTGGTTATATCGACTGGCAGGGGGTCCTGAAGTAGAAGCTGTTGGCTGGAGGTGGTTGGTGCATTAACAGAGAAGGCCTCTCCCCTCCAAATCCTTGTGTTCTAAGTTGCTTTTAATTTTTGTAATCTTTAATCTGTTTTTATATTCATAATTGTTGGATATTTATACATTTCACTGTAAGCCACTCAGAAGTGCTTTGAACCATGAGACAGGTGGCAAATACATTTGATAATAATAATAATAGGTTGAAAAAAATAGGTAGGTCACTTAAATAGATACCCAATAGAGGGCTTCAGAGGCAGGCTGGCATCTATACTTGTCAAACTCATCAAATCGGATCTATGTATATTTCTTGATTTAAAAGGAGTCATTGTGAAATAGCAGCACACGTTTTGCTATCAAAAATATGACTCTAAGATTAGTCTCGGTACAGTAGAACCTTACCTACTTGTTTGTATTCTACAATGGGTGACTTTTTTCCACTGACTATTCAACTCAGTTTACAGAAATGCAGTAAACCATTTATTTATTACATACATTTTCACTGAGTACAGTAATATTTTATTATGAAACGGGGGAGGGGAGCCACTGCCTGACCATTTACAAAAATGTTTAAATTAGACTAGTCTTTAGGCTAGGTTGATCTATGCTTTGGTTCAAACTATATATAAAAGCAATGACATTTTTTAGAATAAAAATCATGAGTAAAACCTAGGAAGTTGAGTATAAAGGGGGGAGAAATTACAAATACATCTTGAGATTAATTTGCATTATATAGAGAAAATGATATGCATTCGTCCTGGAGTTCCCCTTCTCATTGGCTCCTGGAATGTCCACCTGTGGCTTGTTAGCATGCAATGCTGCCACAATGTGCAAATGAAAACAGTATATTGGCAGTGTGCAGAAAAGGTTCTCCCCAGGGTTAGTGTTTCTCTTTTAAATGCAAAAGACCATTGAAATGAATGGTCTTATTATTATAATTGGATGTGTGGCTGTTAGGGCATCTCACTACATATTAGAAGAGAGAAATGTCTCCTTTAGTCTTGGGAAATGTGGATGAAACAAAACACAAGCCATGCATAACATGTTGGCCTCCTTTACTGAGTGAGAACATGCACGGGCAGGCAGGAAAATAGAATGACCTTTCATAATATGCCTCCATTTCCTCCCAATTTATCCAAACCAAGGATAGTGCTTTTAAGGGCTCAAGCAGCTTACAATTTGGAGTGACTTTCTTCCCACTGTATTCAACAGATGAAGAATCAGAAAATAAAATAGAGGCTGAATAGTCAAGACCTTGTTGATGATCCAAACTCTGTCAAGGATCTTGGAGTACTCATCTCAAATGACCTAAGTGCTAGAGCCCATTGTAACTACATAGCCAAAAAGGCATTAAGAGTTGTTAACCTAATCTTACGTAGCTTTTTCTCTGGTAATATTACACTACTAACTGGAGCATACAAAACATTTGCTAGGCCAATACTTGAATACAGCTTATCAGTCTGGAACCCACATTACGTATCTGATATTAACACAGTTGAGAAAGTCCAGAAATATTTCACAAGAAGAGTTCTCCACTCCTCTACTTGTTGCAGAATACCTTATGCCACCAGACTCGAAATTCTAGATCTAGAAAACCTACAACTATACCACCTTCGGTCCGATCTAAGTATAATATATAAAATCATACATTGCAATGTCCGACCTGTCAATGAATACTTCAGCTTCAACCATAACAATACAAGAGCGCACAATAGCTACAAACTCAGGGTTAACTGCACCAAGCTTGATTGCAGGAAATACAACTTCAGCAACAGAGTGGTCAATGTATGGAACACTACCTGACTCTGTGGTTTCTTCCCCAAACCCCAAAAACTTTAACCTTAGACTTTCTACTATTGACCTCACCCCCTTCCTAAGAGGTCTGTAAGGGGCGTGCATAAACACACCAACATGCCTACCGTCCCTGTCCTATTGTTTCTTTTATTTTTCTTATATGTATTCATAACTATGCTTTTACTTATACCTATTATCTTGTAAGCAATTGACAAAAATAAATAAATAAATAAAATATTTATGAGGGAACTCATGAAGCTATCAATGATTTGAAAGGCTATGTAATTTCATCAAGAGTTGCAACAAGGATTGGCTAAAACAAAGATGGCCATCTTTAACATGACAAAGAGGTTGCAATGTGCTACCCACCCACCGCAACACTGACTGTGCAATAGAGCTTATAGAGGGGGCAAAATTACCAATACGAAAAATGTACTCCATGACACCTAAGAAAATGAAAGAGCTATGGAACTTTATAGAGATAAATCTAGCCAGAAGTTTCATCCAACCTGCAAAGTCCAGAGTGGTTGCTCCCGTGCTATTTAAAGAAAAAAAAGATGTTTTTTTTGTTTATGTGTGGATTTTAAAGGGTTAAATTGTATAAGTATTCACAACGCATATCCCCTACCGCTCATGAAAGGCATGTTAGGAGACTTAGCAAAAGGGAAAGTGTTTACAAAACCAGATCTCTGAGATGTGTATTACCGAATCCGCATCAGAGAAAGAGATTAGTGGAAAACTGCTTTCAGTTGCCCCTTAGGCAGTTTTCAGTTCACAGTAATGCCGTTTGGATTACAAGGAGCCCCAGGGGTTTTCGTGCAGCTGATAAACGAAGTTTTACATCAATATTTGTATAAAGGGGTCCTGGTTTATTTGGGTGACATCCTTATTTACAACAGACTTTTCCAATTTGATGCTTTCCTAAATAAAAGAAATTGTTTTAGAAGGTGGACTTTGTTCCTTTCTTTTTAGATGGATTTCATCACTTGGAAACCTGACAGAGGCAGTGGTAGCAACTAGACATTTTTTAATCCAATTTATGGAGTAACAATTTGTTTCCATAAATTAAAGGCAGATGTTATTCCCAGAGATGTATTAGGAAGAAAGAGTAACTGTCAGAGGTGGTATTCAGCAGGTTCTGACCAATTCTGGAGAACCGGAAGCGGAAATTTTGAGTAGTTCAGAGAACCGGCAAATACCACCTCGGACTGGCCCCGCCCCTGGGGGCGGGAATATACCGGTTCCTATAGAACCGGATGTTATGATTCTGCTCAGTTCGGAGAACTGGCAAATCATGCCCCTGGCTGGCCGCTTCCCTTCCCCTCCCTGCCACTTGCCTCTGATGAGGCTGAAGAGATGTTGCTGGAGCTGCTGGGTTTTAAGTCTGGAACAAGAATCCCTTTCTCTCCTCCCCCCATCCCATCCCATTTGGAAGATTTTGAGTTTTGCTGTTGCTGACTACGTCCTCCATGCTTCCTAAATGAGGTAGATAAGAGTGGGAAGTGGCTGGTTTGTGTGTGTGTGTGTGTGTGTGTGTGAATTTAAGTCTCCTTCCTATAAAATCCATTCAGAAAACAAAGGAGCAGATATTGTTTAATTCTGCTTCAGCCCAGATTGCTGGGAGAGAAAGTAGTTTAAACGTATTATTTAATTGACTAATTCATTGGCTTCCAGGCACTTGTAGCACCGAGTACCCGTTTGCCTTTTAAAATTCAGCACTGAAGCCCAAGAGTACTGGATTTCAAAATAAAAACCAAGGAGTTCAGGGCTACAAGAAGTTCCAGGAAGCGTTGTTGGAGCTGAACCGGGCTTTGAAGCATTTTAAAGTAGCCTGGAGCAAGTATCCCTGGGGGGGGGGGGGGGGTGACACTTTAATTTCTTTAAAGCAGTGTCCTTGTGATGAAGGGGCAATTTATATTACATTTTATAGATTAATCCACCAGTAGAAAATAGGTAACATCCATTTGGGGTCAATCCATGCATTTATGACGAGGAGGAGGAGACAATATTAAATCACAGCCTTGGTACAAGGAGCAATCCAGTAGAAGTGCCTTGATGGTTCTGTCCAAGCAGAGACAGGAGCGTGGTAAGTATGGAATCTTACTAAATCAATTCATGCAGAGATACAATGCTCAGTATCTTTAAAGTTGGTAATCAAATGATCAGCTCTCATGCTGCCTGGGGAATTCTGGGAACTGAAGTCCACATGTCTTAAAGTTGCTAAGCTTGAAAAACATCATAAATACAACTTCTTGCGAGCCTGGGTTATTTTCCTGCATTTTAGGAATAAGGAAATTATCCTGTGTGCTTGGTGCAGAGATGCAGCTGAAATTTAGTTAGATGCTAATTGGAAGGTTAAAGCCGCAGATACAGATAGTCTTTGGCTTACAACTATTTGCTTAGCCTCCATTTAAAGTTATAACAGCCCTGAAAAAAAGTGACTTATATTCCCCCCCCAGCCCCCACGGACAGAGAGAGAGAGATGGGGGAGG
>NW_020769321.1:15206244-15217934 GCF_900518735.1 Pseudonaja textilis | reverse complement strand
ATAGAATAGAATAGAATAGAATAGAATAGAATAGAATAGAATAGAATACTTTATTGGCCAAGTGTGGTGTAAATACTCTCAGTATATATAAAGAAAAGATACAGTCGTCAAGAGTCAAGAATCATAACGTACAACACTTAATGATAGTCATAGGGTACAATCAACAATCAAATCATACTAGGAAACAGTCAATATAAATCGTAAGGATACAAGCAACAAAGTTACAGTCCTACAATCACAAGTGGGAGGGGATGGGTGATAAGGAGTGATGAGAAGGTTAACAGTAATAGTAGTGCACACTTTGTAAATAGTTGGACAGTGTTGAGGGAATTATTTGTTTAGCAGAGTGATTGTTTTGGGGAAATTGAGGGAGAATGAGTACTATTTCAAATGAACTTTGTACCATACTTAAATGTGTTTATTGATATTTTTTTTTAGCATTGTTAGTTTTCTTCCCCATCCTCTTCTTTAAACCAGTCTGGGCTTTTCTAAGAGGAAAAGCAAAATACAAATTAGCCAGTTGGTGGTAAATATACTAATATTATTCCTGTAATGATATAGTAATCATAACAGCAGTATAGCCAAATATTGACAAATCAGGATGAAAATCAACATGGTAGTAAAAGTGTAAACATCATGATGAAAACCATAAATAAAAGAGTAAGGAATATGGAATAGCACTGAAGTTGTGATTGTTTTTTCCCCCCTTCTTCTGCAGTTACTAAACTCTGTTGACAAGAAACAAAAATTGGTTAGAGTACCTTCATGTCTGGCCCTGTGGTTATATTGATCCAACTGCAGGGGTCATACTAGTTAGCCAGTAGGGTTAAATGACAATGTTGACCAAGGAAGGATGAATGGCAATCACAGATTTTTCACTTTATGTCTGGAATGAACAGAACAATCCAATCCTTCCAGACAAAGAGGAATAAAAAATATAAAAGAAGAATGAAATGAAATGAGTCAGCATAAAATTCCAAAGGTCACCAGACACAAAATACTTATTGACATTAAAAAACCAACCAACCAACCAAAATGTTTGGATTCAACCATAGCTAATCTTCCTCCATAAATTGTCTAACTTCAACAAGTCATTTCAAGACTTACAATTATCAACCATCATCATTTTTAACAAGTATATTGTGTTCAGTGAGGGGGTGGTGCAGTGGCCATGAGGTGGAACTCTTACCTCACAATCAGGAGGCTATGAGTTTGATCCTAGGTAGAGGCAGATATTTCTCTCTCTGGGCACAATGAGAATATATCTGCTGAACAAAACTCTGCATTGGCAACAGAAAGGGCATCCGGCCATTAAACACTCTTCTGGCTCCATTCAGTTGCCCAGTTGCCCTGCGGGGTTGTTAAAAGAAGATGATGATGATCATATTGTGTTCAATGAACATCTGTAACATTGGACTAACCTTCAATTTGCCAGAGTTTTTCAGGCTGGATATAGAGTTATGTAGGAAACAATTTAGTTTCACAACCATGGCTGGTGGATTCCCCACCATCTTTTCTCTCTCCTCCCAGCAGGAAAATCAACCACCCCTTGTCTCCTGAATACGTGTGTAGGGTGGGGGTGGGAGTGGGGTTTCAAACTTTTATTTTTTTTATCATTTATTCACTCACAAATTTTATTATATGCTGTATGCTTCTTCTGACAGTACTATCAATCTCCCAGGACTGATAGCCCTAGCAAAGAAACAGAAGATCTATATAACTGTGTCACACAAACCCTCTGCCCAAAGCCTGCCTGAATGATTGGAGGAGCTGTTGCGAAAGAGAAAAACAGAGCAGCTTGAACCCAAAACCTTTCAATGCTATTGTGCCTCTGGATATTTCTCGCCCTTTTCAAAGCCAGTTTTTCTCTCAAATTGTTTTGGTGAAGCAAAGACCCTGTCCTGCCTCTTCCACTTCACATTTCAGCTGGGTCTGTATTTCTGTGCACCTTACCTGCAATCAGGTATAGGTTTAATTATATAAGAAATGTCTTGAAGTATGAATTGATGTCATCCTGGTTGTTGTGGATGTTTACTATAGCATAGGCTGGTTATAATCACATGCTATGTTCCAACAATGAAAGAACCAGAGATGAATTTGGGGAAAAATTGTGGAACATTTGGAATGAATTCCCTCTTATTGGTATGATTATGATTATTCTGCTGTTTTGCAGGTACACTGAGAGCTTCTGTACCAGAGACAAATTCCTTGCATGTCAAATCAATTCAATTCAGTTCAATACCATAGTCCCGTGATGGATGGTGAACCTATGCTACACGTGCCGGAAGTGGTACGCAGAGCCATTTTTCTGGCACTCCAGCCATCGTCCATTGCTGTTTCGGGTTCCAGTGTGTGCATGCGCGCTGGGCAGCTGGTCTTCACACATGTGGGAATGCCAGAAACTGGAAGAGCAGCTCCCCAGAATGCATGGTCACGCTGGCAACCTGGTATTTGTGCGTGCTGGAGAGCACTGGAAACTGCAAGAGCAACTCCCTGGAGCACATGGGTGCGTCGGTTAGCTGGTCTTCTTGCGTGCATGCATGTTAGAAACCAGAAGACCAGGTGGCTGGCGTGCAAGTGCACACTGGGAAGCTAATCTCCCGGTTTCCGTCAGTCCTGTCTGCGTGTGCCAGTTTCCAGCGCATACATGCGTGCACACTCCTGTCTCAGCACTCAGTGCTGAAAAGGTTAGCCACCACTGCCATAGTCAATTGTTTGATGTTTTGTGCGCTTGGGGAATTCAGCCATCTCTGGTTCTATGAGTTGAGCAAATTTTAAAAAATGGATAAATTCAGTAACCAGGTTTTGTGTGTTGAGTGAGTTTACTATAAACCAGTGTTTCTCAATCTCAGCCACTTTTAAGATGTGAGGAATTAATTAATTCTGGGAGTTGAAGTCCACACGTTTTAAAGTGGTTGAGGTTGAGAAACATTGAAGTACAGATTACAGGGTATTGTTCCTATACCTCAAGTTAGGTGAGATGCTTGTTAATTTAATAGCCATGCTGGTCAATTTCTTGGTAATAATATAAAAGAGGTTTGTCATTGTCTTCTTGTGAGAACTTCCACATCCAAATAAGAGCCAATTCTGAGCCTTAGCTTCGTTTTGATATCAAACAGAATTTGCCCCCTGCTATAAAATCAGGGGAAATGTAACTGCTCCTTTTTCAAACAGAATAACGTATTTTATTTAACAGCCAAAGTTTTATAAATTTTATTTCACTTCATCAAATATGATTTTCTGCTACTGTAGGCTAACCCTCCTCTCCTACCTACAGTAATAACTGTTGCAGAATGACATTAAACTTTTCTGTAGATTATGAATTATTGTACTTCAATAAACATGCAGTGTTACTTGAGGTTGCCAGACTTCATAATTGAGGGTCTATTTGTATTGATAGCTATGAGAAGTTTCATATCAAAATAATAAAGCTCAAGCAGGAGATCCTATACCATTTCAGACAGGTGACTGTCCTGTCTGTTTTTAAAAACCTTCAGTAATGGAGCATCCACAACTGTTCCCCTGGTTGATTGTTCACAATGTTAGGAAATTTCTCCTTAGTTGGATCTCTCTCTCTCTCTCTCTCTCTCTCTCTCTCTCGTTTCCATCCACTGTTTCTTGTCCTGCCTTCTGATGCTTTGGAAAATAGGTGGACATCCCACCCTGCTTCTTTGTGGCAGCCCTTCAAATATTGGAACACTGCTATCATGTCACTCCTAGTCCTTCTTTTCTCTGGACTAGCCATTTCTGCAGCCGTTCAGCACATTATTTTAGTCTCCAGGCCCCTAATCATCGTTGTTACTGTTTTCTTTGCTCTTTTTTTCCAAAGCCTCAACATCTTTTTTATAATGTGGTGACCAAAAGTGGATGCAGTATTTCAAGTGTGGTCTTATTAAGGCTTTGTAAAGCAGTACTGGAACTTCACGTGATCTTGATTCTGTCCTCTTTTAATGCATTGGCTTTTTTGGCTACTGTCACACACTGTTGTGTGCACTCTTTGATGAACACCTTTGATAGGGTGTCAGATTGAAGCTGGATGATTGCAATTCAATTTCCTTGGGGTGGCTCTTGAAGATTGCTCCAATGTGTGAGAAATGCAAACCCCACCCCCTGTGTGTTGGTGAGCAGGAGACACTTCAATCATGTAACACCAATTCTAGGGACACTGTGTTTGTTTCTGGTTACAAATGACCGGGGAGTTTACTATTCATAAGTACAATGGCCCTATAGCCTTTATTTGAGAAAGTTGTTCTTTAGATATCATTTCATTATTGATTTTCTTAGTTTTGCTTGAGTTTTCCTTGGTAAAGCAAAGTTATAAACATAATATTTTTTCCTATCCTTGTGAACATCTTTCAGTTTTGTCTTTTATTTTTTCCAAGAAAATATAGTCACTGTACTTTACAAAGTTTGTACTTTATTTGTACATTGCATTTTAACTCTAATTTCTATAATGCTCTACTTAGCTTTTTAAAAAAGAATTATTATTCAAATACATATGTCTATCTAATGCATTTATGTAACTATCATATTTTTAACGTACTGCATTTTGTACATATTTTTTTCATATTTCATTATACAACTATATGTAGAATATTGTTTATTTACTTCATTAATTGTTTTTATGTCACTCCACTATAAGAGGACACTAGGAGACTTAGAATTTTAATTACTTAGAGGGAAAATTATATATTATACAGGTAGTCCTGAAGTTACAACTGTAATGGAGCCTGCCCATCAAGGGCATAACTCAAAACGGTCATAAATAGCGTCATCCACATGAGCAACCTGAACATTGTTGGGATATTTTAAAGGGCTTCGTAGATGGGTTCCCAGCCAAGGGGGGATACTTAGATTAGGCCAGATGACACCAGGTTTCCCACCTGGGGCCCTTAGAATCTGTGTTCACAATTTATTGGGCCACAGTGTGGAAGTAGTTCACCCTTGTTTCTTCCAGGCAGAGCGGAGATCTTTTTGTGGTCTCCTGTCCCCTTCCAAAACCAATTTGGCCCATTTTAATTAGAGGCCAGATGATGGTTGCCCCTCACATGTCACGCTTGTGAGGCACTCCCAGCCAGCCTTTGTGGAAAGCAGGCACCACAGCCTCTGAAAGAACACAGAGTTTATTTGCGCCCTCTGCTCCCATCTCGCCTTCTTCTGGATGTCCTGTTCTGACATGCATTGCTGGGAAGCCCACAGATGATGAGATGCACCGTAGCTGGACTCTGGCTGGAGCTGAGCGACCTCAGGGCCTCCTCGGTTGGGAGGGTCGGTGGCTCTTGTGGCGGGGTAGGATGCAGGATCTCTTCTGCTGCAGGGTTGGGAGTCTCTGTGGCTGGAGGGGGCATTGCCTCCTTGACTTCAGGGGCCAGGAACCCCTCGGCCAGAGGACCTGGTCCAGAGGACCGGCAGAAGCGCAGCAGCTGCAGGAGCCTCTCCAGCTCCTTCTCCATGGTGGCCCAGAGCTTCCCACATGGCTGGTCTTTTGTCTGGTTGGGCCTAAAGGATTCATTTTCCCCCTGCAGGAAAGGGGAGCTGTTCCCATCCTGGGATCCTTTTCTTGCCAGCTGGTTCTCCACCCCATCTTGGAATCTTTTGGTTTCCAGTTGATTTTCAAGTCCTTCCTTGGTTCCCTTGCTTTCTTCACTTTGCTGGGGATTCCCAACTACCTCTTGAGATCCTTTTTGGTTCAGCTCCATTCCTTCTCTGGATCCCTTTGTCTGTAGTAGAGTCCCAAGCAATTCTTTTGAGTTTTTACTTTCTAGGAGGTTAGAGTCCTCCTTTGTCTCCTCCTTTGTCTCCTCTGGAGGCCCCTGTTAATGTAAGAAAAGACGCCAGGCTTAGGGGTACTTCTTTTCCCAGAATTCCCCAGGCAACATATTTTAAGATTTGTGGATTTCAACTGCCAGAATTCCCAAGTCAATGTGCTTTAAGAAGAATGGACTAACAGCCAGAATTCCCCAGCCAGTATCTGTGGATTTTAACTCCCAGAATTCCCCCTGCTGGCTGGTGAATTCTGGGAGTTGCAGTCCAGATATTTTAAAGTTGCTGTGGTTGAGAAACACTGCATTAATGCATTGAAGACCTTCTAGATGAATGAGTGACTGGTTCTAGGGAAGGAAAGTAGCATTCAGTTAAATCTTTTTTTATTTTCTTGTAAATAAAAAAAAGTTTTTCTACCCAATTTCCTTTTGTAGGAGCATGCATGTTTCTGTGTGCGTGTATGTTTCTTAAGACAGTGAACTTAGGGTACTGGTGAGGTATTAATTTTAGTATAATATTTAAAATCTAAAATAAATATATCTATTCTTACATTATTTTTGGCATTGATTTATTAGCTACCTCAACTTCTTTTATGCAATGCAGATAGCCATGTAAAATATATTCAGATAAATCAATAAGGCTTAATTCTCTGGGTGTTCCATACGCTGAGAATGCAGCCAGGTGAATTTTTCAGCTGAGTATCAGTTTCAGTGTATCAAGCGAACTCAACACAGGTGGTGGTCAGTTCCTCCATTTCATGGATTCAGGGAGACCCCGTGTATTAAGCTTCCCTTTTTGCCCCACTTCGATTGTCTTCCAGGTTCCTCCCCCCCAGGCTCACCTGTCTGGGCTCCTCCTCTTCCTCCTTCTGCTCCTCCTCCTGGGCAGCAGGAATCTGTGGTAGCATCTTCCCCCTCTCTTGGCCCATGTCATAGGCAATGAAGAGGATGCTCCAGGCCATAGCGCAACAGCCACCCAGGATGATCATCAGGGGCACCCAGTGGGCTTCCCACTGCAGGGACTCTAGCAGGGGTTTCCGGGATCGCAGATGCTGTTCACAGGGGACTTTGGAACCCCCCACAAAGAAGGATATGAGCAAATAGAGGTAGATAGGACCATGGAGGCTTTGAGCAGCCATGCTGGCAGGTTCTGGCAGCAGGGAGCTGGCCTTGATGGTGATCACTTGGTCTTCCCTGACAGTTACAGGCTCCACTGCCCCCTCCCCTACCTCCATTGTGACATCAGAGCAAAGATGACTCCACATAGGACATGTGTCTAAGCAACAGCGCAGACTGGGTTGAGGAGACACTCCCTTTTCAGGGAGGTTGCCAGATGGTGGCACCTTGGCTCAGGTGCTTAGCCAGTTGAGAGAGGTTTGGCCCACACAATCTCCCTAAATGAGAACCAATTTTGTTTAGAGGTCAAGGTAGTGAGTTAGAAACCAGGAGAGAGGATAACTCTGTCCTGTAATAGGCAGAACCAGCTAGGGGACTTTGGGCTAATCACCAGGAGACAGTGACTTCTAGCCCTCCAATAGACATAGTAAGTTTTAGTCCTGCAAAACAAATAACAGTCAGCTGAGTGACTGAACCAATCAGCAGGAGATGGTGAGTTCAAGTCAAACCTTATACAAGAAAGCCAGCTTCATGACTTTGAGCCAACAAGCAGAAGGCAGCGAGCTCGAGTCTTGCAATATACACTACAGGTGGGTGAATAATTTTCAATTTCTTTTTTCAATTTCTAAATTCTTTTTTAAAATTTTAATATTTTTTCAACTGTTAAATATCATTTAAGAGGAGGAGGAGGGGGACTGTGAGGTCCTTGGTGCTCTTTGAGCTTGGTTATTTTCTTGCAGTCTTTTCATTACCCCACTAGGTAACATCATCAGTGCCAGAAAGGAGTGGGGTTTGCTCCCTGTCTACAGGTAGTTCTTAATTTACAACCAAATCCCCTGCTATCTACACTAGCCCATTCCAATGAAGCCACTCTGGAACTGAACAATCACCTTCATAGCCTCCCATTGGAAGAAAATATACATACACCCACAAAAGAGCATCCATCAATAGTTTCTGAAAAAAAAAGAAGCTTAACCCAGCATTCCTGAAACAGGAAGAAAAGTATCCCAGACTTCACTAAAGGAAAAAAAAAAAGCAAATGTTGATGATAGGAGATTTAGTTCTTAGGGGAACAGAAACTATAGTCTGCAGACCAGGCAGTCAATCTAGGAGGCATTTTGTCTCTCTGGAGCAAAAATGAAAGATGTAACTGAGTACCTTACTAAAATAATCACCCCATGGAATACTACCCATTTCTTCTTCGATATGTGTAGGTCTCAGGGTTCCAAGTAATAAATCCATTGCAAGGAAGAACTCTGAGGCAGATGAATTCCTCAAAGAATAGCTTTACTGGAAATATATCAGC
Source organism: Pseudonaja textilis (assembly GCF_900518735.1). The sequence continues at coordinate 15,209,750 of NW_020769321.1, read as the reverse complement.
ACATATCTAGTGAAAGCCAACTCTGAGGGGCCCCTTGGTTTTCACCTAATTAAAAGTAAACGTTTTTCCCTCAACCCCAAACAATCAGTCACATGGCCCAATTGCTGCAGCATCTGCTGGTCTGATGACATCACTCCTCCTTCCTCCGGCCAGGTGTGAGAATGTCCTTGGTTCCCAGGAGAAAGCATTTTATTATGGCTACACAAGCCCAGCTATCTCTAATCTCCCCTCCCTATCCCTCGTTCCAGTGTGGCAACACTGAAGCTCCAAGATGGCTTCACCCAAGTCAGCTTCAGGGTTGACAGGAGATCAAGAACAATAACACTGAAACCAACAATGAGATTACAAATAGCTAGGAAGGAATTTTTTTTTGGGGGGGGGTCAAAAAAACCCAAGACCTGGCCATATTTTCAGGGAAACACGGTACTTCTTGCAAAACTAGAAAAATGTGGGATAGACAGCATCACCATCAGATGGATCTGTAACTAGCTGACAAAGCACACTCAACCAGTAGTTCTTAATAGTACTACATCTATGTGGCGGGAAGTAAGCAGGGGGATACCACAAGAATCCATCTTAGCCCAGTACTCTACGATATCTGCATAAATGACTTAGAAGAGGGAATAGAAGTGAAACTCATCACATTTGCAGATGACACTAAGCTGGCAGGAATAACCAACACCTTGGAAGACAAAAATCAGGATCCAAAAAGGTCTTGACAGACTTGAACAATGGGCCCTATCCAACGACACGAAATTTAAAAGCAAGGTTTTACACCTAGGCCGGAAAAAACCAAAGGTACAAGTACAGATTAAGTGAAACCTGGCTCAAAAACAGTAACAGTGAGAGGGGCCGTGAAGTCTCAGTGGACGATCACTTAAACATGAGCCAGCAGCCCAAAATGCTAAATGAATAATTGGTTGTACAAGCAGAGGAATAGATTCAAAATAACGTCAAGTATTAGTACCACTTTAAAAACCTTAGTAAGACCACACCAGTTTTGGTCACCACATTACGAAAAGGATGTGTAAAGAACAGAACTGAGATGGTTACGGGCCTGAAGACAAAAACATATGAAGAACAGTTGCAGGATTTCGTATGGCCAGTCCAGAGAAAAGAAGGAGTGCGGTGACATGATAGCAGTATTTCAGTGGCTGACATAAAGGAGAGGAGTTAACTTGTTTTCCAAAGTATCAGAAGGTAAGACAGGAAACAATGGATGGAAACTAATTAAGGAAAAAAGCAACCTGGAATTAAGGAAAAACTGCATAACAGTGAGGACAATTAACCAGTGGAAGAGCTTGACCTCAGAAGTTGTAGGTGCTTCATCACTGGAGATTTTAAAGAAAAGATTGGAAAGCCACCTATGTGAAATGGTATAAGGTGTCCTATTTGAGCAGTGGAATAGATTAGAAGACCTCCAAGATCCCATCCAGCTCTATTCAGATTGATCGACTGATTGATTATTCCTGAAATAGTAATGATGTCAGAGTATATTCATGGACTGGAATAGAATTTAGTGAGACTGTCAGCCAATGATAGCTGAATTGGAGGCTGAAACTAAAAGAGAGAATCTGTCCATGGTTTATCTCTGTTCTGTGCTCAGCTCTAAAGTGAAAGAGAAACTAACTTGCTTGCTTGCTGAAGCTGATTTTCTGTTTTGAGCCCTCTGAGATGCTGCTTGTGTTTTTGCTTATGTTACGTTGAAAGAACCTACAAATGGTATTGTAAACTTTACTCATATTAATACATTTATAAAGAAGTTAATGATTCTGCTGAAACAGTCTCTGGGTTTCAGAACTTGAATTTCTACTGCAAAATCTAACAAATGATAAGTTCTGCTCCTAAAAATCGGATGATAGGAAGATAAGGGACATGGCAAATCTGAGTGGGCTTGGACCAATAATCAAGAGGTAACTTCAACTGCTATAACAGGCATTTTGAGTTCAACGTCTACAATATCCATGATAGTGGTTGACTGACTTTGGGCTGATCACCAGGAAAGGGCGAGTTTTAGTCCTGAGGTAACGACTACAGGCAAATGAGTGATCTTGACCAGAGCGCCAGGAAGAGTTCAGTTCCTTCCTGCAATATGGATAACAGGCGTTCAGACCAACCATGGCTAGTTCCCTAGGAAAAGGATAGTTTAACTCCTATGATATGCACAACAAGTGGCTTTGAGGTGTCAGACCAATAACCAAGAAAGTGTAATTTTTATTCCTGCAGCAGGCATTTTAAGTTCTACTTTATCAACATCAATGAAAGTGGTTGAGTGACTCACCAGGAAACGGTGAGTTATACTCTTGCAGTAAGGATGACAGGCAGCTGATTGAAGTTGATTAGAGCTCCAGGAAAGGTAAGTTCTACTCCAGCAATATGGCTGACAGGTGTTCTGAGCAACCATTGCTAGTGTCCCAGAAAAAGGTGAGTTTAACTCCTACAGTATGCACAAGAGCTTGTTATTGATATTGGACCTTCATTTAACAGCTGATAATATTTATTTTTGAAACAGACATTTTGAGTTCTACTAATGAAATATAAATGCCAATGGCTGAGTGACTTTGGGCTGATCACCAGGAAAAGGTGATACTCCAGAAGTAGAGATGACAGGCAGCAGAAGGAAGTTGACCAGAGCTGCAGGAAAGGAAAGTTCTCCTCCCGTGATACGGGTGGCTGGTATTCTGACCAACCATGGCGAGACTATGGCTAGTTCTCCAGGAAAAGGTGAGTTTAAGTCCTACAATATCACACCAGAGCTGGTTATTGATATTGGAGCTGATCATATTTATTTCTGCAACAAGCATTTTGAGTTCCTCTTTTGCAACACCCATGGCAGTGGCTCAGTGACTTTGGACTGATCATCAGGAAAAGGTGAGATATACTCCAAGAGTTGAAATGGCAGGAAGCTGAATTATCTTTACTAGATCTTCAGGAAAAGGTAAGTTCTCCTCCCGTGATACTAATGAATGACATTATGAGGAACCATGGCTAATTTCTAAGGGAAAGGAGAGTTCTTCACCTGAAATAGATACAACAGGTGACAAATGTCAGACGACTAATCAAGAAAGTGTAATTGTTGTTCCTGCAATAGGCATTTTGAGTTTTACTTCTGTTATTTCAATGGAAATGGTTGAGTAATATCGAGGAGATCACCAGGAAAAGTCGAGTTATACTCCAGCAGTAGTGATGACAGGCAGCTGAAGGAAGCTGACTAGAGCTCCAGGAAAGGTAAGTTCTACTCCCGCAATGTGAATGACAGGCATTCTGAGCGACTATGGCTAGTTCTCCAGGAAAAGATGAGTTTAAGTCCTACAATTTCACATCAGAGCTGGTGATTGATATTGGATCTATAACAAAGAGCTCATAATATTTATTTCTCCAGGCATTTTGAGTTCCTCTTTTGCAATACCCATGCCAGTGGCTGAGTGACTGTGGACATCAGTAGAAAAAGGTGAGTTATACTCCAGCAATAGAGATGACAGGAAGCTCAGTTATTTACTACAGCT
>NW_020769321.1:15160333-15186244 GCF_900518735.1 Pseudonaja textilis | reverse complement strand
CTACAGCTTCAGGAAGAGGTAAGTTCTCCTCACGGGATATGGATGACAGACATTCCGAGCGACCATGGCTAGTTCCCTAGGAAAAGGTGAGTTTAAGTCCTACAATTTCACACAACAGCTGGTGATTGATATTGGACCTATAACAAAGAGCTCATAATATTTATTTCTCCAACAGGCATTTTGAGTTCCTCTTTTGCAATACCCATGGCAGTGGCTCAGTGACTTTGGACTGATCATCAGGAAAAGGTGAGTTATACTCCTGTAGTAGAATGACTAGCAGCTGAAGGAAGTTGACCAGAGCTTTAGGAAAGGTAAGTTATCCTGCCGGGATATGGATGACTGGCATTCTGAGCGACAATGGCTAGTTCCGCAGGAAAAGGTGAGTCCTTCTCTACAATATTCATAATGGATGTCTTTGTGATGTCAGATGAATCACCCAGAAAGTGTAATTGTTATTCCTGCAATAGGCATTTTGAGTTCTACTTCTGTTATTTGAATGGAAATGGTTGAGTGACATCGGGGAGATCCTCAGGAAAAGGCGACCAGCCCTCCTGCAGTAGTGATGACAGGCAATCTGAGTGTCTATGGCTTGTTCTCCAGGAAAAGGTGAGTAAGGAAAGAGGTGACAACTTCTATTCCTGCAATAGGCATGGAGAGTTCTACTTTTTCAATACCATGACAGTGACTGAGTCACTTTAGGCTGATTATCCTGAGAAAGGTGGTTTTTTTTACTCCTGCAGGAAAGAGGACAGGCCGCTGAGTGAACTTAGCTGGAGCACTCGGAAGATGTAGCTTTTCTTCCTTCAATATGGATGACAGGTGTTTGAATGACCTTGGGCACTTCCCCAGGAAAAGGTGAGTTCTACTCACGTTTTCCTGGGGAAGTGCCCAAGGTTCTACTTATCTTTTAGTGCAATATACAGGACAGGCAGCCCATGGATATTGCACGAATATGCAAGATACGGTAACTTCTCTTTCTGTAATAGGCTTGGTGTGGTCCATTTCTGCAATTCCTACGACCTGCTGATGAGTTACTTTGGGAAGATTACCTGGAAATGGTGAGTTTTACTCCTGCAATACGGAGGACAGGAAGCTTAGTGAGATTGGACCAATAAACAACTGACAGTAATTTCTAGTCCTGCTCTAGGCATCGTGAGATCTACTCCTGCAATTCTGTGACAGGTTGCTGAATGACTTTGTGCTGATCACCCAGAAAAATGGTGAGTTCTCTTTCTGCAACAGTGATGACAGTCTACTAAGTGGCTTTGGGTAGACTACCAGGAAATCATAAGTTCTACTCCTCTAATATATTCCACATCAGCCTAGTGACTCATGAATAAGAAAATGATTGTAACTTCTATTTTTGCAACAGGCATGTTTAGTTCTACTTCTGCAATTCCTATGACAGGTAGCTGAGTGACATTGAGATGATCAGCTGGAAAAGGTGAGTTCTACTACTACAATTTGTATAACAGGTGGCTTAGTGACATTGGGCGAATAACTGAGAGTTGATAACTTCTATTCCTGCAATAGGCATTGTGAGGTCTACCTCTGCAATACACGACCGGCGACTCATGTGACATTGGGCAGATCATCAGGAAATGGTTAGTTTTACTCCTGCAATAAATACAACAAGCAACTTAGTGACATTGAACCAATAACCAATAGAGGGGAACTTTTATTCCTGTAGTAGGTATGTTGAGTTCTAATCTTCCAATTCCTATTACAGGCCCATTTGTGACTTTGGGAAACTTAGTTGGAAAGAGTTTTTTCTTCTACAATATGGATGACAGGCGGCCTATTGACATTGTACTAATAACCAAGTGATGGTAACCAATTCCTGCTGTAGGCATGGATAGTTCTACTTCTGCAACACACATTGGAGCTGTTTCAGTGATTTTGAGGAAATTACAAGAAGGTGATTTGTATTCCTGCAATATGCACAACAGGGGACTGGGTGACTTTGGGCTAATTACCAAGGGATGGTAATGTCTATTCCTGCTATAGGGACGATGAGTTCTACTCTTGCAATAACCATGGTAGGCGGTTGAGTGATTTTGGGCAGATCACTAGTTAAAACTGGAAAACTAGATAAAAGCTGGAACATGACCACTGAAGTAAAAACAAGAATAGAGAAAACTCAAACAGCATTCTTCAAAATGAAAAAGATCTTCTGCAGTCACAACATAAACCTAAGATTGACAATTAGGCTTCTCAGATGCTATATCTTTTCTATCCTGATCTATGGAATGGATAGTTGGCCTCTTAACGGAAAGTCACTTGAAGAGACTAGAAGCATTTGAAATGTGGATTTACAGACAGCTGTTACATATAAGTTGGGTTGACAAACTCAGAAATGAGGAGGTGATAAGCCACCTGGGAAAGCCAAGGGAAATCATCAGAAAAAAGTGAAAGTTAGACTATTTTGGACATTGATGCGACACCCTGAAAAATACAACACACTTAATTTAATCCTCCAAGGAAAGACTGAAGGCAAACAAGGTCCAGGCAAAAGAAGTCCAGGCTTCAAAATCTAAGGGACTGGTTTGGTCAAAACTCAACAGCACTTTTACGTGTGGCTGTTGATAAAGATAGGATCGCCAACATGATCGCAAACATCCAATGACAGATATGGCACAAGAAGATGATGACTAGGTAAAAGTGAATTCTACTCCTGTAATATGCATGAGAGGTAGGTTAATTATTTTGTGCCAATTATTAGAAGGTGGTGAGTTCTAATTCTACAATAATTATGACAGGAATCTGAATGACTTTGGGCAGATCACCAGTAGATGTTGCATTTTACTCCTACGGCTGGCTCAGTGACTTTGGGTCAATCACCAGGAGCTGATGAGTTCTAATCCTCCGATAGGCATAGTGGGTTCTGTAATACACAAGAGTTAGTTGAGTGAGTTTGGGCAGATCAATAGGAAAAGGTCAGTTTTTACCAATCATCAGGAGACAATGACTTCTGTACCTTCAATAGGCATGTTGAGTTCCAATCCTCCAATACCCATGTTTGATGGTTAAGTGAGATTTGGTCAATCAACAGGAGTCGGCGGGCTCATCTCCTACAATATGTATGACAGGTAGCTGAATGACTTTGGGACATCACAAGAAGGCGGTGAATTCTACTCCTTCAATTTGCATGATAGTCGGCTGACTGTATTTGGGCCAATCACTAGGAGATGGGGAATTCAAATCTTATTCTATGACAGGCGGCTTTAAGACTTTGGCCAGATCAGCAGTAGAGGGCGAGTTCTATTCCTGCAATACACACAACAGCCTGCTGAGTGACTTTGGACCAATAACCAGGAAAGGGTGAGTTCTAATCCTCCATTAGGCATCAAAGCCTTCCTTCCTTCCTTCCTCCCCTCCCTCCCTCCCCTCCCTCCCTCCCTCCTTCCTTCCTTACTTACTTACTTCCTCCTTGTTTATTTCTTCTTCTTCCTCTTTTCTTCTTCCCTCTGGCAGCTCAGTGACCTTCAACCAATCATTTTTTCTCAGCCCTAGGAAGGAGGCAATGGCAAATCACTTTTCAAAAGCCTTGACAAGAAAAGTGCACAGATTTGTTCAGACAATCTCTGAGAATTGGACCCAATTGCACAGAAGAAGAAAAAGCCGTGGATGATGAAGGCAGAAGACACCCTGCTCATCGTGTCCTGGCTAAGACCACAACGAAGCTAGGCAGAAGTCCTTTTGGCCCCCAAGCAGACCAACATCCCCTGTTGCATGATCTGAAGTCATCGGCTGAAGTGGGACCCAAGCCATTTCACTGGGCGATTGCTCAATGAGTCCGAACCACTTTATGCTGCACTGTATTAACCAACAAGTGTAGAGTCCCTAAAAGCCATGAATCTGAACCAAACTAATCTGGGCAAACTGGCTGGGAATTCTGGGAATTGAAGTCCCTACATCTTAAAGTCACCAAATTGGAGAAACACTGATTTAGAGTGTCCCCAACTCCAGCTGGCTAGAGGCAGCTGATTTTCCCCAACAAAATAATCAAAATAAAGAAAGAAAGAAACTGACCACAAGCATCCAAAGATCTTCAGAATACACAGCAATCCGTGAGAGCTTCTCCACCACCCAACACCTGCACCTAGATTTGCAATGACCTGATCGACGCACAGAAGAAGTCTACTTGGACTTGTCTTTATTCGATTCATAATTTATTCTTAATAAATGTTGCAAGACAAATCATGATACCCAGTTATTCCTGAACTCCTTTCATTTCGGTTGCCAGCCATGATCCCACTGGGCACACCTTAAAGTTCCCTTCTGTATTTGAGCTTCTGCTTGTGTCCTCTGACCCAGGCCGGGTCCAGCTGCTCGCTGTCAGCAATTTCATAGATGGTGATGCTCAGTTTGTCTGAGGCCCACTTCTTCAGATTCAAGGGAATCCCTTGTTCTGACCCAACCCAATTACCAGCAAGAAAATCTCAAACAAACGTAGCAACTCAAACCTTCACAGCTTTAATCTACAGATAAACTTCTTTGTAGATAAAAGATGGCTTGCAGCCAATTAGTCCAACCAGAAAAGCCTTGACAGAATTCTTCAGATAAGCCGGAGTCTCCACACACAATGCTGAGTCCTTAGAATGTTTTTGCTTTCTGCAAAAGCAAAATCCTTTTGAAACCAGGCTTATATTCCCTGGAGGGAGGGGCCATTACATTGCATCCTTACTCCCGAGTCACCTGTGCTGCTCCAGCTGTTTCTACAAATCATCCTCCGCTCATGTGCACTTGGCACAGGCTCCTTGGGAACCTCCTCGTCACTGCTGCCAGCCCCCACAATCCCTGAAGGCAGCAGTCCACTCCCTGGTGGTCCTTGGCCCCTCATCAGAGTCATCGCTCTCCTCAGCCATTTGCACCTGCTGCCGGCTAACCATAACATCCCTCTCCTTTCCTGCCTTGGCCCTCAGGGTGCCTTGATGATTGTGCACCTCTTTCAATAAGTGCTTCAGTTTGTTCTCCATGCCAGTCAGCTGATGACCTATGAATAGAGAGCAGAATTGGTGCCCAGCAGGCTGGACATCAAACTTGAGCTGGGCCAAGATGGGGGGACCTGAGACTGATAGCCAGATGCTTGGTCCCCATCTTCTGAGCCTCTTGCATCAGTGAAGGAGAATGAGGGGAGACCTGTCTTAATTAACAAACAGTTGTAATTTCTCAATGACCACTCTTAGTTTCTTCATTAATTAGTGACCATTGTAGTTTCTTCATTAATGACCATTCATAATTACTTCATTAATTAATCAATGACCAGTTGTAGTTATTTCAATAATTAATGACCATTCCTAATGTCTTAATTAATTACCAGTTGGAGTTTCTTCGTTAATTAATGATCACACCAGTAATACATTCTTCATTAGTTACCAGTCATAATTACTTTATTAATTAATCAATGACCAATTGTATTTACCACATTAATCAATGGCCACTCATGTCTTAATTAATGACCAGTTATAGTTTCTTCACTGATATATTAAGGATTAGCCATTGTTTGTTCTTTAATTAATGAATAACCAGTCATAGTTTCTTCACTAATTGATGACCACTCATAATTTCTTATTCCTGATTATGGTATGTTCATATTTCATGAATGGACTCCAGACTGCCACAAAAAGGTGTTTGCAGGTTCCCCCTCGCACATGCATGCTAGTTGATTCTGGCTCTAGGAGGCGGTGCTCATCTCTGTTACGAAGCCAAAGAGCCAGTGCTGTCCAAAGACGTCTCTGTGGTCATGTGGCCAGCATGACTAAATGCTGAAGGTGCACGGAACGCTGTTATCTTCCCACCAAAGTGGTCCCTATTTTTCTACTTGCATTTTTACTTGCTTTTGAACTGCTAGGTTGGCAGAAGCTGGGATAAATAACAGGAACTCACTCCGTTATGTGGTGTGAGGGATTCGAACCGCCACCTCCCGACTTGCACTTACCTGCATCCAAAACGAGCCTCATGGGGACTCCTGGGAGGGGCGAGGTGGGGTTGGTGGGGCCAGCCAGGAGTGGGATTTTGGAGGTTCCGAACTGTGCAGAATCTTAGCTAGAGGATCTCCCGAACCCCTGCGAAGCCCCAGCCAGCCCATCCCTGGCTGGAAGATACCTTGGAGATCTTCTAGTCCAAGCCTGCTTAAGAGGGAGACCTTGTACCATTCAGGACAAAGACTGTCCAATCTCTTACAATGGGACTAAAACAGTTGCTTATGAACTTTTGTCACACATACAAGAACGGTGGTATCCCCATATGATCAAAATTAGGATGCTTGGCAAATGGTTCATATTTACCTTGGTTGCAGTGGCTCGAGGACATGTGATCGATCCCCTTTTGTGACCTTCTGACAAGCAAAGTCAATGGGGAAGCCAGATTGACTAACAACCATGTGATGGACTTAGTTCTCCAGCCAGCCTTTGTGGAAAGCAAGCCACCGCAGCCACTGAGTGTGCACAGAGTTTATTTGTGCACTCTCTCCTCCGACTGTCCCACCTTCTTCGGCCCTTGTTCAGACATGCGCTGCTGGGAAGCCTGCAGATGATGAGAGGCATCATAGCCTGATTCTGCCTGCGGCTGGATGGCCCTAGAAAGAGAAGAGGAGGCTGTTCTTTCTTGTGTTCCTTATTTGTTCTTTCAAATCACAGCTGTACCTCTTAGTTTTTAGAGTATTAGTATGTTTGCCTCAAAGAGGTGGTGGTGTCAGGAAAATAGAACACACACACACACATTATACACTGTGTGCACAATTGTTGGCAAGTGAGTATTTTTTTAAAACAAGTTTTATTCAATTTTTCCAAAACAACATAAAAAACTCTTTTCAGTGTACAACATAATTCCGAGTCACCACTTTTACATGCAAATATGACAGTAATTATATATTCATTTTTACATTCAACATTCTGTCTTGTCCATTTTTAACTTAATTCTATTATTCTCCATTTCAACTTTTACATAAGAAAAGAAACAAACACATTAATTCCGTTAAGTGCTATTACTTTCATTCTAAGCATCTTCTCAATTCATTTCAATTTATTTCAAATATATTTCTGAAACATTAACATTTCTTTTAAACGTGGCCTTTTCCAAAGGCAAGTGAGTATTTTGACCGTATCATTTTTATGCACATTTTCCACCTCCGAGCTGTATAAACTTGAATGCTTAGTGGATATAAGCATATCAGGTGATGTGCTTTTGTGTAATGAGGGAGGTTGTGGCCTAAGGAGATCAACACCCTATATCAGTGATGGCAAACCTTTTCCGCACCAAGTGCTGAAATGGGAGTTCTGGAAACTGGAAGCTCACTTCCTGGTGCATGCATGCACAGCGGAGAACTGCTCTTCTGGTTTTCGGCACTCTCCTGCATGCGAAGACCAGCTGGCTGGTGCACATACATGCACCACTATCCAGAAGAACAATAGGCGACAGCTGGCAAGTCTGGAGAGATGGCTCTGCGTGCCACCATAGGTTCGCCATCACGGCCCTATATCAAGGTGTGCATAATTATTAGGCAGCCTCTCTTCCTCAGGTAAAATAGGCCAAAAAGCAATTTAAATGACTCCGAAAAGTCAAAAATTGTAAAAAGTCTTTCAAAGGGATGCAGCACTCTTGAAATTGCTAAGATATTAGGGCATGATCACAGACCCATCAAATGTTTTGTTCAGTGGTGGGATTCAAATCTTTTTACTCCCAGTTCTGTGTGCGTGGCTTGGTGGGTCCTTTGGAAGGTGAGCGAGGTGGAGGGCGAGCAGGAAGCATGCATGCGGAGGCCCCAGGGAAGGCCAGAGCCAGAGCCAGGGACTGTCCCATTCCCTGACCCAAGGGCCAAGGCAGAGGGTGAGTGGGCAGCATGTGGGTGGAGGCCCTGGGGAAGGCCAAAACCAGGGACAGGTGCATCCGCTGACCTGAGGTGGAGGGCGAGCGAGCAGGTAGCAGGTGGATGGAAGGATGGTGAGAGCCAGGTCCAAAAGGCAACTGAGCTTCACCGTGTCCACCCTGAGGCGGCGGCCTAGGCTGGCCCGGGAGTCAACACTTGACTGGAGTATAGGCAGGTAGGTCAGGCCGGGAATTGATTTGACTGGGGTTTGTGGCGGTGGCCTAGACTGACCCAGGAGTCAACTCGACCAAGGCTTGCTTGCACAGTCACTCACCCAGGCAAATCAGCAGAAGTAAGACAGCAATGGTGGGTGAAGGCAGGCAGAAATGATGGGTGAAGGCAGGCTAGCAATGGCGGGTGAAGGTGGGCTAGAAATGGCAGGTGAAGGCAGGCTAGCAATGGGCAGGTGAGATGAGGAGTGACAGGGCATGGTGGGGTGAGTGGTGAGCGGGGAGGTGGGGGTGACCAATGACCAAGTGGGAGGGCAGGCGGGGGTGGGCCAGCCAGAGGTAGTATTTGCCGGTTCTCTGAACTAGTTAAAATTTCTGATACCAGTTCACCTGAACTGGTCCGAACTGGCTGAAATACCACCTCTGGTTTTGTGGCAAATAGTCAATAGGGCTGCAAGAAACACGTTAAGAAAAAAAGACACGCATTAACTGCCAAAGATTTGAAAGAATCAAACATGAAGCAACCAGGAATCCATTATCCTCCACTGCTGTCATATTCCAGAACTGCAATCTACCTGGCATGCTCAGAAGTACAAGGTATTCCGTGCTCAGAAACCTGGACAAGGTAAGGAAGGCTGAAACCCGACCACCACTGAATAAGACACCTAAGTTGAAACAGCAAGACTGGGCCAAGAAATATCTGAAGACAGGTTTTTCAAAGGTTTTATGGACTGATGAGAGTGACTCTTGATGGACCCGATGGATGGGCCTGTGGCTGGATCAGTATCGGGCACAGAACTCCACTTCGACTCAGACCCCAGCAAAGTGGAGGTGGATTACTGGTATGAGCTGTAATTATTAAAAATGAGCAAGTTGGACCTTTTCTGGTTGAAGGTGGACTTGAAATCAACTCCCAAACCTACTGCCAGTTTTTAAAAGAAACTTTCTTCACGCAGTGATACAGGAAAAGTCTGCATTTTTCAAGAAGACCATGATTTTTATGCAGGACAATGCATAAACATAAAGTTTATGTACTTTATGTACTTTTAGTACTTTAGTAAGTACTTCATTGCGTGGCTAGCCAGTAAAGAGGCTTGAAAGAATAATGACATGGCCCCCTTCCTCACCTGACCCTATTGACCCTAAACCCTATTGAGAACTTGTGGGCCCTTCTTAAATGGGAAATTTACTGTGAAGGAAAACAGTACACTTCTCTGAATAATGTCTGGGAGACTGTGGTTGCTGTTAAACAAAAAGTTGATTGTCAACAGATCAAGAAACTGACAGACTCCATGAATTGGAAGGCTTATGACTGTTTTTGAAAAGAAGGTCACTGATATCTTGGTCACTGATTTTTTTTGTGCGTGTGAAATGTCAGAAATGTTCATTTGTATATTTTGAATGTTTGTTTATTAGTCTCAGTTTAACAGATGCAAATAAACGAGTGATGGACAAATTTTCATTTTTCATTTAGTCGCATAGTAATTTTGCATGCTAATAGTTGCCCAATAATTGTGCATACATATATATTCTAAGAAGGCCAAAGCCTCACTTTTACTTTCTTAAATGTTCAGGTTTGAGGTTTATTAACATTTTGGATTGACCGAGAGCACTGTCGTTGTTCAATAATGAAATTAATCCTCCAAAATACAACTTGCCTAATAAATGTGCAGTGTGTGTGTTTTACACACACACACACACACACACAGACGGAACACCGAAAAAACCCCAGCCTTCTCTTCTCTTTGCAGGTCTTCCCTCTTTTTACATTTGTTGCAATGCAAGGCCTATGGTAATGTTAAGAAGAGTTACTTCCCTGTTGCTCCTGTAGCTTCACTTACTAATTTTGCACAATGCTTTCTGTGGTTAATTCTCCTGAAACAAGTGCGTGCTATTTTTCCCTCTCCTCTCCTCTGCCCATTCCACTCTTCTCAGCATGTGAATAACAGGTTGTGATGTTGCTCATAACTACCATTCTGAATCAGCACACTCAGCAAGTTTAATGTACCTTAACTTGACCAAGCATTTACCAATCTGAACCACCTTACTTATTGTTCTTTGAACTACTTCCTATTAAATCTATTAAAAGAAAGGCTAGGAGGCTAGATATCATAATTTTCCATAGTTAAAAGCAAATTATATGTAGTTCCAGCACCTTTTAATGTGCTTTTCATTTGCAGGAATTTAGACAATGATTAGAAAGAAGGGTTAAAAATATTTTTTAAGAGAGGTTAGACACTTACAATTGATGGAAAGTTACTCTTTTACACTCTGGTCCTGCACATAATTGCAGGAAGTAGAACTGATTTGAATATGCTATAATCAGATACAAATGTCAAAGTGTTTAAAATAAATATCCTCAAAGTTTAAAATTATACCCTTTTAACACTGTAGTGCATTCATTAGCATTATTTGCTTATATATCTACCAGAACAACTAAAATTGTTTCTTTCAATGAACTATTTAAATTTCAAAATATTTAGAGACGTGAGCTTTAGAGTTAAAGGAAGAATATGGTTAAATACTCAGGAAACTTTTTTTTCTTTTTAGAAAGGGTCTATTGTTTGAAGTATACAAGTGGGGTCTATGACAATTCACCACAGCCAGCTTGCCAACCAACTCACTATGGCCAACTTGCCATGGCCATCTTACCACAGAACAATTCACTGCAGGACAAGTGTTACACCAATATCAAGGAAATGGTGGAATAGAATTATTAAAGAAAGGATGCAAAAGGAGGGACAGAATGAAATGTGAATGGCAAAAAATTAAAATCATTTTTATTTATTTTAAATAACTAAATAGAATTATTAAATTGTCCTGCAATGAGTTGTCTTGCGGTGAGTTGGCCATGGTGAGTTTGCCTGCTGCAAGTTGGCTGGAGCACGTTGTCCCATTCCCAGCGCTGTGTCTAGTAGACCAATTGCAGTTGGTTCATTCATGTCCTTGTTACCTCCTTTATATAACACTGCAGTGTGCTCTATATGGGACTATATCTTTGAAGATACTTAAGAAACCATAGCTGGTGCAAAAATGCAGTCACAATCTGTTGGTGGGTAAGAGCATTGATCTTCATGTGACTCCACTGCTATGCATCAATCAGACTTCCAGATATAAGTCAAAGTGCTGGTTTTGACTGTATATGGCTTGGTGCTAGGGGATGTTCAGGATCTCCATGGTTGGTTGGAGCAGAAGCAGCCTTAGATCAACCATAGGTTAAGCAAAATGAGTATTGGCTTAGGCCCCAAGGAAAAAGGGGCATCAAAGAGTTTTTTCCTGGTAGCTATCATTGCCTTAATTCAGGGGTCTCCAAACTTGGCAACTTTAAGTCTTGTGGACTTCAACTCCCAGAATTCTTCAGCTGCCATGCTAAGGAATTCTGGGAGTTGAAATCCACAACGCTTAAAGTTGTCAAGTTTGGAGACCCCTGAGTTAACTCTTTCATTGATACATTCAGTTTTAGTTTTCAGCACTTAACTGAGTCTTAATGTCCTGTCAGTTAAGCAATGGAAGGGCCAAGGGACATCATCAGGGTGCACTTAGGGCATCAATTGGCCTTAATCCAATCCTGCATCTAGTCTGCATGTCCTGATGGGCATTTCCTGCACTGAGAGATTGAGAGGAAGTTCTGCAAGTATCAGTAAAAATTGAGATTTTTGAGACAGCTTTAATGGTTAGACCTCATGGTTGATATCATTCAAGATATTGGTGTATAATTCTTATTTTAGAATTGATTATCAGGAGTTGGTTTATAGCACGGGTGTCAAACTCACCACATCACGTTGCTGTCACATGATGCTTCATGATGTTTTTCCCATTTGCAGAGCTGGGGTGGGTGTGGCTTCTGCGTGATGCCACCAGTTTGACACCCAAGGTTTAGAGCATGGAGATTTAAAAATAAAGTAAATAAACAAGCAAAAAGCAGATAAATACATAACATTACAGATAACTACATAATGTTTAATGGGAACAAAAGCCTTCTATTAATTATTAAAACTAATAATATTAGTTTTAAATGAAAAACACCTGATTATATTATTGTATATTGGACATTGTGATGTGATGTTGTTTCATTGGTATCATTTGCTATTAGTCTTTGCTGCTCCATTCTCACAATAGTTGAGCTTAGGCACTGTTTAAATGGGCAAGTAAACATTTGTAGTAGTGATAAAACCGGGTGACTAAGAAACAGGGATATCCACAAAATACCCTTAATACAGCAGCCCATTTATTGCCCTAAACCATTAGATAAATGTTAGAACCTGCGTTACATCAACATATGCAGTGCAACATATTCAAACAATTTTACTAGCGGTTCTGTGGGCATGGCTTGGTGGGTATGGCTTGGGAGTGGCAGGGGAAGGATATTATAAAATCTTCATTCTCTCCCCACCCCACTAACCTGCTTTCCAGCTCCATTCTTCTGTGCAGGATAACAAAAGAAGACCCAGCTGATCAGCTGGGACTCGGGAGGCAGAGAATAGATGAGGCCAGGGCCAGTCAGAGGTGGTATACTGAACTACTCAAAATTTCCGCTACCGGTTCTCCAAACTACTCAAAATTTCCACTACCTGCTGAATACCACCTCTGATGCAGCGGTGGCAGAGACTTGGCTCAGAGAAAATGTAAAAGGAAGACTGTATTCTTTTATTAACATTGGTCAGTAGTAAAGAATATTGATAATGTAAATATCTGGCATTGGGTATGTCAATATTGCACGGTTTATTTGAAGCTAGTCAAAGTTTGTGGAATGGGGGCTGAATTGTATAAGGATCTCTCTCCGTCTCCCTCCCCCGTTTCTCTTCCCTCTTTTCCAGAAATTTTGCCTGATGAGAGCTTTAAGGAAAGATAAGTTGCTTTCTGCTAGTTTCTTCTCCAGGCTTATTCTGTACGAAATCATTTCTTAATACCGATCTGAATTTTTTTATTTCATACAGTCAGTTTCAGAACCTTCTGGTGCAAACCTTCAAGCTGCATTCTTCTGTTGTAAGATGGGATTTGGTTGTAGAAAGTGGCTTTTGTACAGGTTAAAGTCAGTTTTATATTGCTCTTAATCAGGGGTAGGCCTCGAACATTTTTAGCAAAGGGTTTTCTGCTCGGTTGCCGGGTGAGCGTGGCCATGGTGGGCATGGCCTAGTCGGCCTCCTGCAACCATGGTGGAAAGGTTGTTTTTGCCTTCCTCTGGGGCCTGGAGGCTTTCCTCTAGCATCTGGGAGAACGAAGACAGCCTCCCTGGCCTCCGGAGGCACTCTGGAAGCCTGAAACAGGTCCCTTTCTGCCATTCCTGAACTTCCACAAGGCCTGTTTTTCACCTTCCCCAAGCCTCCACACATGCCCTGTACTTACCTGCATCCAAAACGAGCCACGTGGAACTCCTGGGAGGGGCGAGGTGGGCAGGGCCACCCAGGAGTGGGATTTGGGGACTCTCCAAACTGCACAGATTCTTAGCTAGGGGCTCTCTGAACCCCCGTGAACCCCCAGCAGTCCCCCCCTGCTCTTAACACTGTGTGAGCAGAGACCCCTGGATGCATTTCAGGCAATAAATTTTCTCTGAGTTCTGGCACATGCACACACACACACACACACACACACACAGAGAAAAAGGCATGTGGCTTGTAGCTTCTGATGTTTGCAAATTCACTAAACAGGACAAAATATGAGCTATCCATTCCTGGAGTTTTCTACTATTTAAGCCACTCCAAAGAAATGGAGTTATTAATGACAAAGTATAAGGCCTGATATGGTATATATGTCATATTAATTGGATTATATTGGTCTCACAATAAGACAAATAAGCTCAGCTTCCCAGAAGGTTCAACCATGGCCAGATTGAATAATAACAGTATGGATAATTATTATTTAAATTGCAAAAGGCAGCTTTCCTTGGAAAAGCTGACATCCCGTGTTTGTTAATATTATTAAACAATATCTATCTATCCCAGCTCCTTGGGAAGGACTCAATAAGTGAATAAAAACACTAAATTCAGTCCAAACTTCCAGCTGACTGTGTGACCAACCATAATATTAAATACCACATTGATTTGGTTCCCATCAGCATAAGAGTGCATAATATCTGCAGCTCAGAAGATATTCAAGTCACATATTTTGTGATGGCACATGCATACATTTCCTGAACCTTAACTAAGTTGAAGCCTAGGCCTTTATTATGATGCATCTTAAGAGGGGAAAATGTAATTAGAGCTGATTGCTAATGTTTCTCGATATATCATTTTTTACTGAATTTATCCTATATATTTAATCTACTGATAATTTATTGTATCTCTCTTTGCACTGTTGGCTGTTTATGCCTGCTATTCCTTTTCACCTCTTTCATCACCTTTTTCTCCTGTTTGCTGGATCATCTTTTGTCATCTCATCAGCCATGCTTCGAAAGTTGCCTTTTCTGTCTGATTGTGTAACAACTGTTTTTTCCTATTTATTTTCTTTTGAATGCCTCTTTTCTTCTTTTGCAGCTGTGACACTATCCCGGCCTGAACCAAATTGACACTTCTGGAAGCAACAGCCCTCCTTGGGTTCCTCCAAGGCTGCTATCTTCAGAAGTGTCACTTCAAGCAGCAGGAGTTCCCTGCTACGTCTGCAGAGAGGAATCTGGGAAGGAAAAAGCCCCCGATAATAAAACAAAACAAAAGTCTTTCTTTAAAAGATTTTAAATTGGAAGAATGGAAGGTGGGTGGGCAACAATGATAAAAAAACTGGGAAGCTGGGAAATAGAGTGGCAAGGTAACAAATATCCAATATTTTTGTTCAATGTGAATATAATGGAGTAAAATTATCACTTGCCGACCGGAATGATTTTATTTATTTATCATTCAAATTTATATAGTTGCCCACCTTGCATATATGACTCTGGATGACTTACAAGCAGCTAACCAGAACAATACAACAAAATACAGCTATTTAAAAACAAGAGAAGAACAATATAAAAAGCATATTTTAAAAAATCATAAAATATCTAAAAATTCATAGTTGAGATAATCACATTTATTATGGCACACAGTTCAACCAGCTCCATTAACCCTCCCAGTTCATTCTGTAATAGGTATTTGAATCTTAGCCACAAAAGAAAAGAAAAAGAAATGAAAAGAGAAAAAAATCCAATGACCATAAAAAGATTTCTGCCATCCAGGTTGTAATCTATCTGAGCTGCAAAAATTGGGAAAACCACTAGACAACATCGAAAAGAGGTGGGGTTTTTTGGTCATTCATTCATTCATTCATTCAATTTAGGTTCTGCCTGACTGGGCAGCTCACAACATAGCAAAGCAGAATAGAAATAAAATAGCACAATGCAAAATGAAGAAACAAGTTCAAGACCCTAATTACTATATAACATTAGATTTTTTCTCTCTTTACGGCTAGGTACTTAAGCAAGTTATGATCAGTCTTCATACTACATGAGTACTATAGCCTCTATGATCTTTTCTTGTATAGTGCTTAGAATATGTTGTTTCTTTTAAAATTGTAATATGTCTTGAGTCACATTTGGCTAAAAGGCAAGAGACAAGTTTTATAAATCATCAAAAAGTCTTAATATGGTTCAGGAGAACAATATTGTGGAGTAAGATTCCTCCCCCATGATTATTATGACTATTAATTCGAGGGGGAGATTTAGTTTCTTTTCAAGACCTTTTAAGCTGAAAGCGTCTTCAAATGTTTGAGTCTCACCTGATTTGGGAATTTAGGAAAAGGAAACAGATGTGACATGGCTGGGTTGTCACAAACACTGAGCAGATGGTTGCCAATTCAAGATCTGCAGTGGGAAAATACAAAGCTATGTGCATCTAGATTATTCCCCTAAATACTTAAGTATTAAAAAAACTATGGAATAACCTCTCTGTAATTGTAGAGCACCACACTTTATTTTTTAAAAAGCATGTACATCTGTTTTTTTTCCTAAAGCTTATAGAGTGATTGGCAAACCCCAAGATATAAACTGTAAATACTGAAAACCAAAATAGAGCATGATTTGGTATGCATTCAGTGGTAAAAAGGACGCAATAGGTGTATTCTTAAGTGTGTATGGCACTGTTTATTGTGTCTTTCTCAGGAGTAATGTTGATTGAATGATAGTTAATTTGTACTGCAATATCAGGATTTGTTACTATGTTTTGTTTACCTTCTAAGCCTTTTAAATTAGCTTAATTGAAGCAACCCAGATGTACTTATAACTCATAAAGGAGTAAAACAAAATAAAAACCATGGCTATGTTGTCACGGCAGTCTAAATTGGATTATGGAGGCGAACATGTCATACAAACAGCTGTAACCAGCCAATGATGGAGTTGGTTTTAGCCAAAGCATGTCTATTCTATAGATATTCAGGAACTTTTGAGCACCTTCATCAGGACTTGCTCTGTTCAACAGGCATGTCAGCTTCAAAATGAAACTTCCTAATCTAATAATTGTCAAGGGCTTTACAAAGTAGTTGTAGTTTTGACAGACCCAAAACAAGGTACTTAGGATCCGGATTCAAAGTTCGGATGGCCACCTCCTCCATGATCTGACAACTGCATTTTGCATGCTTAACAACCAGCTGACATTAAGACTGTAATTTGTGATTTATACACACACACACACACACACACACACGTGTTTGTGTGTGTGCATTCTCTGGGAAAAAAAAGCCCATTAATTGTGTGGCATTCCCTTAATGACCATAAATGCACTTAAGAACACCTTCAAAAATTTTTTGGAAAATCAGGTTGGTCATGTAATGGCCACATAAAAACTAGATGGCTTACAATCATAATTCTGGACTCCATTATGTAAATTGAGGGCTACCTGTATAGGATACAGAAAATAAGAAGCTATCTTCCATGCATGGAAACTGTGATTTCATTGATCCTAGGACTTTTCACATTGGTATTTCAAGCAAGAGATTTTTCCAAATCTATCTGGAGATAAAAAGAATTGAATTTAGCACGTTCCTATCCTAACTTGGGAACTCCCTTGCTAGAGAGATTCTCCATGTGAAAGTGTTAAGTATGGTCGGTGGGTCCCATAGAGACACGAGGCTCAAGTAGTGAACAACAGCTCTTTATT
Source organism: Pseudonaja textilis (assembly GCF_900518735.1). Next base: position 15,169,142 of record NW_020769321.1, on the reverse strand, counting down.
AAGGAGGTAGATTCTGAGATAGACAAGTCTAGCCGCAGCAGCCCTTTATATAGAGCTGGCTGCGGCTAGGCGGCCTATGACAGTCTTTTAAGCTTGCCGCGTTTGGTTTTACCCAATCGCGGCAAACCCCATACGAACCAATCAGGAACGCTTATATTGTCCAATCATGGTCCGGCTCTTCCGGACCAATAGGAATGCAGGTCTACGAGCCTGCTAGTATGGAACAGAAAGTATGCTGAGGACTAGGAAAAGAAGCCAGGTAATGTCCAGTCTTTCCATGTTCTGGTTTTGAACATAAAGAGGCTTTACTCTGTTACTGGAGGAAACTTACTGCATTGGATCTACCTTGGTTTGATGCACAAAATACCAATTGTCACCTTTTGATGGATATCATCTTGTAACAGAACTATGGGAAGAAACATATAGCTGTGAGCAAAACAGGTCCAAACAAGGTTAGCTTCTTGTGTATGTGATGACTGATGTATCTCATATGGGTTTTGTTTTGCTCTTGTGCTACGCATTCAAAGTCCAGTATTCATTCTAATGAAACAACCGATCAGGTGATTGATATTCTGGCCATCTGTTCATTGCATGCATTATTAAAGCTGAAGCATCTTATGGGGATGGGGACCGACTCACAAATTTGTAGAACAAATTTTCTGTAGCTTGCTACCTCTGTACATCTTACAGCTCTCTACCGAGGCAGTTTCCTGCTTTCCTTCGTGCACATTGTAAGAAAAGTTGCATCAAAAGAAAAGAAAAGAAAAAAAGAACCTGCCTTTTCCAGCATAACAATGAGTAAAGTTCGAGACTTGTAATATTTCCCAGTTGCCTTTGAACATACAGGAGCTCGCTGCTAACTCGAGTGAAAATATTTATAAAAAGAATCAGTCACATTACCTGTGAAAGAGTATAATGGAGTCTTGGTGAATAGCTCCATTTATGTATGCTTTTGAAACCTGCAGGCATTAGTGGGGCTATTTTTATAGATTATAGCAGGTAGCTGTTGAATGTTGTGTTTCCATTTTCTGGCTGGTATAATAGCCTCAGCAGGCAGCATCACCTAATTGACTTTGGCAAATCTCAGTCGCTAAGTAGGGTCAGCCTTGGTTAGTACTCGTATGTGGTGAGCCCTGGAGAATTCCAGATAACTGGAGAAGCCCATCACTGTTGACTTCCTTCTGGATGATGTAAGGCAGTGGCAACCACTTCCTTAATGTTGCAAGTAAACACCGGGAGATGACAGATCTGATAGTGCATCCCTACCTTGTCACAGTATGCTCATACCTGATGCCAGTGGCTTTTTCATTTGATTTCACATATGGTTAAATTCTGAGGCCTCCCAAGGTTTCCTTTTGTAGCCCCGCTTCTGAAGAACTGTGACAGAATCTGACTTTTATTTCTTTTCTGCCTTCTGGCAGGATGGCTACAAAACTCAGCAGCTTGGCAGTTGGGGGGGTGGGGCGGATAAGAAATTCCATTTTTTTTAAATTAAAAAAAATTGGAGTATTGGAATCAAAGTGTTCCAGGAAGAGAATTTTCTATAAGCATTGAATGATAAAAAGCACTCCATATGTGATGGAACAAAGTCCTGTAGATGCAGAGCAGTTCTTTGCTTTTTGCCTTCCCCTTCAGTGACTCTGGAGGGTTTGTGTGCTGCATATCTCCCAATATGCAAGCAGTGTCCAAGGATTAAAGTCTGCTCTAGTCTGCAGTTGTAGCACCTTAAAGCTGCAGTAGATCCTACTGAAATTTCTAGCAGAAGTGGGTAAGACCCTCTGATTTAGGTTGAAAAAATGCTTCTCCTTTGCTTCCAAACTGAAAAGACCCCTTGGTGATCTGATGGCTCAGCAAGTAAGACTCTGGACTTGTCAGCTGGCAAACCAACAGCCCAGGTTTGAGGCCCAAACTTCATGCAATGGGAAGTGCCCATCTCTGCTTAGCTCCTGCCTTCTTCACAGTTTAAAAGCATGAAGACATGAATAGATAAACAGGTACCACGTCGGTGGGGGAGAAAGAAGCACACTGCAACATCATGCAGGTCACATGATTCTGGAAACATCTTTGGACAGCACTGGCTCACAGCCTTGAAATGGAGATGAGTGATGCCCCTACAGCCGGCAAAAAATTAGCAGAGTAAAATCCACAGTCTCCTTTCCTTCCTTTCTTCATGCCTTTGTTTTTCCTCAGTTCATAGCTGAGGCAACATAAAGTTATTGGTAGAGTGCTGTGAGCACAGTCTTTTTTTCCAATAACCATTTTGGCTGGCATGAGAGACAGGACACCTGGCTTCCGCAGAGGAATCTGCCCATCTAGCACCTGATTGGCACTTTCCAAAGCTGTTATTAGGACTTGTACTGGCACCTCATAGACATGGGTTGGCAGTCTTTTGAAATCTCTTTGCTGCCCAGAACATCTATTTATATTGAGAATGTTAAGTTCTGTCTGTTATGTGCTGCTGGTTCTGTCACCAGATTTGCAAATTTCCCACTGTTTCTGCTGACAAGGGATTTTGTGTGGCCATGAATATTACTGTTTTCCTTCCTTAGGCTGCTTATTCCACAGGCTACTGGCAGCCTCACTAGGTAGACTGGATCATGAAATCAACTCCCAGGATGTCATTGGCTACTTTTTATTGAGATTGGCTATGCAGGTCATTCCCCCCTTAATTACCATAATTGGGACCCACAGTTTCATTGTTAATTGACATGGTTGTTAAGTGAGACTTTATGTGACCACAGGTTTACCACCAGCCTCTTCATTGTCTTTGCTTTTTAGAAGCTGGCTGTCGTGGTCCAGGGTCAGGACTCAGATTCTGAGTCTGAATCTGATGCTGAAGAGCTGAAATCTTGGTATGTCAGATTTAGGAGGAATCACATGAGGCTGATCAAAGCCAGGCGACACCTGAGCAGCTGGAAGATTCAGGGGAGGATTACATACGACCTCTTAGCCCATGCACATAATGAGCAAAGAGCAGAATAGAAAAGCTCTATTAAACTCCTCACCTCACAAAGAAGTAAACCTTCTGATTAGTGACTGCTGGCTGCAGCCTAGATAAGGATCTACTCAGGGACTGTTCTTTTTCCTGGAAACAATGTCTGACTTGTGGCTTGTGCAAGACACTCATGTGGATTCTGCTTCTTGGGCCAGTGACCTTTAGGCTGACAACCTTAATCTGGCTCTGAAGTCTTGGACTGATTCTGGATGATTTTTTTTTTTTTTGGAGGCATTCCCATCCTCAAGGCAAACCTTGCAAGGAAGCCTCTGCTTCGTTCATGTTCTTAAACTTCATCACATTCCTTGTAAATTCTTCTGTCTAGTAAACTGATTATGATGGGGTCCTTGCTACTCTATGAGCTTGGTTGTTTTCTAACACAGGGGTCCCCAACAGGGGTGGGTTTCTACCTGGTCGGTCCAGTTCTATAGAACTGGTTGTTATGATTCTGTCCAGTTTGGAGAACTGGCAAATTGCGCCACTGGCTGGCCCTACCCCTCCCTGCCCCACCCACTCTATCCTTACCTGGCATGCGCACCATCAAACTTGCCTGCTAAGTTGCTATTTTTCCTTTTTTTCCCCCCAACCAGCAGCTGTTCTACTGTGCCGGGAGATTTAGATTAGCTAGAAAGCAAGAAATCTTGGATTCCTTGCTTTCTAGCTAATCTAAAAGCAGAGCCGAACCTTCATTAGGACTGAAGCTTCTATTTTTTTTAGTGCAGACTCAGGCAGCGGATTGCAGAAAGGTAAATCTCTGAGTGAATCTGTGATTCTGTGGACAACTCAATCTGCCTGCCTGCTTTGCCTGATTTTGGGTAAAAGTTGCTCTTTTTTAAATAAAAAAATTAAATATTTACATAAAATATTTACAATATTTACATACAAGCCACACCCAACTAGTCACATGACACCAAGCCACACCCACAATTTAGGCCACACCCACAGAACTGGTTGTTAAGAAATTTGAATCCCACCCCTGGTCCCCAACCCCTGGGACGCAGCCTGTTTGAAACCAGGCTGCGCGAGTGCTGGGCAAGCACATTTGCACTTGAAGCTCCACTTGCATGAACATCGGGAAAGTGTGCATGTGTAAGAAGCTCCATTTGTCTGAGTGGAGGGCACTTGAGTGGAGGGATGTTTCTGTTCACGCTCGGAGCTCCATTAGCACGAGTGGAGGGTGCCGCATATGAAGCTCCATTTGAACGAGTGGAGAACACCTGTGCCTGCCGCTCGCACCAATGGAGCTATGTGTATGCGCCTGCACCTGCCACTCACACACATAACCACACTAGGCCAGGCCACCAAGGTGGAAAGGTTGAGGACCATTGTTCTAGCAGATGTTTCCATACTGAAGGAGGTAACATCATCAATGACAGAAAGGAATTGGGCGGAGAGAAAGTGACTGTCCCAAAGTCACCCAGCCAGGTTTCACACCTAAGGATCTCTTGGTTTCCAGCCTGATGCCTTAATCGCTAGATCCGATTGACTCCCTGTTGAAATGTTGGAGATGGGAGACAGTGAAGAGAAGCAACAACAGTAGGCCAAAGCAGACAACAAGGAAGAGGGCAGGTGAGGTGGCAGCGGGGTAGGTCAACGCTGCTAAAGCTACCTTTAAATCTCCACTATGCTACATGCAGACTCCCAACAGCAGATTGTATGTCTGCAGTGGAGAACACCTGTTTTATCAAAGATGTTGCCCATCTTAACCAACCTAAGGCTATTCAGGAATTTATTGACTCCTGAAATCAATATGTGTCTCTGGATTGATGAGCTGTGGTATGTCTTTCAGGCTATATCAGGGGGACTGTGGAGGGCAGCCAGAGTGAGTAAAGCACTATCTCCTAATTATCTAAGGAGATTCTCAGTCATCCAGGTCATGGTTGTCCCAAAGATGCTTTTTCAAGAGGCAACTGGACTTTCTGGTTTTTCTTTGAAGTTTTGCTTCTCATTCAAGAAGCTTCTTCAGAGCTGAGATGAGAAGTGAAACGTCTTCCGAGAAAAACCAGAAAGTCCCCCTTGATAGTTGCTCTTGAAAAAACACTTTGGGGACTATATCCTAATGTGGGTTCAATTGTTTTGACGTGTTTTTATTCTGTTATATATTTTGTATTTTTAGATATTTTTTATATTTTTATTTTATATAAAATATATTTTATTTTACATTTCTTTATTTTACATTTCTTTCAGAAATGATATATTAAAATGGCTGTCCATTGGGCATTGGGTTAAAGTGGTTTAAATGGTAAGTTCATGGAGGAAAGCTCTATAAATTGCTGCTAGCCCTGAAAATGAAGCCTTAATACCTGCAGGTGGAAACATTTAGCAGACAAGATCAAATTTTAACCTGGTTCAAAAGATAACATGTATTTCAGCAGGCAAGGAAATCTAGCAAAGAATTCTCAGCACGCACATAAAGTTACAGTTCCTAAGATCCTGAAAGGAGAATCACGTCTGTTAAATTGATATAAAACCAGTAGGCTTTTAATATGCTCTTTGGTTTAGTTATGCCCTTTACTGTGAACCAAAGTTAATCATTTCCAAGGGCCATTGGTTTCCATGGGAGAGAGCTACACATCTGCTTAATTTTGCCACCCAAACTGGTTTAACCTTAAAAAGTTCGCGACCTTCATTTCTTTGCAAATTTGCAAGAGAAATAAAAGCCTTGGAGGAATGACTCTGTTGCGTGTTGCCATCATTCATACAATGTTATTATTTAAAAAAGAAACGGAAAAAAGTTAGGGAAAGATTATTTGTGAGTCTATGGAGATATATCACATCATATAGAAGCTACTTCAAAACAGTTTAAATTACTGAAAAAGTGGTTGGAAATGAAAAGGTTGGCACAAGCCTTTGTTATATGCTGTAATTGTTTGACTGTTTATCTAGCCAGTCAGCTCGTCGTGAATTATAATTTCTCTTCTGAATTGATAAAGAAATAACTAAGGTGTATTATCAAAGAAGCAATTTTAAGTGTAACTTGTATACATATTTCGGATTAGGTACTACATGGTTATTTTAAGGATTAGAACAGAGGCATGTATGGCTAAATTCTGAATAGTTTTTCATTGAAGAGATAGCAGGTACATGTCCATTAGTAAATTTTGTGGTAGGAAGAGAAGGAATAGCAGGGAAGACAACATCCCTGATTTTTCCTTTCTAGGTATCTTGAGAGCCAGTTTTGTCTAATCATGGTTAAGGCACCAGGCTAGAAACTAGAAGACTATGCATTCTAGTTCCACCTAAGTATGAAAGCTTGCTGGGTGACTTTGGGCTAGTCATTTTCTCTCAGCACAATCCACCTTACAGGGTTGTTGTCGTTGTTGTGAAGAAAAAGGAAGGAACATTAGATCTGTTCACTAAAGGTGGGATATAAATAATGTACAACTAAATATTTTTGAATATATAAGGAATTGTGAGCAGGGAGGAAAATATAGTGAAAATACATCATTCCCTGAGTTCTGATCACCAAAACTTTAAATGCTAAATTTAAGAGTTGAGTTCTGAATCTTTTTATTATATTTATATCCCACTGGAGTTCTTAGTTCGTGTCCCCTAGCAGTCCTGTTTCCAATGTTATTCTCACAAGAGGAGCCCTGTGAGATAGATGGGCTGAGAGTGGTTTTCTCTCCAAGTTGAGCCCTTTAAGTAATACGTCATTCTGGCAGCCTGGTTGTCCCTTTGGACTTCATGGTAATACAATTTACAGACAGGATTCTTGGGCTGACATTTTTCACAGACTGACAGACTAATGCAGAGTCTCTTGAGAAAGGAGAGACATGTTTTTTAATCTGTTGAGTTTGGACAACATTCACATTCAGCTTAGCCTTTAGCGCAGAGCTACAGAACTGGAGATGATCTCCATCACTTCCTTGGTGATGACAGTTTGGCTGGTGCAGCTAAACGTCCAGGTCAGATACTCAATCATTTTGGAGACATTTTTGCCAGCATTATCCATGAGTGTTATTTAGCACAGTCTGCTCCCTAAAGCAATCTAAAGATTATATTTATGTAAATTTCTAGGGATTTTGCAGGATCTCAGCTTCTACGTCAAAGAGGCTTTGACAAATGCTTTTAGAAACCAGATGGTGTCTCAAGAAAATACACTGCTTTCTCAGCAGTTCTGTAGGAGATGATGGGTCTGAACTGGATGTAGAAGCCCCCCTCCCCAAAAAGTTAGCAGCTCCAAAGCAAGAATGGATGATGTCTGTGTTCCAAGTAATGCACCCATATAAAACAAACTCCAAGACACTCAAGTTTCTCAAAGAACCATTTATTGGATATATCTGATTGGCACAAACTGGTGAAAGCCGACTCTGAGGTTTCCTGTCAGTATCACCTAATTAAAAGTAAAGTCCCCCTCTGTCCAAACCAGTTGCTGGCCGGTTTTTGGGTTACTAGTTCCTTCCCTGGCCAGCCACCTATGCGAATGTCTTTGGTTCCCACAGGAGAAGTTTATTGTTTTGGCTGCAAAACCCCATCTAACTCTTTCTCCCCTCTCACTGCTGTGTGGCAACCCTGGATGTTTCCAAGATGGCTTCAGCCAGACTCACTTCATTCAGGGTTGACAGATGGATCTTTAATTTCAGGAAGAAATACTTCCTGAAATCCTTTGAGGTATGCCTCTCTACTAATCCTCCTCCCCCAGCTGCCATGATTTCTTTCCCTGAATCTGTGAAGAATTGAGGCCTGACTCTGATCTGTTTACCAATGTTGTCATTGACAGAATGGGACAACTCGCCGCAGCTAACTTGCTGTGACCAACTTGCCACAGTCAACTTACCACCACCAATTTGTCCTGGCCAACTCACTGCGGGACGACTTGACATGACCAACTTGCCACGGGACAACTCTCTGCAGGATAATTCAACGATTCAATTTAATTATTTAAAATAATGTTAAAAATATTTTAATTTTTGTCATTCCCATTTCATTTTGTCCCTCCTTTGGCATCCTTTCTTGAATTAATTAATAATAATTAATTTTAATTTCTTTAATGATTCCATTCCACTATTTCTTTGATGTTAGTATAACTCTTGTCCTGTGGCAAGTTGGCCATGGTGAGTTGTCCTGTGTTGAGTTGGCCGTAGCAAGTTGGCTGTGGCGAGTGGTCACAGACCCTGCCATGGATGGCATTGCATAGTCGCCTCAGTAATAAGGCCCTGCCTTTCATCTTGGAATGACCCAGTTACGTTCTAACAATTGAGAAACAATTACAGGTAGTCCTCGACTTAAGACCACAAGTGAGCTCAGTATTTCTGTTGCTAAGTGAGCCATTTGTTAAGTGAGTTTTGCTCTATATTATGTCCTTTCTTGCCACAGTGGTTCAGTGAATCACTGCAGTTGTTAAGTTAGTAACCTGGTTGTTATGTGAATCTGGCTTCCCCATTGACTTTGCTTGTCCAAAATTACAAAAAGGAGACCACACGACTGTGGGACATTGAAACTGTCATAAATACATGCCAGTTGCCATGCATCTGAATTTTGATCATGTGACCATGGGGATGCTGCAAAGATTGTAAGTGTGAACAATGGTCACCTTCCTCAGTGTGGTTGTAACTTTTAATGGTCACTAAGTGAACTTTTGTAAGTCGAGATCTCTGTTCTGCCCCTGGGTCTAAGGGGGCAGAGCAGGGACCAGTAATAAGGACCACTTTATCTCAAGAAAATGTGACAACTGAGCTATCCTCTCTGCTGAGGACTGCATGCCATCGGTTGAGTAGGCAGATATAGCCAGTGGCCCAAGTGGAGAGGTCGCTTATTTTTTATTTTGCCCTTGGACACCACTCCTCCTCCTCCTCCCCCTCCTCCTCCTCC
>NW_020769321.1:15135258-15160233 GCF_900518735.1 Pseudonaja textilis | reverse complement strand
TCCTCCTCCTCCTCCTCCTCCTCCTCCTCCTCCTCCTCCTCTCCCTAGATAGCAGACTGCCAGGACGGAACTGCTTGTTTCTTTCAGATTTGAATGGATCAACTCAGAGGGCTTCTGAACTGTCGGGAAACTCCTAGCCAGGCAAAGGAGGGATCAAGTGGACAGTTAGTCTCCTGCCACTGCACAGGAGACTGACCCCTTCCCCCCACAAGCTCCATGGAACTTTATCTGTTTGTTCCCAAAAGAAGACAGTCAGTTTGGGTGGATTCTTGTACTATAGGCAGTATGCAATAAAGCATTCTACTTGAAACCTTCCCGTGTGGATCTGGTTGCTTATGCCTGCCACGAACTTAGGCTAAGAGCAACATCTAATCAAAGGCTCCAAGTTGTCCACACTAAGTTTTCAAACCTGATATTTAGAGATCTGTTTATTCTTCTTGTGGGATTACAGGATACCGGGGTTTATAAAGATAGGATTCTTACATCTATATATTCTTAGTTGCATAAGAGCCTGAATTTTCTCCTCAAAGGATTAATTCAGGAGCATTAAGCAGGTCACTGAAGATAAAAGCTATCGAGGTTTCATTTAAGAGGTTCAATTCTGAAGAGAAAATACTGAGCAAAGATAAAGATGGGAGACAAAAGAGTTAATTTGCTTGCAGGCTTTCTTGCTTGTGTGATTCATCAACAACTTAAAGCAAATAAAATATTAGACTAGCAGGGCTCTTCTAGTGTTAATTAGTCCTACATGTTGTAACTGCTAATTATCTGCTTACCATTTAAAAAATAATAATTTGCTGTAGGTTCTATTAGGTAACCACCTTGAAGTTTGCTTCTGAAGAGAATTTATCTCTCTTTTCAGGTCTCTTCCTTACCATTTCATTCCTCCCGTTCCTTTCCCAACATTCTTTGTAACTCTCTCACTGCTGCAGATGTGTGGTCCTTGCACCATCTGCACATTTGTAAATGAATGGATGGTGTTTGCAAAAGAAACTCCACATCTCCATTCTTCACCTCTTCTAAAGGAAATTGGAGTTTGCTTTTAACTCCCACACATCCTTTGGAAAATTGGATGTGAAGAAGACTCACAACAATCCCCTTTGCTCTGCTCAGTGGTGCAATTGGAACAAAAAAAAAATATGTTCCCACCTGGGTGAAGCATCCAATTATGGTTTATTATCGAGTTGAATACATTTTGGAAGCCTCCTTTCTCAGAACCAAATTATTTAGAGTGCCTTTCCTGAGCTTTCTGCCACTGTGCCAATGAGTTGTTTAACATGGCACTTCATTGCTATAATAAGTCACAGCCTCTATCAAGCTTGATGTTATCTACTCTAAATGTTTTATTATTTTGTGTGTGTGTGTGCACGCATGTGTGTGCAGAGGTGAGTTGAGAATACACTGTATAAGGTGCAATGTTCCATGCTTATTCATGCTGTAAATCAACAAAGATCAGCAGACTGAATGAAAAAAAATTGAAAAGCTTACTTAAAAACTGACATCAGCTTTCAGATGAGCTTGGGATGGCTGAAGTTAACTGCGTTCATTTTTCTTAGCTTGTCACATTTGCCACTTGAATTTCACTGCTAAAGAGAGAAGACTTTTGTTTTATGAAATTATATCTATAGGAATAGCATTTACATTTTATAGACTTGCTTATAAGGTTTTTTTTTTAAAAAAATAAAGCAGATCAAAACAAACATTTTCCTGTATTATGAGTGACTTATTCACTATAGCCCACTGTGATCACAATTTATCAGTTTTATTGTTCATTAAGTTTGACTTTTCAAGTAGGTGACATGAATTCCCAGGCTTGAAACTAAAGAGTTCAGCATCTGCTATCTCTTAATTCCCATGTGCCTTTTCTACATACCAGTTTTATTTCATAGAAATCAGAAAAATTAATTAATTAATTAATTAATTCATTCATTCATTCATTCATTCATTTGTGTTGGTTATCCAACTTGACTGGATTCTGGATGGCAGTAGTTTAAGTTAGGCATTTCCCATTTAATTAATTTATAATAATAGGGCTGATGCTTAGGGAGTACGGAATTCAGTATATAATTTGTGGGAAATTATGTGTTAAATGTAGCAGAGGATAAACTTGCTAATTTGCATTGGTAGTTTGGTCTCAATTTTTCTAAAAAAAATACCTAAAATTGCCTTCTTCTGCGTGAATATATGGGGATTTTGGCGGCTACTTTTGGCTGCAACTTTTCTTCAGTCAAAAGAAGTTTGAAAATAATTAGCTTTTTAATGGATGTCAAAGGGATATGCAACACCTTGTAGGCGGAGATATCTATTACTACACAGGTTTCTGTGGATCACAGTCATGAAAAGGGTATAATTACTAAAAGATCTTTCTGTGAGTGGGAGAAGGCGGATGTAATTAATGTTACAGATGCATTTAAAGAGCAAAAAGAGACAGATTGTAATGATCAACAAAATAGTATTTACTATAGATTTGACATGAACCAATGCCTGGCCTTGTAGACTCTCTCCTCTCTCTCCTCACCCCTCCCCTCTCCTCTCTCTCCCCCTCCCTCGCTCCCCCCACTCTCTCTGTTTGAATATGATGAAATAGACTGAGATTATCAACATAGATGTTATGCTAACATGTTGGTTCTTTAAAGCGATGTTTTTCAACCTTGGCAATTTGAAGTTGTATGGACTTCAACTCCCAGAATTCTCCAGCCAGCTTGCTTGCTGGCAGAGAAATTCCGGGAATTAAAGTCCACACATCAAGTTTCCGAGGTTAAGAAATTCTGCTTTAAAGTATCACAGAGACAGAATCTGATATTTTATAAGGTCAGGGACTCTGGCAAGTGTATGGGTCTTGGCATTTTACCAGAAGAGAGAACTTCTATTCTGATATTTGTTTTAGTTAGATTTTATTATTAAGGCTTACTAAGGGCATATCTCAGATGATCAAAACTCCTATTTTGATAGTAGTGGAATTATTCAACCTAATAAAATAATTGTTTCCACAGCACAACAAGTAGCATTAAGAGGAATGGTTAGCATCCATCTCCTTTGATCTAAGATGCATCTCCATATTGTATTATTGTGTTGAAAGAAATATCCATCTGGTTCAGTTTAAAGCTGGGAGAAAGGCACTGGAGACAAAAATGGAGGCTGGAGATTGATTGGAAACATGGTTTAATGGGAAGCAGAACCACACGGAGTTGAGACTAGGTGGCTTTTATACCTTCACTTGGGCTTTATATTTGAGCTTCCTGTTCCTGTGCAAGAACATGTATTCTATTGACTGTTGTCAGACTCCCATGGGGCCATGTAGGGGTCATAGTTGGCTCTATAGGCAAATTACAAATCCTAGGGGTTTGTCTGAGCTAAGTTTGGTTGAAATTTCTGAAGGTGAAGTTTCAATAGAGGAATAATTCCTATTGTGGCTTTTGGCTTTTGGGTGAGGGCTAACCTGCCTTTATTCAGACTTTGCTGCAGGGAATAATGGATTACTAAATTTGCATTTCTAAAGCTGCCCAAGCTCAGTATCTGCTTGGGGGCAGGGAGCTAGGGTTCTGAGTTTCTGTCTCTCTTAATAGTTTTTTATTTCTCTTTTAGGGGAAATATTTTATCCTGCTTTTTTAAAATACTCCTCAACATATTTCATTCTTCTAGGAGGGGTGGTGGTGGCTTCCCACAGTTGAATGATAGATTACAATAATCTTACATTTTTTGTATTGTTTTTAAGGATATGTTAGGGGTATTTACATTTTTAAAAGATCTGAAAAAAAAACACACATTAGAAAAATGTATTAAAGGATTGCACTGAGGACATGAAGAAAGGATATATTTTCATAAAGAAGGAATACTACAGAATGCATATAAAACATATACCTGTACATCAGAGAAAGCTCTCGCTGTTAGGGAAATAGTTCATTTTGGTTGATTTAATTTTTTTACTATTATTTAAATAGTATATGATATTTTGTTTTAAATAATAATTTCAAAAAATATTTACCAACATGCTAATTATAACACTACTCTGTCTTTTCTGTTTGATTGACTCTTCAAAATAGTCCAATTTCTCCCAGACTATTGTGGAAACATAAGAGAAAATAGTGCGGAGACTGCATTATGAATAACTGAGAGGAACAGTATTCGTTCCCGGTCATAAGATCCACAACCTGTGGGCCATGATATTGAAGAAATCACAGTACATTACATGATTGTAACCCCAAATTTAGTTTGATAAACATTATTAAGTGGTTTGCTTTACTCCAATAAAATGCAAAAAAAAAAAGTGACACCCAGCCCAGATGTGGCACCTTCAGCCATTTGATTCCAAGTGAGATTTGGAAGGGATGACTTCATCTTCTTAGAGATCGAAACATTTATCATGGTCTAGAATTTGCCACCAAATAACAAATCCTTCAAGGTCCCTTCCAATTCTTGTTATTCTCTTAAAAGCAGAATTCAGAATTGAACCTTATCTCCCTCTTTTTTAAAAAAAATTTATTTAGGGAGAAAAAAGAATCACAGCATATAGAAAGATACATAATTGATGTGTGTGGTTGTCTAGATGGTAAAATAACAATACCATCCATTAGAGATGAGAGCTGTAACAACTCAGGCAGCAAAGCAGTATGTATTTTATAGGTCATCTGGGCACCATTCAGATCTACAGGTTGCCATTCTTTCTCCATAGTTGAAAGCATTTAATGGATTATTATAAAAGGTGTGTGTGTGTGTGTGTGTGTGTGTGTATGTGAAGAGAGAGACAGTGTGTGATAATGGTTGAGATTGAAGCTCGGTGTATATATTACCAGCGGGTGAGGTCTAAAAGAGAGCATTGTTTTCAAAATTCTCCCATGACTAGCCGGCTCATTTGCCGAAGCTTCTGGAAGTACGAGTGTAATGAATTCAACCTCAGTATCAGCAAGCAAGCAAGTAAGCAAATGAGTAGTCAGAGACTTTTTTTTCAAGGGTGGGGGGGGGGGGGGATATGGCACAGATAAATCTTCATGTCAATAAAGATGCCATGCATGCCAAGAGGCAACCTAGTGTATTATGCATGTCTCGTTTGAGGATAGCCAAGCATATGAGCTCTCTTATTCTGCTCCCACCAGCCCTTTGGGCAATGTAAAATGGAGACCAGTTGAACACTAGTTAAGGGATCTGGTAACATTGGGGAGCTACAGGTAATCTTTGAGTTACGCCAATGGTGATCACATGACCCTGGGATGCTGTAACCATCATAAATGCTTGCCAAGTGCCTGAATTTTGATCACACAAACATGGGAATGCTGTGTCTTTGAAGAGTCACTAAATAAATGGCTGTAAGTCAAGGACTACCTGTACAGGAGTGATGACCAGTGAACTTGAATGCAACTATTATTGGTTTGTTGTCCACCTCCCTACTCAAATTTCTCCATTTGCAGATGCAACGGCCTTCTCCTTTGACACCAAAGAGGATCTTGGAACAGCCTCTCCTCTACATCAGAGGATGCAGAAAATTTTGGTCTTCCAGGAGGAGCCTGTTAAAAGCAGGCTTCCCCCGTCCCCCATTCAGACATTAGGAAATCCAAAAGAAATTAAGCCTTGTTTGTGAATTTGTTATATGTTGCTTCAGATTTTTGTTTTGTACGAAATAATGTTATGTTCACTTTGTCTGGTTACAGGATCTTTTGGAGTTTTCTTTGGGGAATTAGAGGCCAATTGTCCAGACTTATGTATTTAACAAGGGACGCGTTGGCTCAGTGGCTAAGATGCTGAGCTTGTCAATCAGAAAGTTCAGCAGTTCGAATCCCTGGCGCCGCATAACAGAGTGAGCTCCCGTTACTTGTCCCAGCTTCTGCCAACCTAGCAGTTTGAAAGCATGTAAAAATGCAAGTAGAAAAATAGGGACCACTTTGGTGGGAAGGTAACAGTGTTCCATGCGCCTTCAGCATTTAGTTATGCTGGCCACATGACCATGGAGACATCTTTGGACAGCACTGGCTCTTTGGCTTTGTAGCAGAGATGAGCACTACCCCCTAGAGCCGGAAACGACTAACATGTATGTGCAAGGGGAACCTTTACCTTTATGTATTTAACATAGTGTGTGTGTGTGTGTGTGTGTGATTTTCCAATGAACACTCCAACAAGCTCACGTAGACATCACACGCACAACTAATTAGTCAAAAAGGATAATCCTCTTCATTGATTTTTTTCCAGGCTATTCTTCTATTAGTTGCCACAACAAGTCTTTTGCTTCTCTTATGATACCTGGACTGCCCACAAGATGTCACAAGTTGGGTGGGTATGAACTCAGACTTGAGTTTGGGAGGTCTGAAAAGGGGAAGATGGTTGTTTGACACATTGATTGGGATTTATGTGCTAAAAACACTGGATTTCCAGCCTTTTTCTTTTTAAAATCCCAAGAAACTGCTCTCTTGAAGAGGATGCCTCCAAGAATTGTCACCAGTGCAAAAATTTGTTCATAGGACCATTTGCTGTGTCACTTTTTTCTTATGTAATATTCCCAATGACACCAGAGGTAATTCTTGATTTACAACAGTTCATTTACTGACTGTTCAACCGTTACAACCGTTACAAAATTCAGATGCTTGGTACAACTGGCATATCTTTATGATAGTTGCAGTGTCCTGAGGTCCTATAGTCATCTTTTGCGTCTTTCTGACAAGCAAAGTCAATGGGGAAGCCAAATTCACTTAACAATCATATTAATGAATCGCAGTGATTCATTTAACAACTGTGGCAAGGGAGGTCATAAAATGGGGTAAAACTCACTTAACAACTATCGTGTTTAGCAATGGAAATATTGGGATCAATTGAGATCGTAAGCCAAGGACTACCTGTATTAGATTCTGCACATTTTTCAATTTTCAGGATTCAGGCATATCCTCCAATAGGGATCAGACAGTAGTGCTGGGACACCCCCCCCCCCATGAGGGTTAGATTATTCCATACATTAAGATGCGTCTCCTCCAGAAGCCAAAAGGTAGATATTTTAAAATAAGCGTGTAAAAATGTTGACCATTAGGTTCTAGTGGAATGTATGCAAGTGATCCTAAGGATGTAGCAGTTATATTTCCCTTTCTACCATTGATGAATGAGATCTTTTATGTTTTTTTACCTCACTCACAATCCATGCAAGCATGGATATGGCTGTATGCCCACGTATATCAAAAAGTACATAGAGAAACACATGGGGATGAAACCTAGCATATTTTATTTTGTAAAGGAACCATCCTTCCTACTTCTTTGCTAATATACTATGTAATAGCTATTTTTACACAGAATCTTTGTGTTTTCTTGCCTTCTATTTTTTATAAACATGTTTTATTCAGTTTTCTACATTATAGCATTTCTTTTTAGTGAACAGCATAATTACAGGTTTCACATATACATATAAATATGACCATAGTTACATATTCATTTTTTTATCCAGTTTCTTATCTTAATAATGCTTTTATACATTTTCTATTTTATTATATTATTCCAAATACTTATTTCATTATTTAATTCACATTATGTTAACTTCATAATCATTATACTTTAGTACTTTTAACTGTCACATTTGTATTTTTCATCTTAAATTTTAATTAAAAACACTTCTTCTATAAATTGTTTTCTTGCCTTCTTATGTCCCTTCTAATGTCTCTTCCAAAAGTATTTTGTGATGAATTAACTGTTCCCACAACAAACACCACAGGACCACAGAAGTGTCTTTGGACAGCGCTGGCTCAATTGAGGTGAGTACTGCCCCTATAGTTGGCAATGACTAGCAAAGTAAAATCCATGGTAAAATCCTTTTTTTTTTTTTTTACAACAGACTACCTCAGAAAGTTATTTGGGGAGTTGAAAAATTGGCAAAAGGCTCAACAACCAGTAGAGTCCTGAGGGAGCTGAGACCCATATCACCCAACTCCTGTATCTTATGTTCGCTCTTGTTTTTTTTTTTTTTCTTCTTCTTCTACAGCCTCAGGGAGAGAAAATCCCATTGTAGTTATTTGGAAAATTTATTTGGAATTTCTGGAAAGGTATTAAGAAAATCCAGGGATTGTGCCTGAATCATCATTTTGTAGTAATGGGCTGCCTGCCTAGTGAAAATGATCACGAGCATATCTGTGGGAGATAATGCTCTGTATGTGTGTGTGTGTGTGTGTATGTGTATGTGTTGTATGCTTGCCATGCCTAGTGTTCTCTGTTGTTCAGCTACCCAGGAGTGTGGCTGAGTTTCATGCTGGGCTTTGTGTACAACAAAGCTTTGTCTACATTTCTTCAGTGTAAGAAATGTTTGACCTGTATGCACAGCAGAGATCACTTCAGGAGACATTCTGTTTCATAGATAATATATTGGAAATCTTCCTTATATTATAGCAAAGCATGGCCAGGTTTGATTCTGCCTAATTTTCAGGCAGAAGAAATGTTATTACTATGTAGTACTAGTATTCTTGTCAGGGGTGGCTCAGTGGCTAAGATGCTGAGCTTGTCGATCAGAAAGGTCGGCAGTTCGGCGGTTCGAAACCCTAGCACCACATAATGGAGTGAACTCTGATTACTTGTCCTAGCTTCTGCCAACCTAGCAGTTCGAAAGCATGTAAAAATGCAAGTAAAAAAATAGGGACCACTTTGGTGGGAAGGTAACAGCATTCCGTTCACCTTCGGCATTTGGACAGCGCTGGCTCTTCGGCTTTGTAACGGAGATGAGCACTGCCCCCTAGAGCTGGAAGCGACTAGCACGTATGTGTGAGGGGATTCTTTATCTTTACTAGTCTCTCTACACTCTTCATACATGTAAATAAAGAAGAAAAAGAGGAAGAAAGTGTGGATAATTGATGTGGCAATAACAGGGGATAGTAGAAAGACGATAAGGAATTGAGACGATCAGAAACCATCATGGCATAAATTGGCCTTGGTGATCCCAAATGTTATGGGTGCCACAACAAAAAATCTTGGATGGTACTAAGAAAATCTGCACATTGATAAAATTTCCCACTGCCAATTGCAAAAGGCAGCATTGTTTGGATCTGCACATATATGACATAAAAACATTGTGATATCCTAGGTTCTTGGGAAGAACACAA
The DNA here is from genome assembly GCF_900518735.1 of Pseudonaja textilis. Next base: position 15,151,177 of record NW_020769321.1, on the reverse strand, counting down.
TCCATATGGAGGCCAACACCAGCAAAGGAACTGGCAGCTGTGACTTCACATTGTTGTGAAAAGATAATAAAAAAGGCATTAAGAATTGTAAATCTAATCTTATGAAGCTTCTCCTCTGGAAATATTGAATTGCTACTAGGGAATACAAAATCTTTGCTAGACCAATATTTGAATATAGCTCATCTTTCTGGAATCCGCACTGTATATCGGACATTAATACAATTGAGCACGTCCAGAAGTATTTCACAAAAAGAGTACTACACTCCTCTGCTCGCAACAGAATACCCAATATCACCAGACTTGAAATTTTGGGCTTGGTCAATCTTGAACTACACCGCCTACAGTTGGACTTAAGCGTAGTACACAAGATTATCTGCTACAATGTCCTACCAGTCAATAACTACTTCAGCTTCAACCGCAACAATACGAGAGCACACAACAGATACAAACTCAATGTTAACCGCTCCAAACTTGATTGCAGAAAGTATGACTTCAGCAACAGAGTGGTCAATGCCTGGAATGCACTACCTGACTCTGTAGTTACATCCTCAAACCCCCACTCCTTTAACCTTAAACTATCCACTATTGACCTCACCCCATTCCTAAGAGGTCTATAAGGGGCGTGCATAAGTGTACCAACGTGCCTCCCGTCCCCATCCTATTGTTCCCATTTAATCATACCTATTTTCTGTATTCTTACTCATGTTTATACTTATACCTATTATTTTGTAAGTGATTGACAAGTCAAATAAATAAAAATAAACAAATCTATGAGTATTTGCTTTCACTGCTGAATTCCCTCACTATTAGAAATGCTTCTAACATTAAACTGGAATCTGATTCCTTGATTCTTAAGTTATTCTATATCCTGTCCTCTGAGAACAGATCATGACCTTTTCCTGCATGATATTCTTCATTCAAATTAAAAAAATATTCCCTGACTACATTTCTGTCAATGTTAGCTTCAGTCATGCCCTTCCACTTGCTCCTCACAGCTGCCCTCTTCTTAGAGAAGACTGAGCCCAAAATGGAATACACTAGCCCATTTCTTTGTTCTGTTAATGTGTCACCATCTTCAGGAGTAGCCGGACCTCTAAATCGTTTCTTTTAGATGTGGTGCAAAGAAGAAGTGAAGGATCCTACCCAGGACCTTAGAAACAAGGTAAGGGCCACACTCTGAACCTCAGAGACACAATCAGGGCCAAACCCTAGCTACTCTTCCTTCCGTATTTTACAAAATATCATCAGACCCTTTTAGCTATGGTGGCGCAATGGTTAGAATGCAGTAGTGCAGGCTACTTCTGCTGACCGCCAGCTGCCTGCAATTTGGCAGTTCGAATATCACCAGGCTCAAGGTTGACTCTGCCTTCTATCCTTATGAGGTGGGTAAATTGAAGACCCGAGGAGGAATTCTGGGAGTTGGAGTCCACAAGTCTTAAAAGTTGCCAAGTTTGAAGACTCCTGGTTTAGGCATTCAGGGAGTTGCAGTCTACAAGTCTGATCTAAGGCCTCCAAATTGCCTTGTTTTCTCTCCATTTACCAAATCTCCCCAATTTGGCAGTGCAATCGTTTACTGCTTTTCCCCTTGAATGTTGGAAGCCCACAGAAGTCGCCCTGAGACAATTGATGTGATTATCAGGATTAACAGGGAACCAGCTGACCGAGAGGAGATAGAAAAGTCAAAATCCAATCAAAGCCCACTCACTGAGTTTCCTAGCATTAGAATCTGATGGAGAGCTGCAAAGGTAACGAAGTGAAATTGTGGTGCTTTCCAATCACCCTAAGACTGAGCAATAGTGAGGGGAAAAAAGGCATAGTTTATAGATGGTTATCTTAACCCTATCTCTTCATGCATTTAAAAGGTTGAAACGACTGATTTTACACCAGGTGCTTGGCAGCAGGAGTTGTATCAGCAGCTGTAGTGGAAAGCGTTCAGCCACCAAAGCCAAGCAGTCATGTTTGGAGCCACATGGGACAGGAGGTGCTTGATGGACACCTCTGTGACTCTTCCTTTGTCCAACAACTTCATCCTTTCTCCCAAATACTCCCGATGCTTTGCTCTGCTTTTCATTCCCACCATTCTCCTTCCTTCCTTTCCCTAATGGAAACTGGTTGCCGCATAAGCTAAGAGTTGCTGGGGAGCAGGGTGGACAGAAATGCCTCCCGAATAGGAAAACAGACTCTCCACAGCTGCAGTGCTGGAATATATATACATACATATTGAATATATATATATATATATATATATATATATATATATATATATATATATATATATATTCAAAAAAGTGAGTAAAGATCTGTGCTGAGCCTGTGACAATATCATCTAGACAGGCAGGTTTGCAGCTGCTGCAGGCGTTTTATTCAGCTGCAGGAATAAAAAGAAAAAAAGACCTCTTTACGCTCCTGGAATAGTTCTGCTTTTCACTTGATCCTGAGACAAAATGTGTGGATTTTAATTCATGGGTGAAAAGAATGAAAACAAAGCTGAGATTAAATCTCTTCTTGGAAACATGTCGTTTGAATGTAAATCTTGAAATTAGTCTGCCTTATATCATGTCCAAATAAAGAGGTTGGGCTTGGATGTAAATCTTCTGTTAAAAAAGACTTATTAATGACACTAACTTTATTGTGGGCTTAATTAGCTCCAGCTATAGTGAAATAAATGATGCTCAACAAAGGGAGCAGAAATTTAAAAATATTTCCAATATATTAGGTGACATTAGCTAAGAATACAAAAGGCTTTTAAGGCATGATGCTTAATAGGGATTAAAGCAGTTCATTTCCAAACCTATTTGATGCCTTTCTGAAACTCGAAGCACATGCTAAAATGGAAAGGGGGGAAAAAAAAAAGCCATTATATTGTTCTTCATTTATTGCTGGAGAACTCATTTAGCCCCGAGATGATGTATTTAGTTAATTCTTGGTTTTGTCAATTATGGTGGATTATTCTTTTGCTTTCATACATCCCCCCACTGAACATGCTACTTTCTTGTAAACAGTGTGAATGCCTGCGATCCTCTATGGATGTGTTACACGCTTGACTGAGTTCATTGTTCAAATATGTGATGCCGGTGTGCAGAGTTCACCCATAATGGGAGCTCTCCTCTCATTAGTTGGACAAACAAGAGAGTGATTTGGGCTGGAGGAAGAAAAAGCAAGCAAGCAAGCAGCCTCTGCAAAGAGACAGAGAGACAGAGAGAGAGACACAGAGAGAGAGACAGAGAGGATGCTGGAGTGATTGTTTACATCCAACAATACTTTTTTGCCTTCGCGCTTAGCAAGAGGTGATGACTTTCACATTTCACAATCTCAGCCAATATAAAGGACCGACTTCCCTCTGAGGCACAGCGTCCATATATGATGGAGCTCACAAAGAAATGGGGAAATTCACTGGTTGACCTCTGAGAAATAAATCTGTAGAGGTAACTAATCATCTTTGGTCCAACTTTTGTTTCTTTGAAAACAGAACAAACAAATGACCCCCCTGGGGAAACATCATGGTTAATCCAATGTTCAGAATGTTTAAAGGGAATTTTACAATGCAACAGGGCAATGACTACAGCGTAGCCATCCTTCCTGCCAGTGGGTTTATTTCTGCCAAAATTCCTTTTCAGATTATTGCAACACAAAGGTCAGTTGAATGCCATTTCCCTTCAGTATTATCCTTCTTAGCCCCCAGTCCAGGGCTCAGTTGCAACCATAAGCCTCATGCTGTGCAGCAGAACTGTGCGATTTGAAGGTCCGGAATGAATATAGCCACTGAAAGCTATATAACGGTTAATGTGACAGAAAAGAGGAATTATAGTAACTAAAATTCATTTCAGTTTGGATGCAATGAAATAAAAAGTAACTTTATGACCTAAATTCACCCCCTCCTTTCTTTAAAAGTTCAACCTCTAGTATTGTACTGTACTTGGACTAAGACAAGGAATTTTATATTGTCCTTTTGATCCAGCAAACCATTGTTTGGCTGTTGAAGCTGTCATTCCTTAAAGTGAGCAGTGTCCCATTTCTGTTTTGGTGATGGTTTCCTTTGGGTTAAATGGTGGCAATGGCACAGCATCTGTGTCATAAAATAACTCTGCACCTCTCCATGGTTTTTTTCCCCAACTGGTTTGTGAAGGGGAAGAAAAAGTGCATGGGGATTTTATAAAGTCATTTCACCTCTCCCCAATTTCCTCCATTAGAATAGAATAGAATTTTTTTATTGGTCAAGTGTGATTGGACACACAAGGAATTTGTCTTGGTGCAAACGCTCTCAGTGTACATAAAAGAAAAGATACATTTGTCAAGAGTCAAGAATCGTCAGGTACAACACTTAATAATAGTCATAGGATAGAATAAGCAATCAAATCATACTAGGAAACAGTCAATATAAATTGTAAGGATACAAGCAACAAAGTCATACAGTCACAAATGGGAGAGGATGGGTGATAAGGAGTGATGAGAAGATTAACAGTAATAATGGTGCAGGCTTAGTAAATAGTTGAACAGCATTGAGGGAATTATTTGTTTAGCAGAGTGATGGCTTTCGGGGAAAAACTGTTCTTGTGTCTAGTTGTTCTGGTGTGCAGCGCTCCATAGTGTCGTTTTGAGGTGAAACAGTTTATGTCCACGATGTGAGGGGTCTGTAAATATTTTCACAGCCCTCTTTTTGACTTTTGCAGTATACAGGTTCTCAATGGAAGGCAGATTGGTAGTAATTGTTTTTTTCTGCAGTCCTAATTATCCTCTGGAGTCTGTGTCTGTCCTGTTGGGTTGCAGAACCAAACCAGACAGTTATAGAGGTGCAGATGACAGACTCAATCATTCCTCTGGTCATTCTAATTGAGTCTGTTCTGGAACTTTGCAACTTTTTCCAATGGCCTTTAGAAAAAGAAAAGTAAGGTCAGGCATTCTTTCTGGATCCCCTACTGCACATACTGTGCGGAGAGATCCCCGATAAATATCCAAATCGGTCCATTAGTCCAAAGTAATCCATATGCTCATAGCAAGCCTCAGCCTTCTACTTGAACTCTCCTGCATCCCATCCTAAATCCCTTTCTTCCCAGATCTGAAATCTCACTCTTACTTTTCTTCTCTTTCTTCACCTCACCTCTCACCCTTTCTTGGTGTTCCTAATCTCAGACTATTGAGTGTTTTGCAGCCTTAGTTCAGCACCAGAAAAATAAACACAGATGGCTGATGCTTCATTTAACATCTTTATAAACATAACAAGATTTTACAAACCAGTTGTAGATTTATCCAACATGGAGCAAATTCAAACAGAAACACGTTGCAAGTTCACAGCAGAGCTCCAGTCTTCAGCAAGCAAGCAAGTTAGTTTCATCTTCAATAGACAGACTCAGAGATCAACATAGCTGTAGAGTTGCAGAGCTTAATATAGAGCCATGCTTAGATTACTTTTAGTTTCAGTTTCCAGCCTAGGCTGCTTCTAGTTTCAGTTTCCAAACTATCCTCATTGGCTGATTTAGTTGCTATGCCTATTCATTGGCTGACCTTGTTACCATGCTCTATTCCAGTTCATGAATATACTCTGACCCAGACCCTGTGGAGTATAAGGAAAGGCAATAAGTGTTGATCTAAGAGATCTCCAGGGGAATATTCATAATAAGGTTCATACATAACAGTGTGATCCTGCGCCTGTCCACTAAACAACCCCCTGTGTCTCTGAAGTCATTCTGGTCCTGGGTGTCCCAAAGTTGATTTTTCAAAACACAACTGGAGTTTCTTCGTTTTTCCATGGAGATGTTTTGCTATTTATCCCAGGAGCTTCCTCGGTTGAATTGAAGAAGCTTCTTGGATGAGAAGCTAAATATCTTCAAGGAAAAACAAGGACACTCCAGTCGCCTTTTGAAAAAGAACCTTTGGGACATACCTCCCTCTGAGGATTTTTGAGTTAGTTCAAAATCAGGTCCATACCTCTCAGGTCAGTTAATGTAGAGCCTGGGTGGAGCAGTGGTTAGGCTGTAATACTGCAGGCTAATTCACTGCTCACTTCAGGAGTTTGATCCTGATCGGCTCAAGATTGACTCAGCCTTCCATCCTTCCGAGGTCGGTAAAATGAGGACCCAGATTGTTGGGGGCAATATACTGACTCTGTAAACTGCTTAGAGAGGGCTATAAAGCACTGTGAAGCATTATATAAGTAAGTGCAACTGCTATAGGTCTGTTTTGACCGAGTTGGCTTTTTCTTTGTCTGTATTTATATGAATCGGCTTTTGATTAATTCACACATTCTTGTATTCTGGAATATTCAATATTGTGTTCCATAAGGCTTTCTATTGGAAAAGTATGCACTGAAATGCAATTTGCAATGCAAAATTGGCTTCATTTGTATATATGCTTCTAGGATTTAAGTGTATCTTATATGTAAATTAAGGTTTTAAAATCATTAATGGTCTCTTTATTCTTAAAAAGTAATATTAAAAAGTCCTTCTTTGGAATAATCTCTCAACAGAGTGGAGAACCGCTTAACTCTTATTTATTTTGGTTCCAGAATTTTCATAATTAATTTTTGGGTGGGAATCTGTAAATTAGGGGGAAAGAAACCTAAATATCAGGTTCCATGCTTCCTCCATCAAGAATGATCTCCATCAGATTCAGTAGGATCTATTCCTGAATGCAGACAGTCTCCCAAATCAATGAAACAATTACATGGAATTGTAAGAACTGATCTACTGAATCAGGCCAAAGCCCATCTCACTCCAAAAGCTTGTTTCTCATACTGGCCAACCAGATATTCTGGGATGATCAAAATCAGGAAATGAGATGTAACCTTTTCCTGCTGTTAATTCTTTATTCCCAACCCAGACTAACTACTGACCCCAGAGGTGGTATTCATCAGGTTCTGACCAGTTCTGGAGAACCGATAGTGGAAATTTTGAGTAGTTTGGAGAACCAGCAAATACCACCTCTTGACTGGTCCTGCTCCCATTTATTCTCTGCCTCCCAAGTCCCAGCTGATTGGCTGGGTCTTCTTTTGTTGCCCTGCATAGGAGAAAGGAGCTGGAAAGCAGGTTATTGGTGTGGGGAGAAAATGGGGATTTTGCAGTAACCTTCCCCTGCCATGCCCATCAAGCCATGCCACGCCCACAGAACTGGTAGTAAAAAAATTTGAATCCCACTACTGACTGATTTGTCGTTTCCAATCCATCCATGTAAGTAGCTGTTGACACATTCTGAATTCTGCAAGTTATTTAAGCACAGTGTCAGAAGTACCTTTTCTTTATTCTAAATCTTCACAGCTTTGTCCTAAATCTTTCACTGCTCCCACATGCTGAAATCAGATCTTTGCTGACCTATTCATTCCATCTTCTAGAACTTTTCTCTGGTTTGTGGTGGACAGCTTAAACCCCATCAGTGTACATGTGGAGTTAGGCTTGGTGGCCTCACTGTGCACTTATGGTTAAACTGAACCAACTTTGTTATTTGATTGGCATTTACATGGATTAGTTAGATGCACCTGGGACTTTTAGCCATCACATTGGGTTTTTACTGCACTTAATACAGTTCGGTATCAACAGCAAATTTGGCCAACTCATTGTTTATATTGAGAGCCTCTAAAAATGACCTGTCTCAATTCCTTCTGGCATTCAGCTTTTTATTTTACTTCACTAAGAACATTGCCCCTTTTCCCATTTCTTTTCCTTTCTTTTTTTAAACACTTCACAACCCATGAAAGGGTGCCTCCTTTTTATCCCATTCCTGCTTGGTTTATTATTATAAAAGGCTCCTTGAGAATAAAATTATGCAATATTGACAATGTCTCCACCCACGTGCTGCCTTTTGTTATTATTCAAAAACACATCGGGGAGATTCGTGAGGAAGGTTTTACCTTTTCAGAATCCGTGCTGATTTTCCTTTATTATCAAAGGAAAATAACGTAAGCTGTAAGTAAAAAGGATTTTCCCCCCTTTTCAAAATGATTTCCAACAATTTGTCTTGATCGGATGTGAGGTTGGATGACCTTTAACATTTTAGGTTTCTCTTGCGCTCCTTGTAAAAAACTGGTATTGGTTTTGTTGCATATCACATTGGTTCTTTGGAACTGTGCCTGTTTTCAGATATTTTATTTTCCTCCCACTAAGGTTAGAAATGGCAAATATGGGTTCTTTCTTTGGAAGCTCTCAAATGAGCGCTATAAGGAGCTAATGTTCTCCTGGTGTATAGTTCCTCAAGATGTCCTAGAATATCTTCTCTGCTTACCTAAAGTTACCTATTTCATTTTCTTTCCTGAGGGAGTCAGCATAAGCTTGCTTATCTGTCCTCTATCTTCTATAGTAAAGGCAAATGCAAAGGATTCATTCAGTTACTCTGCAGTTTTCCTACAATCATCCAATGTCTCTTTTATTCTGTTCCTAAACTCCTCCTTCAGTATGACTCTGTTTAACTTTTTAACAATTGAATCCCTCGACCTGGTTTGCAGGCTGTGGTGTACAAAAATGTGCTTGTTTGGTTTTGACTTAGTCTTGGTGCAAATCCAGTCAAGAATGGGTTATTCAATAAACCATGGCTTGGCAAGAAAGATGAACTTGGATACAGTATTGCACAGCAGAGAACCCGGAAAAAAAAAAAAAGATACTCTGTTTTGAAAATGCCGGGTCAGTATTTGCATTCTTCACTGCCAAAACATGAATAAAATAAAATAAAATAAAATAAAATAAGGGCAGGGGGGGAAGAGGAGGAAATTAATAAGCCAGAAAAACCGGAAGTGAAGCATTTGCCATAATGAAAAATGAAAAAAAAAAAAAAAAGGCAACACGTGGAAATACTTGGAAAAGCACAGAAAAGCATTTATTTTATATGATGAAGGAATGCAGAAACAAATAGGTATTCTGGACCTATTTGTGGAGTTTTGTCTGCTTTAGTATGGGGAGAGTTCATCTTTTATTAACAAGTTTAATCATACCTCTTGTTATAATGCAAGACAAGGTGGGCAGGCAAGTGAATTGAAAGGTTGAAGATAATTAAAGGGCGGTAACTCTATGGAAACACTTCAGGTATTATGTATCTCTACAAAATCCATGCAAACAGAGCGGTGGGATCCCTAATATTTTTTAAAAGAAATTCTGCAATACTTTGATGATAAAAGCAGTTGTCTTTGCCTATTAAAGATTTACTTGTTTACATTGAGAAAGTGCTTTGTTGAGTCTGTCCAGCAAAGCAGTTGATCTTTTTTTTGTGCTACTTAAGATTTATGAGGATGTCAATCAATCTTCTCCACCTTCCAAATGTTCTGGAATTACAGCAGGGAGAATGTCTAACCAATGTGGCCAACTCTTTTGAGCAAGATGAGGGGATGTGATGATCAGATCAGCTCTGGGGAAATTATTTAGACTTCAGTTTATAAACTTATAGAATAAAATGCTCAACATTTTTATGCCTGTATTTCTTCCAGTCATGACATGGGAATGATGACCATAATATTATCCACCAACTGAGAACTTTGGTCAGCGAGAATCCCCAGTAAAAGAAATACAAATTTCTCATATGGCAAAATGGGAAGAAAGCAGTAGTAAATTATTATAGAACCCTTGGAAGATGTGGTAGCTATTAATTTATTTTGAGGAATGTTTTCTGGCATAATCCTACAGCCATTTTTTACTCTCCTATATTAATCAAAATACAGTTACAGGACATAATGCCCTCAAAGAGAAAGTCTGTGTTGAATTATTTGCATGGTTATCATCTAAATGTTTTATTCTCAATTTACACTGTCCTGGGAGGGGAAATATTAATTGGGCTAGCAGTTTGTAGGAAGGTATGATTTAGTCTTTCCACTATGATCCCATGGAAAATACTGTTCTCCAGGTCAGATGTATATTGTAGTTGGTCTTCGCTTAATTTCTTCCACTGATGTTCACGGATGCTTTGTTTCACACTCATACAATGCATGCAGATATGCCCTCCAACAAATTGGAGAGAGCTTCCTTTGTCTGTGTAACACAATTCCAATGAAAATTGCTGCCCTGGATTTTTTTTTTAAACCTAACAACGCAAATAACGTATTATTGTTTTTTCATTGTTTAGTAGGCATCTCTTTCATAGAGGAGAATAAAAGAACGATCCAAAGACTTCTAGAAATATCATTTTTCTATTCCATGAAAAGGATAGACTAATAACATTATAATTTTACATTTATTATAAGGAAGTATGCAGAACTCGTTACCTTTTATTATAACTAGGCACACAAAAACCACCTATTAAGGAACTGTTGAATTGGGTTGGACACTCAGTGACTTAAACAACTTTAATTCTGTGATTCTTTGATCCCATGAAATTCTCCTGAAAGTGGGCAAAAATATCATCTGGATGACTTTTCTCTAAAATTCCCCAAGAACAGGGCTCATCGCTACAGGTGTCAATAGATCTGCTTTCAAAGATATTTAGTGGAAGAAGTTTCCTCATTGAAAGAGAAGAGGGCTAAAGAATGCTTGAAAGATGATTGAATAATGAAAAAGAGGATCTTTCCACATAAATCTTGCTTTCTTTCAATTAAATAAGTGAAGAACACCATATTGAACTGTTCTACAATGCTCTTCTCCTTTAGAAGGCATCTCAAAAGCAAATTCTCTTCCATCAAACTGAATGAGATCTGATAGTTAAAAAATACTGGGTATTTGCCTGACACTACCTCCAAAATTCACAATAGATTGCTAAATAAATGAAGTTGACAGATTACAACTTGGGGGTTTTATGCTTACGACTGGCATTAATTGGCCAAGTGAAAATCTGAACTCAGATATCCTCTATGTAAGCTAATAAAGCAACCACGGCACTGTGCTGGTTTCTTCCTAGAAATCCAAAATACAGTAGATTACTAAATTGTTCCCTTTCAATTGGCCACTGCTATTTCTTTAGGGAATTATTTTAAAAAATAAGACTTAAACAGCCGTTGCTTATATATAGCTGCTTGGTTATTCTCATTTCTGGATGGAAGGTAAGAAGCAATTCAAGGAAGAATGGAGAAAATGCCAGTTAACTAATTAGCCCTTAATGTAGAGCAGGGTTGTCAGCTACTAATTGGTTATCCCTAGTCTAAAGAATGTTTTGCTTAGCAGTAGCACCAGTGGTGGGATTTAAATTTTTTTTACTACCGGTTCTGTGGGCATGGCATGGTGGGTGTGGCATGGCTTGGTGGGCATGGCAGGGGAAGGATACTGTAAAATCTCCATTCCCATCCCACTCCTGGGGAAAGGTGATTGTAAAATCCTCATTCCCTCTCCACCCTACTAACCTGCTTTCCAGCTCCATTCTCCTGTGCAGGGCAACAAAATAAGACCCAGCTGATCAGTTGGGACTCAGGAGGCAGAAAATAGATGGGGGATGGGCCAGTCAGAGATGGTATTTGCCGGTTCTCCAAACTACTCAACATTTCTGCTATCGGTTCTCCAGAACTGGGCAGAACCTGTTGAATACCACCTTTGAGTAGCACCTCTATGATAGGAATGCTCATTTCCCTACTGTTTCTCAGGAACAGAAATTCAAGTTAATCTCATTTACACAGGATCCAACCAAGCTATTAAAAGGATGATGATCCCAGGGCAAGTTTCCCAAGCGTCTCCTGGATTAACACCAAAACCTGGATATTTAAGAACATAAATTTCCTATTTTATCTTCATGCTTATTTGGAGCATCCAAGCTCATGTTCTTATCCTCAATGGCCATTCCTAACCATTTCTAATCTTCAACTTCCCATTTCTTTGGGGTTAAAAAGCAGCAGCCAGGGTGAATGTTGACCACGACAAGTCACACATTGTTCTCGTTTTGTGGTGAAATACTCGGAAATCAAAATAAAACTCTGCAATGCATGAAAGAGATCATGATGATGCCCCTGCTCTCTTGCCTTTTTTGACTTCTTCCTCCATAAATGCTACTGACTCTGCCTCCACTTAATATGCTTTTTGAAAAAAAAAAAGCCCAGGTACTTCAAGGTTGCTGCTACTGGGATTTTTCACAAAGAGTGGGGACATTTTTGCTCTCTCCCCTACAGCCACCTTGTCCTATTAGGAAGAATCACATTTGGGAAACTTGATTGTAAAATCTAAGCCCCATATTTTAACAAGTTCAGGTTGTGTCTGCAGTTATTTTAAGATAAGCTTGTTGAAGAAATCCACCACAGTTTTCACTTGCAGACAATTGGCACAGTTTGCAAGAAGAAAAAAAACCCTCTGAAGCATGGACAGAATTGAACAGGGCCAACTGCTCATCCATCTTCACACAAACATTGATAACAGCTACAACAACAAGAAACAAAAATGCTAAAAGCAGATTAACCAACAATCTAGCCGAATGAGCACATATAAACTGGGATAAAAGATTGAACTGGGCTTGACCAAAGAGTTAAACCAAATTCATATAAAAATCTGTACATTTATGAAAGAAATGAGTCTAAATTTGGTAAGCTTTCATTCAATTATTAGGAATAATTCTTTAAACACACACACACATATATCTCATATCTCATATACATATCTATGTACAGTCACATTTTTAAAAGTAAATGTTAGGGAGAGTTGAATATTGAGAATGTTAAGGGGTGTTGATTTCCAAAGGGGTGGGTTGTTGTTTTTTGCCCAAATCAAATACTATGGAAAACATATAACACTGGCATGCAGTAGATTTAGACAGATCCAAGCATTTTTGCTTGAGAGCCATATGAATTTAACAACCCTATCGATTACACGCCATCAAGTCCTTTTCAGTTTCTAGCAACCCCATAGATAGATCTTCCTCATGATGATAAAGTTACTAATCTTTTCTTCGAAGTCTCCAAAGAGTACATTCATCACCACTCTAACTGGGTCTGTCATCTTGTTGCTGGTTTTCCTCTTCTTCTCTTTCCTTCCATATTTCCCAACAATATAAGGCTTGAACCAGAATAGAGCTGGAAAGGATCGGGGGGGGTCATCTACTCCAACCCCCCTGCTCAGCAGGAGACCCTATATCATTTCAGACAAGTAGCTGTCTAGTCTCTGCTTAAAAACCTCCAGTGATGAAGCACCCACGCCTTCTGAAGGCAAGCTGTTCCACTGGTTAATGTCCTCACTCTTAGGAAGTTTCTCCTTAATTCCAGATTGCTTCTGTCCTTGATTAGTGTCCATCCATTGTTTCTTGTCCTGCCTTCTGGTGCTTTGGAAAATAAATCGATCCCCTCCACTTTGTGGCAGCCCCGCAAATACTGGAATACTGCTATCATGTTACCCGCTATTCCTCTTTTCTCCAGACTAGCTGACACCCAGTTCCTGCAACCATTCTTCATATGTTTTAGCCTGCAGGCCTTTAACCCTCTTATTTGCTCTTCTCTGAACTTTCCTCAAAGTCTCAACATCTGTTTTGTAACATGGTGGTGGTGACAAAAACAAAACAAAACCCGGTTTGATTGCTTTCTGCTTGTAACAGTACTGAAGTCTTTATTTGTGGGTTTTACAAATTCACTTAAGGTTGGAATGCCTTGTTACATAGCTCAGGAGTATTTTCAAATCCTACCTCCCACCTGAGGCAAGGGGGCACCCAAGGGAATGATCTACAAACAGTAATATTTCCCCATATATTATTCCAGCTGGTTCCTTCATCCTGGCTATCAGTTCTATATCTGCTAGGCCAGAGGTCTCCAAACTTGGCAACTTTAAGACTTGTGGACTTCAGTTCTGGGAATTGAAGTCCGCAAGTCTTAAAGTTGCCAAGTTTGGGGACCCCTGTGCTAGGCCCTCCAAATGCAGGGCATTCACTGCATTCTACAATGCACTGAACTTGCCAAGGACAGAATCCTTTAAACATTCTGTTTGGAGGGGAGGTTGAAGTTAAGGCTGGGACTAGGGCCAAAATCAGTATTTGAGTGGCATCCTGGGGATTGCTTTCTAAAAGGTAAATGAGGCTGTAAAAGAATCATTTTCTTCATTTACAGATTATTCCCCCCTATGGTAAGGAAAGAAAAGAGTGAAAACCGGGTTAGAAAACATGGAAGGTGTCATGTAAAGTTCTCTAAATGAGGCAGGGCAATTGTACAATAAAAGGCTGATCTGCCAAATATCCAGAAAGAGAGCCAAAAGAAAAAAAAACCCTCCGATTTTGAATAAAGCCAATTATTGCTAAGCCTAAATATCTCACTTCCTGTTTATTTTTTTACAATGGGAGTAAGGATTTTGAAAAGCCATTATCTGGACTCTGTCCTAGAATAAGATTCAATATTTTTCTTCCTTGTTTGAAATGGAGAAGGCTCTATTAAATTAACAAACATCTGGCATTGTTAGTCAGGAACTGCAAAATATCTACAAGGAAAAAAACAAAACAAAACTTCAGCACTTCAATAAAATGAACAGCTGGTCTCAGCACCCCATCATCCTCGGTCCTGTTTTAACTAGAATTGACTGGATACATTCAGAAGTTTAAATAAGGATGGGAAAACATTTCAAGTTATAGTTGCGAGACATTTCTCAGCATCAACTCATTGGCACTGTCAAAAAACAGTAGAGAGCAGTGTGGAGCCATGGTTGAAACAGAAGGACCAACCGAAGTCTTGAGTTTGTGAAAGAAGGCAAGGGTAGAAGCAACCTCAGTGGATGATAAATTGGTATCTCCTATTATGCCCAAATCTGTCTCCCTTGGTCTGCTGTGGTTCAATCTTTGCCAGCATAGCAATCTGTAATGAAGTTTTTCACTGTTCTCACCCTTCTTTTCCTCTTAGACAGATACAGAAGCTTTTGCCTGAAGGTAATTTTATTTTTTGAAGTCTACCTGGGAATGTAGCGTTAGATGCTCACATGGGCACCCTGAAGGATGTTATGTGAAAAACAGGACCCAGAGTGTTGCTGGCTAGATCTGTTGTCTCCTCAGCATCTCTCAAGAGTGCCTCCTTTTTTGTTATTATTCCGGTTGTTTTTAATTGGGTGTGTGTGTGTGTATTTTTTTTTCTTTTGTTCTCCCTTCTGTTTTGTTTTTAGAATTCTGTCACACTGTTAATCTCAGTTTGGTTGCACTTGAATATAATTAAAGTCAAGAATGAGCACCATTAAAACAAAACACTGTTGTGTGAGGGAACGCATCTGTTGGAGCAGCATTGCTTGTCACTAAATGTGTACTTGCTTTTGTTCTAATTAAAAAGAAAGGAAGAAGTGAGCCAGAAAGATGTCCGTAAATGACACAATCTGGTCCCGTCTGTGTTTCATCGTGTTGTAAGGCAATACTGCCCTTTTCTGCTCTCCAAACAAACTCATTAGCTTTGGTTAATTTATTAGCTGTGAAATAATACAAACTTTCAAACGGGGTCCCACCGATCTTTGTAGTGTCAGATATATCTACCGAGTAGGCCAGATCTTTGAAACATGAAGAGATCAGGAATCTTCAGGACATTTATTTCTGAGCTGAATGGCACAATCAGCTGCACAACCTGGTACAGCGGTATTATGTCTTCAGTCTGAAAAGGAGGCCATTGCAAGTCTGAATAATTTTTCATCAACCAACTCCAGGTAAGCAATTAGTGCAAAAGGAAGAAAACTTTTCCTCAATTTTTTGCCCCCTCCGTGATATTTCAATTTCTTCCATTCACCATGTTCTTCTGTATGTGGAGCAAATTTTCCCATCTGTTAAAAGGGACAACCCAACAAAAGCTACATTGAAAGGTTCTGAGGATAACGTAATTGAATTCTGCAAGTAATATATTGCCATGTCCTTAGAATCCTATTTTTCTGAAAATGTCACATGTCTGATATTTCAATATTCTTGTGAGTTTTAGAAAGCTAGTGTCTGCTTCCACGTATTTTTTCCTTTGTGGTATTCCTTTTCTGCTGCTAACTTTTCACAGGAAATTATATGTTGCCCAGCATCTTCTATTTTAGCTTCAAAAACTTGATCACCCTGATAGAATAGAATAGAATAGAATAGAATAGAATAGAATAGAATAGAATAGAATAGA
>NW_020769321.1:15114013-15135248 GCF_900518735.1 Pseudonaja textilis | reverse complement strand
GAATAGAATAGAATAGAATAGAATAGAATAGAATAGAATAGAATAGAGTACTTCATTGGCCAAGTGTGATTGGACACACAAGGAATTTGTCTTGGTGTAAATACTCTCAGTATACATAAAAGAAAATATACATTTGTCAAGAGTCGAGAATCATAAGGTACAACACTTAATGATAGTCATAGATTCTATAGAATTGACAACTAATACATGAAAAACATCAGAAACAGAAAAAAAAGAATGACAACCCCTGTGTTATCATTCTACCCAATTGCACAAAGGGTGAGGGAAAACAACTGTGTCAAATGACAGAGACCAACATGTTAAAAAGGGCAAGATTGTGCTTGCCCCTGTAGCAGTGGTGGTATTATACCGGTTTGGCTTGGTTCTGCCGAGCTGGTAGCAGCGATGAGCAGCAGAGACCAAACTGGTTCTCTCCGCCACTCTGCTGTTGGACCCACCCGCCCACCCGGGCTCCTTATTCACCTTTATCTTCTGCTTTTGAAATGCAGCTGCTTTGCGCAGCACAGAAGAGTGCTGAGCAGCAGCTGCTGAAGCGACCAGGAGAGTGTGGGCTTGCAGGAAATGAGTTGGAATGATTCTGCGCCTGCGCAAACACATTTGCGCCTGTGCAAAGTGTATGTTTGGCACGCTTATGCATGCAAAGTGCTTGCATGTGCACAAAGCGTGGCCCACCAAACCGCGCCCACCAAACCGCTGGTAAATGGTTTTGAATCCCACCACTGCCCTGTAGTATTCCCTATTCTGGTGATGTTGACCCCCAATTCCTTGAATATCCCCTCCTCTGAAGAGTGGAGGAGCAGAAGAGTCAAAGGTGGGCATGGCTGAGGGCTTTCAGGATGATTCCCATCTCAGCTTTATTTGGTGGAATGTGGTCTGGATTCCCAGAAGGGAGGGAGGGCATTCCAGAGGCGCAAGAGACCAACTCAATTTAGTTTGTGTAGAAGAAAGAGGGTGAAGACAACTTCTCCCTAATAGTTCCCACAGTATGTGTTTATGGTGTAAGTTGTCTGCTTTAATTTGACAAGAGTCTGTCCATAGGTGAGGAACAATAAGGGAAACTGCTTAGAAGATTCCCAAGTGTCTTTCTTGTTTTTATAGCCTGACAATTTGTCACCTCTGTAAAGCCACTACTGGTTCCTTCTTTCCCTTGAGATCTGAGAATGAATAATCATCATCATCATCTTTTAAGACAAAGCCACCTCAATACTGGCAAAGGGTATGGTGACAGTCTCTATCAGAAAGGTGAAACTCATCTGATGATATGTAAACATTTTTTTTCAATCAGCCCAGTCCATATATGTTTAATTCTCTTTTACCGTATAGGAAGTGCCTCAGCCTTTGATGAAAGAGTCCTGTCCCCATTCATTTCCTATCTTTCTGAATTGCTTTCCCATTTCCTATCATCTGCACATAATCCTATTTTCTCCATTATTGTCTTAATACCAAGTACAGCACAAGATAATGGATAGGCACTGTAATAACAGTATGGCCTGTAGGAGACCCTCCAGGGAAATATCTTTGATGCTGGTGGAATATTAATGTATTGCAGGTCCCTGATCTTCCTTTTTCACTTCATCTCCTGTTTTCTAAACTGCATAATGATTTTCATACACATGACAAAAGCAGCGAAGCGGTGGGGACGGGGAAGGAGGAGAAAAGTTCATGAGGGGTCCTTGGTGCTCTCTAAGCTTGGTTGTTTTATTGCAGACGTTTCATTAACCAAACCATGTAACATCATCAGCTGGGCTTTAGCACTGATAGCACTAAACACTGATGATGTTACCTAGTTTGGTTAATGAAACGTCTGCAAGAAAACAATCAAATTCAGAGAGCACCCCTCTTTTCAACCCTGAGCTATAAATATTTTCCTTTATTGGAAGAGTTCATAGATGAGCCACAGAACCTTTGCTATTCAGTAGTTTCACTTACTTTCTGACCATCATCAACTTTATGTGGATAATTTCTAATTTTCCCTGGGCAGAAGCAGAGATGAGGCCTATATAACCTTTATGCTGTGTTCCTTTAATCCAAATGGCCAACAAGACCCAGCATGGAAAGGAATTAAAATGTAATTCTTCAATAATGCAACTGTTGAGAGAGCAACTTCTGGTAGATTAAAAACAAAATACTTGATATCACTTAGCTGTTGGATATTCACATCTGTTGATGTCTGCATTTGTCTGTGTATTTTGTGGTCCTGAGATGCTTAATTGTCAACAGCACATAAATTGGACAAAAAAATAATCAGAGCGGTGGACACCATGCGGAGTACATTGTAATTACAATCTAGTACATATATTCTCATTGTTTGATTAAAAATGGAAATTGTATAGCAAAAGCAGCCTTTTCTGTTCAGTAGAATTCCATTTCCTGCCTCTTTTTTTCTTAAAAAAAAAGGCGGGGTGGGGGGGGGAGAATTCAAAATTTACTTCCTGCAAATTTGCCCTTTAGGCAATATAATCTTTCTTTCATTAGAGTTTCCTCTTCCACAGAATGTCCTTTGCTGATTATTCGCCCCTGTCACTTATGTACCCAAAAAGAGCACACAGAAGGGTTATAAATCTCTGATAGCCTCCTATATCAAGCTTGCCCAAAGTAGCATTGAGCTGAAGTAGTACATTTATAACTTTGAGGCCATTTGTCCGATATATCCTTTCCTTTGCAAAGGTACCATTCCTTCTTTGGCAGAATGAAGCCTGTTGAATGTTGCAGAGAAAGGTCATAAATTTCTATTGCTGAGATCACACCCGTCCACTAATGTCCAGCCCATGTGTTGGTTCCACTGCTTCAGCTACAACATCTGATGAGGCAACAACACGGACTGAACATCTCCATCCCCCTTTCTGAAGAATGAGAAATTACACTCATTTAATCTTCCAATAGAAAGAGAGAAGTCACAAGGATTAATTGGTCCCAGGTCAATGTTTGAATGCAAGATGGTTTCTTTTCTTGGAGTCAGATCTGATTCTGGCTGATTCCATGGAGAAGTCCATGTGGTGTTCTAGGCAACATTTGTTCAGACCAAGGCTTCCAGAGGCCGTAATTAAGCACATGCTTAGTCCAAACAACTCTTGTTTTATTTTAATGCTGGGAATTATGTTTATTCCCAGCCTGTAATGAATCCCAATGTCTCAAGATAAGCACCCACCTTTATTTCCTTTGAATTGCTGCTAACAACTAAAGTGCCAAATTAACTGTAAAAAGCCAAACGAAGTACAAAGTCCACACAGAGCTTCAAGGTTTAATCTGAACAAAGCGAATGACTTTGCTTCCTGCAAAGGTTTCTCTACCTTTGCACTTCCTTTATATCTTATGGGAGGGGCAATCACCTTCAAGGCTTACTCCTGAGTTGCCCCTTTTGTCTTAGCTGCTCTTGCCTTCTGGCAACTCTGCACACATCGCTCTGGGAACAGGCTCCCCTTGTTCCTCCGCCTCGCTGCTGCCGTATTCTGGAGGCTCCGGAGTCAGCACATAACTCCCAGATGGTCCTGGCCCCATCTCTGTATCGGATGCATGACCCAAGTCCTCCTCAGACTCCCAGACTGGTCCCCATTCTTCCCCACTGTCAGATTCTGCTGCCATCTGCACAGGCTGCCGGCGATCCACAACATTTGTGGAATGCTTTGCCACTGTTTTTATTCCTAGCTGATAAAGGGTGACTGGCCCAAAGTTCCCAGCTGGCTTCTATGCCTAGAGTGAGGATAATTTCCCCATTCTTCTTAGTCCAGGACCTTAAATATTGGACCAAACTAGCTCAGTACATATATTCTCCTATATAAGGTATCCTTTATCTTTTGCATCTTACATTAGTCCTTTTCATGAAATGCATTTGGCAGATTATTAGGAAGAGATGAATGTGGGTCTTCAGCAAGAAACAGTAGGTGTTGATTGAGTTGAGGCTTAAATCCTTTTCTCCATCTTGGCAAACAGTGATTGGGTGAGGTGTGGAAAGACAACAGCACACAAAAACTGCAGCTCTTGGCCACCAAGAGTTCCACAAGTAGATGACTGACTGGATACATTATCTGGAAAACCGCTGCTGTCTTGGTCTGCAGGATGTGAATAACAAGAACAAGGATTGCAACCTTCTGAGTATAAGTTAAGTTGAGATGATCTAGAGGGAAATAGGCAGGACTGTTATACTGAATAAGCAAAGAGGATTGAAATATACCATAAATCCTTGGAAGGAAGATAGCATTTGGAAGAGACTTAGGCAGACTCCCTCCCTGATTCATTGGGAGGTAAGGAGGAGCAGAGGTAATAAATCTTTATTACAGTCTGCTTCGATAAAATAGAGTTCTAATGTTCTTGCTAAGCTAATTTCCTAGTCTGTCACACTGCAAGGGACTGACAAGTTCTATAATGGGCAGGCATGGGAAAAATGACCTTATTGTGTTTGATGGGAATACTTTGACTGTTGGAGTAGCATTAAAGGGGAAAA
The DNA here is from genome assembly GCF_900518735.1 of Pseudonaja textilis. Next base: position 15,130,786 of record NW_020769321.1, on the reverse strand, counting down.
TTAGCAGTAGTTGAAATGAAAATATTATCCTCTTCATGTTGTTATGAATTCATATTGAGACAAGGGCTAATATTATTATTATTAGCTTATGGTGTTGTTACAGTAGCCAGGAGACCATAAAGCTATTGCAGAGTAATAATTTGGCTTGCCAAGGTGCCAACGCTGTTTTAAGACATGCTTGTGCTCTTCCCAAGGTGCACCACAGGAGGGTGAGCTGGGGAGAAAGAGAAGAGGCTCTTCCTGTAGTGTCACCCAAGACCTCCTCCCTTCCCAGAACTGCATAGCAAATGGGTACCACAACTGGAAAGGTTCAGAGCCATCAGGAACCTTATTGCCTACCCAGAGCACAAACTCACCTCCCCACTGGAATGGTACTTATCTATCTACTCCCATAGAACTTGCTTTTGAATTGTTAGGTGGACAGAAGCTGAGGTGAGTGACAGGAGCTCACTCTGCCATGCAGTGCTTGGGCTCCAACCATCAGAGCTAAGACCATCTCCAGCGTCATTAAGCCACTGAGCCACTGTGTGTCTACACTGAGACAAATATGCTGTTCTTATGTGAGTCATACAGGATTTTTGTATGTATTTCCACCATATAATACAAACAAAGCACTCTAAACACATGCAAATGTGAATTGTTATTTGCAATGTTGGGTAGTTTATTACTTAGGTTCAAATATAGATGAAGGGCTCCATCCACCTTTTTGTTCATGCATGCAGCATGTAACAGTGCAACACAATTGGGGAAAATCTTGGCATGTTACACAGACGGGCAATGAAATGGTTAGTACAGCTCCTTGACTTAACCACAGCTGTTACATTGCCTAGATCAGTGTTTCTCAACCTCAACAATTTTAAGATGTGTGGATTTCAACTCCTGGAATTCCTCAGCCAGAAAGGAGTCCTTTTTAAAAAATTTAACTAGCTATCAAAGCCACTGTAATTCAGAGAATCAGTACAACTGAATGAGAGCTGGAAATGCATGAGAGAATAGGAGTAGTGTGTTGGAAAAAAAACCACATACACACCTTAGGCTGGTATTAAATTAAGTAGCTGGTCAAGGAAGGAAAAGCAACTTTTTGCTTTGTGTGGTTTTGTTTGGAATCTTGAGAGCCAGTGAAAAACCGAGCGGCCAAATATATATGCAAAAGCTTTATTAATGGGAATCACCATTCATCCTTCTTAATATGGAAGGCTGCTTAATAATCTCACCATCGACCTAGGCTCCTAACAATACACCCTTGCATATTAGCATGAATTATGTGTTCACAGGATGGTGGTAGCAATGCCATGCTGTGGTTGGTGTAGTGCTGCTGCCTGAACTACACTACACCTGGTCTATTAAAAACAAACCTGCTATTGACGATCAATCATTGCAGATAATATCTGCAGAGAGATTGTTTCAAATGAAAACAACTGGCACGGTTCTCTTTCTCTCTCTCTCTCTCTCCCTCCCTCTCCCTCCCTCCCCCCCTCCCTCCCTTCCTGATTTTAGTACTGATGCAAGCAGTAGAGAGGAAAGGAAACAAAACGAATGGCACCCAGCTTAAATAGCAATAAAAATAATGCTGATTATGAATGGAAATGTCAGCCTTGCAGAATAGCAAGGGCCAGGGAGAATTAAGAGAAAGAACCGGGAGAGTAAAACCACCATCAGAGAGGAGAAACGATTCTGTCTTTGAATGGAACTGAGCACCATCTCCTTTCCTTCGGGGTCTGATGGATTTCAGCATCTGGCACCCCGGAGTAGTTGAGAATATCTGCTGAAAGCAAGAGGGTAAAAAGCTGATGATGAATAAAGAAAAGAAAAGAGAGAGAAGAGAGAGAAAAGAGAGAAAAGAGAGAAAGGAGAAAAGGAAAGGAAAAGGGGGAAAAAGAACCTCCCTAGGGAAGGAAAAGTTTGGAGCAGGAAAGGAACAGAGACAGGCTGTCCGTGTTCTCCTCTAACATTTGGTAAAATGTAACGTCATTTCCAAAGAATGAATTTGATTCTTGGTCCTTATAATGCTGTTATTTTGGCTGTTTGGGAAAAAGCGTGTCACTGGGGAACAGGCCTGTGATTGAATTATAAGGCCTTTGCATTTTAAACTGGGCTAGGCAAAGAGGCATAATTGAATATGCAGCTAAGAGACATCACAATCAACTGTAGCTTTGTTTGAAAGCCCAGAAGGGTTTTGGTCACCTGGCTATGTGGCTATCTTAGTCAAGCTGCTTTCCTGCCACATGGATCGGCCTGCTGCTGACACGGTTAGTGTCAGTGTCCAGAGTGAGGTGAAACCTTACATGTAAGGTGAAATAGGGACAACAGGGAGCAAGACCTGCTTTTTAGAGAAAAGGAGAGCAATGTTTTAACATCTCTGAGGCCAATGCGGCTCGGGTTATTTGTAATATTGGTTATTGGATGAAACTCTTCTCTGGTTTCATGACCCAATGGTATAAAACATATTTTTGCTTACCGGTAGAAAAAGATGGGATCTTAAGTTAATGTATAAATGGAAAAAGAACTCATCGGTACCAAATGCAATTCCCCCCTCTGTTTTTTGCAGCTAAAAAGAGTTTTAAAAATCTGCCTTAAAATACAACAGATGGCGACAACTGTAGGTTGGAAGAGAATTACACTAAACAGGTGCTACTGAGAAGGTGCTATCTTAGATGCTTGCCAATGTTTCAGATTTTGATGACAGGGTTCTTGTGATGATCTCAGCATACCTCCAACTCCTTGCTTATTCCACTCAACTCCCTGCTTATTCTACTCTACTATTCATTCAAGAATGATTGGAACAGTAGCATTGATGGCCCTTATCCTCCCATTCCAAACAGCTAACCCATTAGGAGCCCACCTAAAATCAGACAACTGTTTGGATTTGACCATAGTTACCTGGATCTATTCTTAATCTTTTAAAACTATTTTGAGAACTAGTGTAATATATTGGCTAAGGCAAATGACTTGGATGAAGAGACCCAGTTCCAGTCTATTCCCAGCCATGGGGATCAATCACTCTCCCTCTCAGTCCAGCTTATCTCATTGGGAATAAACTGGAGGTCTTCATGTAAGATGACTTGAGCTCTGGGAGAAAGGGTGGAATAGAAATCTAATCATAAATCAGTTATTCCAACTCTTAATATTTAGAGAAACTTTATTGATATTTCAGTTATAAAAATAGGTTAGGCTAGATAAACAATTGCAGTAATAAGTATGGTAATATATGAAAGGCATATATGGTGTAAGATAATGGAGACCACCTATGAATGCAATATGTGGGGTGGAGTGATCTGTGCAGTGAAGTATTACACATGCTGGCTGATCACAATATCTTTGTTCTTTTTTGGAGTGGATGAACCAGTCTTCTGTTCTAGCATAAGGTGTGATTTTTGTCAACATAAAGCACTGACAAATCACATGCAGGATTTCAAATATAGTAATGTATATAAACTTTCCCCAACCTAGTGCCAGTGGTGGGATTCAGCCAAGTTCGCACTGGTTTGCGTGAACTGGTTGTTAAATCCCCCCCCTCCCCCGGCTATCAAAGTGGATCCTGTGCGCTGCACTGCACTACAATGGAGATATGGGAAATGGAGTGGCCGGTGCGAGGTGAGGAGGAGTTTGCTTTCCCTCTTTCTTCTCCCTGCTCCTCATCCTTCCCTCATGTCGGTAACTCCATTTCCCATTTCTCCATTGTAGCATAGCACTCAGGATCCACTTTGATACAAGGGAGGGTGTAATTTAACAACTGGTTCGCCCAGGATCAGGTTGGCCCCCGCGGGAGGCTTGTCCCGCATGTGCAAACAGAACTGGAGGATGGGGATGGGCCACACCTCCCACGATAACCAACCTGACCCTAGGTCAACTGGTTGTTAAATTATTTGAATGCCATAACTGCCTAGTGCCCTGCAGATATGCTTAACCAGTATTACTTCAGCAGATTGAGGGATTAGGGATAGCATAATCCACAAAGACTCTGAATATGGAAAAACATCTACGCATTGTTCTGAGAAAAGGAACTGGCTCTATGGACCATGTGAGCATCTGAGTCAGCAGCAGTTACTTTCTTTTAACTCTCTCTTTCTTTCTCTCTCCTAATTACTTTAAGTACATTTATTACACTTACTGGAATTGACATTTTATATTATCGTTTCATATATTATGTTGGGAGCTCAGCAAAAAGAACTCTGAAAAGACTTTCCTTCAGCCTTAGGAAATCAACTTTTCTGACTAAATTGATAACAAGGCCTATCCAACCATAGCTTTAAATCATTATTAAATAATTATTAAATAGAGTGCAATTCTCAGTTGGCTTCTTAATTGCCTGATGTACTATGCTGTTTATTTAGGCAAACTCAACCTGCTTTTGTTTAGCCTTGCTTTGCATTACATGAGAAGCCAACAGCCCTGACTGGCCATAAAATGTAATGAAATTATACAATTAGTACAGGCTGTCTGCCTGCTGAAAGAGCATTTGATGAATTGATTTCTTGGAGACTTCAAACAGAAAGATCTCTAAAACCATTCAGTTCATGAGAGCAAGTCTTTAGGCAGAGACAAGCTTGTTAAACACAGAATATGGATTTGTCCAGGCTCACTAGCTGTGGCGATGCTTTATATGGTTTTGATTATAGTGGGGGTAGTTAAAGCATGATTCACAAACACACAAGGGCTTGAAAATACATAGAGAGACATAGAGAGACCACTACCCCATTCTATCACTTCCTTTTTCTAACCTTCATGCAAAAGAGGAGCTATATTCATGCATAATCCAAGACTTTTAAAAAGTGCATCTGAGATTGCATGGAGGCTCTTCTCTCTCTCTCTCTCTCTCTCTCCCTCCCTCCCTCCATCCATCCATCCCTCTCTTTTCCCCTCCACCCAAGTGAAAAGAAAAACAGAAAAAAATAAAAAGTTCAGGAAAGAAAAAGAGGGAGAGTGCAAGAAAGAAAGGGGGGAAAGAAAAATAAACATAAGACATGTGGTACAGATATAAGTAAAAAACATACATTAAAATCTTACTCAAAGGTTAATATCTCTGTCACTTCCATAATCCCATATAATTGTAATAATCAAATCCCCAAATTAACTTTTCATTTTTTTCAGTTTCTCACAAAAGTCCAAAAATGGTTTCCAAGTGGGGGGGGGGAAAACATTTGTCAAAGTGGTTTCTTTCATCAAGGCTGTCAATTTCACCATTTCTGCCAATTTCATCAGCTTCGCCATCTGTTCTTCCATTGTAGGTATTTGTAAAGCCTTCCACAGCATTGTGCAAACCATGTTAGGGAAGCTGAACAGACTGTTCAAAGGTCTGGGCCGCATAGCTGCATCCTGGAAGTAGCTGCCATTTTGGAGCGGCCACAATTCCTTGTGGCAACTCAGAAAATGGAATCCCCTTCAGGGATGCAGCTACAAGGTACGGAGATGCTGGGGCATAGAGTGGCCTGCCCTCCTTTCACAGTGTGAGGTTCATATCTTCAAAAGGTAAATGCACAAATGAGTTGTGGGGGTAGGGAGTTGAGGGTGGACCTGGCAGCATGGGAAGCAGGCTCAATGCTTAACCCCAAAGTGCTTTTTTCAAGAGGCAACTGGACTTTCTTGTTTTCTTTGAAGACATTTAGCTTTTTGAAGAAGCATCTTGCATGAGAAGTGAAACATTTTCAAAGAAAACAAGACAGTCCAGTTGCCTCTTGAAGAAAAAGCACCTTTGGGACAATCATGGGTGATTGAGAATCTTCATAGACATTTCGCTCAATACTTAAATGGCACATCAGTCATCAATATTGAATATTGTTGGAATATTCAATATTGTCGGAAATGAAAATAACAAAATATGAAAATAACGTTCAAGGTAAAAAGAAATCATCACAGAAATTCTTTCCAACAATGACAAATGCATTTTTCTCCATCTCTCATATAGAGAAATATTAAATAATGGAACATTGTTTCATAATTTGACATAGTTAATTGAACCAACACATAATTCATATTAGTGAAATTAACCCTCAAATATTTAACTCTTTTCTCAATTTTAAAACCAGATTTCTCCATCAAAATATCTTGATCTTTTGCTTGATCTTTAACCATGCCAAAATAATATTTTTTTCATCAAAAGTTCAATCCCTTTCAGGGGGTTCCTGCAAAATCAAAACCAAATCACCAGCAAATGCTCTCATTTTAAAGCTTCTATTTTTTAATTTTTAAGGCCATTATCTCATCTTGTCTAATGTTTCATTTCAAAATTTCAAGAATCGAAATAAACAACATAGGGGACAAAGGATAAACTTTTCCCCTCTCTGGGTATTACATGGTTTAGTCCGATTACCATTAACTATAATTTGAATAGTTATGATGTATTTATCAGCTTGATTCCATGAAGAAAGCTCTCTCAAAAGTCCATATCTTTTAGCACTTTTAAAAAGAAGGACCAATTCAAATAGTGAAAACCTTTCTTGGCATCTAAAAAATTATTGTGGACTAAATGACTAAAGAGAGATTCTCTTTAGTCATTTAGTCCACAATAATTTTTCAGATGCCAAGAAAGGTTTTCACTAGACTCTTTCATTATAGAGATAATACATCCAAAGTGATTTAGAAATGAGAAGGTTGGTTCTAGTGTCCATAAAATTGGCTATGAATTTGATAAGAATCGAATTGCCCACTGCCCACTACCTGCCCACTACCGCTCAACTTAAAAGCCAACCAAGGAAACCCCCAAGGTTCAGGTGGGTTAATTTTGGTTTCCTCTTTCAATCTGGAGGAAGAAGACACCTCCCCCTACCTCCATGTAGGAGCAAAACAAGCTTGTTGTTGTCTCTGAGAGTGTGGAGGTATCTAAGCCACCATTTTCCTCACAAGAAGTCCAATTGTTCATTGTTTCATGGAAACCAATGGCAGCAGCTCTTCTAGTCTCTTAGTTGAACACCTGGAGGTAAGAGGAAGCAGAAAGCAACAGCAACGTGTATGTTCCCTATGCTACCTAGTTCACATCTTCACACATTCCCACAACATGACCTTGAGATGTAGTCATTATATGTTGAGGTTCTCTGGCAGTGGGTGCAGCCGGCAGTGGAATCAGACAGTGGGGAAGAATGGGGACCAGTCAAGGAATCTGGAGAGGACACAGATGAGGGTCCTGCATCCGATGCAGAGATGGGGCCAGGACAATCTGGGAGTGAGGTGCTGCCTCTGGAGCCTTCGGAGTCTGGCAGCAGCGAGGCAGAGGGCCCAGGGGAGCCTGTTCCCAGTGCACATGTGCGCAGAGCTGTTGAAACAAAAGGGGTAACTCGGGAGTAAGGCTGGGAGGTGATTGCCCCTCCCATAAGGTATAAAGGACAGACAAAGATGACGAAATGTTTGCAGGAAGCAAAGTCGTTTGTTCAGTTCAGATTCATTCTTGAAGCTCTTTGTACTTCAGTTGGATTTTGCTCTAGTTCATTTGACACTTCTGTTATTGGCAGCACTTCACAGGAAAGAAAGGTGGGTGCTTATCTCGGGGGATTGTTTGAGATTCATTACCAGCTGGGAATGAAAATAATTCCCAGCATTGCAATAAACCAAGACTTGTTTTAAAATAAGCGTGTGTGTCATTACAGTCTTGGAAACCTTGGTCAGAACAGTATGGCTATGGTTAACTCTGAATTAAAAGTGCTATCATCTTTTGTTTTGTTTTATTTTGTGCTGCTGATGGAAATGCAGGCAGGCAAGGAAACAAACCTTACTTTGTCTTCCAACAAACAGAAACTACAATGATTGAGTGAATGATTGATTGAAGGTAATTGGCCAATGCCAAGCTACCTGAAAATGAAAAATAAATAAATCTTTTCACACTGTAGGCTGCCTAAACCTTGCACAGAGTCAGCCACATATCCTTTCTTTCTCATTTAGAGATTTTGGGTGGAGAAAAATATATTTTGAGGCATGATGGACTCCTTATCACTAACATGCTAGATATATACTCATGTTGTGCTACACACTCAGCAGTGTGTTTTATAAAAAATTCCCTGTTTTTCCTGCCTCTACCCCTAAAACCATCATAATGAGGGTTAGGTTAGTCCAGGTTGGATATTCATATTAGCTCTTAGAGGTGAAGGATTAAAAATCAATCCATCTTCATTTGTAGAAAAATAATTTTAGATTTAGAAGAGAGCCCAACTTGAAGGCTGAATCCACATTTTTTTAGGTTTTTATAATTCCCCTAATGTGTACATTAGGAGAAAATGCACAACAATTTATATCAAAAGTTATAGTGATTCATTTTACTGTGGAGACATAGCTTGCAAAAAATGAGCAAGATTTGGGGGAAAGATCTTCATGACGATGGACCAATATGACAATGATACAGTATTACAGAAATACAGGTGTTCTAAGATACAAGTGTTAAGTGTGCTTCAGTAACCCACATGACTGTGTGACATGGCTGCAGAATTGGGTAGAAATGTTTGTTTTTATGAAAATGAAAACTCTAGGGAAAATGAAATTGACAGAATAATCATTTATTTCACTGGCCTTGCTGACACCTGAAGAATAAACTACAATCAAAACAATAAAACGGTTAATTAAGTTGGAATGAAGGGTCAGGACAATATCCTGAAATTATGATTATATGCTACATTCCCACTTACTCCTCCTATCCCCAGACACATTTTGCCTATAATCTTGTACTGAACTTGTGTGGAAAATCCATCCTTTTCACACTAGCAACGCAGGTACAAAAGGTTAATGTGTGTTAAGAGATAATCGATCTACATTAAGTGATATTGAGCCTGCACCTCTATTGAATGGGAGACATGATAGAAGCACGAGTTGACTTGAGAAAGAAAGATGAATCGCTCTCAAAGTTTCTGGATCCTCCTGCTGTGCTGTGAGATCCTATGGATATACCTCAGTTTTTAGGGATATTGTAGTGATAAGGGAGACAGAGAACCATGATATGGAATTGATATATAACCTGATATATAACCTAACCTACAAGGTGCAACCAGGATATTGGCTACATGTCGGAACAGAAGCAAGATTGAGAAAGGGTGCTCAAATATTTAAGAGAGAATCTGCTGCTACAAATACTATGGAGAAAAGAAAATTAAAAAGTCACTTTTATGTGTGCAAACACACACACACACACACACACACACTTTTTTTTTTTGCAATGCATGCAGCAAGACACACATCCTCATTGATACAAATCAAGATCTTTGTGGTAATTCTAGAAGGCTTCCCCAGTGAAAACTCATCAGGAAAATCCTTGGAAAGCTGAAAATACTTTTATTTTAGAAAGCATTTAAAAGAACAATATCTATGTTTATTGCACTAATTTTAATGCGTAACAATTTATCATTGTTACATTTTCATTTTTTTTAATGCCTTGCATTGTATTTTATTTCTTCGCTGTTGTTTTCCAAAATTAGCTACATTAAAATAATGCTGAATACAGCTTTCAAACACTGGAGCACAATATCCAGATTTGTTATTAAGATTATACATTCTTTGTTACTGCTTTTAGAAATTGCTTGCTCATTATACTTGTATGTTTTATTGATTATATGATATGGTTTTATGCTTATGCTGACTGTGGCCCTGGGGACTGTTAGCAGATGAATGAGATTTACAGTTGGTTGCCATTAAATGGGCGACTGTAATAAAATGGAGGGGAGGGGGGGGATGGAAAACATGCTGAGAGAACCAAAAGCTGTCAGAGTTCCTGGACATCCACAAGATAAATTGGGATTCAAGAGGATTGAGCAGAGTAAGCCCATGGAACTAGAAAGGAATTGTAATAGAAGAAATCTACTCTGCCTTATTCCAGCTGTAGAAAGTAGAACAGTCTCAAGAGATGATAAGCAAAGGTTTAGAGCACTACTTCCACATGGGACTGCAGTGTTGAGGTTCGCCGGCAGCCTGTGCAGATGGCAGTGGAATCCGACAGTGGGGAAGAATGGGGATCAATCCTGAAATCTGGAGAGGACTCAAACAAGGGTCCCACGTTCAATGCAGAGAATAGAATAGAATAGAACAGAACAGAACAGAACAGAATTGAATTGAATTGAATTCTTTATTGGCCAAGTGTGATTGGACACACAAGGAATTTGTCTTGGTGTAAATACTCTCAGTACACATAAAAGAAAAGATACATTTGCCAAGAGTCGAGAATCATAACGTACAACACTTAATGATAGTCATAGGGTACAATCAACAATCAAATCATACTAGGAAACAGTCAATATAAATCGTAAGGATACAAGCAACAAAGTTACAGTCCTACAATCACAAGTGGGAGGGGATGGGTGATAAGGAGTGATGAGAAGATAAACAGTAATAGTAGTGTACACTTGGTAAATAGTTGGACAGTGTTGAGGGAATTATTTGTTTAGCAGAGTGATGGCTTCCGGGAAAAACTGTTCTTGTGTCTAGTTGTTGTCAAGACCTTCTGGGAGGGAGGTGTTGTCTTCAGAGCCTTTGGAGTCTGGCAGCAGCGAGATAAAGAAACCAGGGGAGCCTGTTCCTAGTGCACGTATGCGCAGAGCTGCTAGAAGGCAAGAGCAGCTGAAACAAAAGGGGCAACTCAGGAGTAAGGCTGGGAGGTGATAGCCCCTCCCATAAGGTATAAAGGACAGACAAAGATGACGAAATCTTTGCAGGAAGCAAAGTCCTTCATTTGGTTCAGATTCATTGTTGAAGTTCTTTGTACTTCGGTTGGGTTTTTTTTCTAGTTCATTTGATACTTCTGTAATTGGCAGCACTTCACAGGAAAGAAAGGTGGGTACTTATTTCGAGTGACTGAGATTCATTACTGGCTGGGAATGAAAACAATTCCCAGCATTACAATAAAATAAGACTTGTTTTTAAAATAAGCATGTGAGTAACTATGTTCTAGGAAGCCTTGGTCAGAAATGCAACAGGTTCAGCGATGATACTGAGGTGTGACCAAATACAACAGAGAAAGAGGCAGCTTAATTCTGCACATGGTCCTTGCTTAATGATCAGTCATTTACCAACATTTTAAAGTTATGATGCACCAGTTCAGAGCTACTTACAACTCAGCTCTGGGATTCTGACAGCTGCAACTCCATCCCCACAGTTACCTAATGGCCTTTTGAGCACCGGCTTGCATTTACAAATGTTTGCAAGGTCCCACGGTTCATGTGTCTGTGATTTTTAGTGTCCTCCCCCCCCCCACCAGTTTCTGGCATTTACTTCCGGTTTCCAGCAAAAAAAACAACCCCCACCCTCATCCATTGAAGAAAATGGGTGTACTGAATGCCGCCTGCATTCACTGTTACAAACAAGGTCATAAAATTACAGTCATGTGCTGACTCACTTAATGACTACCATAACTTACAATCATAATTCTGGGCTCAGTTATGGTCATAACTCGAGAACTACTGTATTGCAGTCTCACCTTTCCTTGGCACAATATCTGAGGCAGCTTCTTTCATGTCAGAAATGGGTTTTTTTGCCTTGGGTTACAAAAATGCCGACTGTGTGATTGTTAGAGGAGATCCCTGGGGTCAGGATGGAATAAAGGCACCAAATCCAGCACACCAGAAGGAGTTGGAAGCCTTCTCACAAACAGCACTACACTGTTTTTAGAGGTGGAGGGACAGTTTTATTTGTTTAGTCAAATATATTACATCCAGTTTATAGAGCCACCAGCTCAAGTCATTTTGGAGGGCTTACAATAAAAGTAGCCCATGAATTCCCTCCAATGAAGTGGCAAGATCAGATATAAGTAACAAAAACCACAAAAGCAGCCAGGCCTAACAATGAAACATATAACTAAAAAGAATTATTGGGGCCTGGAGAAACCTTGCTTTTAAAGGATGACAGGACTGGGGCAATACAAACTTCTGGAAGAGTGCCATCCCATTCCACTCCGTGATGGTGCCATAACAGAGAAGGCAATGCAATCCCACCCAGAACTAAGATGGTAAATACATATACCAGAAGAATGAAGACCCCACAGTCACTCTCCCTTATCAGGGTTGAGTTTAAGCTTGTTCTTCCCCATCAGTGGTGAGATTCAAAATGTTTTACTACTGGTTCTGTGGGCGTGGCTTGGTGGGCTTGGCAGGGGAAGGATACTGTAAAATCTCCAGTCAGAGGTGGCCTTTGTCGGTTCTCTGAACTACTCAAAATTTCCATTACCGGTTCTCCAGAATACCACCTCTGTTTCCCATCCAGATGTTCACAGTCTGCAGGCAGGTCAGACAAAATATTAGTTGCATCACTTGGTCAGCCTGGATGCACATTGATAATATTACACCCCATATTGTCAGATAACGTCAGCGATTTCATGTAGGGGTTAAATAAGAGAGATGAGAAGGTCAAGCCCCGAGGCAACCTGCAGATAAAAGGTTGAAGGTTCAACTTCTCCCTTCTGCCAAAATTGATTGCTCTCCTTTCTCTTGGGCCATTTACAATCTCAACATCATGCTTTATGCTCCTAAACTCCATAGCTCCTAATCTCTACCATGATTGAGGATATCAAAAGCTGCTGAAGAATCAAGAAGAACCACCCCCATCCTGGCTTCACTAGATATTATTTGGAAATAATATGTTCAATGCCTTCTCTGTACTGTGCACCATAGCCTCAACTAAACATTCACCATTCCTTGGACCCATTCTCACACATACATGTACTATGTATCACTTCCTTCCTTTCGAGAAATTTTAATGAATGAAGAAAGGCATGGATTTAATGAACAGATGGTTACATTGGTAGAACTCAGGATCTTGTCCACTTTCTCTGGAGTTATAGAGTCAAAATCCTCTGAGATGACATGACTGTTGTGGTTCACTGGCAGCTGTTGCAGACAGTGTTGGAATTGGACAGTGAGGAATTGGACAGTGAGGAAGAAAGGGGACTAGTCAGGGAGTCTGAAGAGGACTCGGATGAGGGTTCTGCGTCCGATGCAGAGATGGGGCCAGGATCATCTGGGAGTGGGGTGCTGCCTTTGGAGCCTTTGGAGTCTGGCAGCAGTGAAAAAGAGGACCCAGGGGAGCCTGTGCCCAGTGCGCCTGTGCGCAGAGCTGCTAGAAGGCGAGAGCAGTTGAAACAGAAGGGGTGACTCGGGAGTAAGGCTGGGAGGTGATGGCCCCTCCCATAAGGGATAAATGTCAGACCTCAATGATGAAAGCTTTGCAGGAAGCAAAGTCCTCCTTGAAGCTCTGTGTACTCTGGTTGGTTTTTTTCTGGTACTTTGGTTGGTTTCTGTTATAATTAATTTGGATACTTCTCTTTTTGGCAGCATTCTATAGCACTGAAAGGCATGGGCTTATCTTGGGGAACTGTTTACGAATTAGTTCTGGCTGGGAATGAAAGTAATTCCCAGTGTTGCAATAAAATAGGTTTTACTTTTGAAACAAGGTTGTGTTTAATTACATTTGATGAAGCCTGGATCAGAACAATGACGAAGTTAGGCCTCAGTCAATTCACTAGGATTTTCCTACAAAGCTGAGGAGATATGTAGCTATCAGATAAGTGCTGTTGGCCTGAAAGGACAATGCAGTTCACCTGAGGTTTTTTTCTGAATGTTAGAAACAAGAAACGAAAACCTTTCTTATAGCCTTTTGGAAATGTTTCTGGTCTACAAATAGTCAGAAAAGTCTCTGTTCAATCTCTGTTTTATTTCCACTGTGAAACCAAAACTCCTGATGGATGGAAAGCTTGATTGTCTCAAAGTAGCCAAAGTGAAACATTACTTTCCTAATTACAGTATAAGTTTTTCAAAGTCACCTGATCAAAATGTGAGATTTAGTGCTTTATGTAATTTCATAGTCTATTATGTTACTTGGGGTATTCTTGCTTGCTCTTTTAAGTTAAGTGTTAACAATATTATTGAAAGTATCACATTTGATTTTTCCTAACCCAGTGCTTCTCACCCTTGATAACTTTAAGATGTGTGGACTTCAATTCCCAGAATTCCCCAGCCACCCAAACATATATGTTTCAAACAACAAAACTTCACTGATTTTATTATTCTAGGTAAGCAAGTCTAGGATTAACAACAGTCATGAATAGTTTTTAAAAGAATAGGAGAGTTTGGACTAGTTTATATCTACCTCTGTGTAATAGTATAGAAAGTAATAATGTTATGCAACCATCTGCCCATTCAAAATTATGCCAATAGGACATGTGCTGACATTCAAATAAGAGGATGAAAGATTTGATTATGACAAATCCAAAATACTGTGTAATATTTGTCATAGAATATACTTCACTGGAAAAATCTCTTTTAAAAAAGAGATAAATAGAAGAGATTCCTTACAGAGGACATACTGGAAAAAAAAAACCCCAGGGATTTCTTGAAGATTAAGTATATTTGACAAATTATTTCAATACAACGTTACAGTACGGTATTCCATTGTGACCAAGGCACTTCATTTAAGCAAAGATATTTCTTTCCTACGCTCAAAATATCTTCTCTTGTGTCTATGACTTGTCGTGCCTTTCAAAATTTCACACTTCTGCCTTAATTTGCTGCCACCATTTATCAAGAGACACCGATAAGTCTTCAAGAGTCAATTGAAACGGGGAGAGCAACATTAGGCATGAACTAAACTTTCTCATTCAAGAACTTTGGTTTAAAAGCTCAATGCATATGGCTGCAGGGGTAGAGAAAATTCAGGAAATGCTATTTTGTCAGGCGACTAGAAGAAAAACCTCTGGAAAGAATTACATTTCTGGTATTTTATTTAATTAATTTATTTATTTGTCAAGCGATTATAAGATAACAGGTATAAGTATAAACATAGTTACGAACACATGAAATGCATACATATAAGAAAAATAAAAAGAAACAATAGGACAGGGACGGTAGGCACGTTGGTGCGCTTATGCACGCCCCCTACATATGATTCATAGGTATGATTTAGCATTTGTGATAGAAATAGAATGACAAGTATTTTCTTGTTTAAAATAAATGTGTACAATTGTAGAAGACCTTCTGATGGCATAGTTTCCCACTAGGAAGGAAATCAGTCTCACCAGCATTCCTCTCCTCCAGAAAACCCTGGAATATGGGTGCCTCTGGAGGAGGAGATCATCAATCATTAAAATAATTTTATGGAATTTTGCTTAAAAATAAATAAATTCCATAATTTTGCAAAAACCTGTGAATGTTTTGTGAATGTTTCGCCGCAGCAATATGGTTTTAGTGATCAATGGATACCCAGTTTATTTATTATTTCTTTACTTGGTAGCTTAATTGCTGCCCCATCCCAATAGCTTTCAGTAGCTTATCTCAAAATAGAGATATATTGCAATAAAACCTGGCAGCTAAAAGCTAAAGTAACCTTGGAATGGTGTTAAAGAAGCTGAAAACAAAGTCCTTAAGCATAGCTGGCTCCAGAGATGTACCCCAGAAAAGAAATAAAAATAAAAGAAATAACAAGTGCATAATACCTGCAACTTAAAAAGAAGGTGATCCCAGGTACATCCATAGTACTCTGGTTTTTAACTTGTTTAGTTTGTTTTTCAGTATGTAACATTTTAATGTTTGTGCCTCTGTTTTAATGGCATTTGTAAGCCAAACAGTCACATGACAATGGATGGCATGTACATTAAACAAACAAACAAACCAATAAACAAATAAATATATAATAAAACAGCATTTAAGTTGAAGCAGAATGAGGCAGGAGGCCCACCTCCATACATGATTCTAGCCTATTTAACGGCTGCCAGTTGCATTTTCCTTGTAAGTATGCTAGCAATAGCTTTATTAAAAATAAAAAAGGACATTAGTTCTACAGTGGAACTATTATGTTCTACACAAATGTTCAGTGACATCTTGTAGCCCTGCTTATTTTTCTTTTCTTTAGAGGATGATATTAAATGAATGTAAGGGAAAATGTTATTCCACACTGCATGAATACAATTATTCTGTGACTAAACAATGTGACTTTATAAAATGTGCATAAGTGTTGGTAATAAACATGACAAAATATCGCTGCAGCTTGCTTGATTAAAGCATGCTTCTCTGCCAAGACAATATTTTCATTGTTTCTTTTGTACTCATCCTTCAGCTGTCATGTTGTGAGGCACTCTCACGCTTGTATTTCAGACCACATACAATTCTATTTTCTGGATGCCTCTCCTTCCAGATCAGGGGTGTCCAACCTTGTCAACATTAAGACTTGTGGACTTCAACTCCCAGAATTCTGGGAGTTGAAGTTCACAGTTCTTAAAGCCACCAAGACTGAGACTCCTATTCTAGACAATGATTAATCTTGTACTCCATCATTTAATACATTACCAAGGTGGCATTTCAATGTCAAAACATAATACAACAATTAAAGACATAAGATATATGCGAAATAGCAAATATAGCAACCTTGGAACCATTAAAAGACTTAACAGATAAGATGAGAAAATAGACCATACTGAACATGTAAACCTCAGCAGAGAGTCCTGATCTGCTGACATGAGGACATTAGGTAAATGCTGGTGAGCAGGAGCTTCAAGTCCAGGAAAACATCCATACTGATCCAACTGTGCATCAGTTCTGACTAGGAAGTAATGCTCCATTCAGTAGTAAAAATAGAAAAATCCATGGGACGAGAAGAACCAGAAACACACAGTCACTAAATCTTATCAACTCTTCCTCCTCATCCAGACATTAACAACCATTAGTCTTTGGTCTATATACAGTGGTTATCATTAGCATTGTTAGAGATGAATAATCAAAAACAGAAATGATAGAGATGATAGATAGATAGATAGATAGATAGATAGGTAGATAGATAGATAGATAGATAGATAGATAGATAGATAGATAGATAGATAGATAG
>NW_020769321.1:15057596-15111265 GCF_900518735.1 Pseudonaja textilis | reverse complement strand
GGAAGGAAGGAAGGAAGGAAGGAAGGAAGGAAGGAAGGAAGGAAGGAAGGAAGGAAGGAAGGAAGGATAATCTTGACCAAAATATTGTACAAGCGAAAGCAAGAATACTGATATATTCATAATTTTGGCAAACATTAAGGACAGAGTTCTTGGCAGCACTTGGCACTAATGACAAGAGATGAGAAGAGCTGGTGACATGTTTTATACTCTAAGAACTGTATACTATTTGTGGAGGTAAAAATGGAACCTGCTGTTTTTGGCAGAGGACAGCAATGAATGATTGTATAAATCATGTAGTGCTGCTATAGGCCGAGTCATCTTTGCAGTTCTTTATATTCTAAAAATAAGAAAATTAAGCAATATGTTTCTGTATAGCCTAGATTTAAACACAGACTTCTGAATTGACTTAATAATGATACTGAGGGAATCACAGTAAATAGGTCTTTTTTTAATTAGATAATATTCTTTCCTTCTGTTATGTTTATTTGAATGTATATAAAAATTTATTTTTATCATATAACCACTACTGCCTTTTTGCTGTAGTAATACATGTATTTCACTTTCAAATAAAATAATAACAACATCTTTACACCTCAAGAAATTGTGACTGGCCTTAGTATGACATGTCAGTGGCTTCTGAAAAGGATATTTAATTCTCACCAGAATGATCCCAATTGAAGAAATTGTGAAGTCTGGGGGGAAAACATTATATTGGTTCCTGTCTGAAGAAATATGTCTTCCAAGATATATTGTTGGTGACACAGGACACACAGAGAAGGAGGCAGAAGGCAGAAAATAAGCTATGTTAAAGGCAAATTCATATACAGACAATGAATAGGGGAGTTGCTTATTAGATATTCAAAGTATTATTAAGCGCTACATTTCAATTGATGTTGAACTTACTGTTGTCAAAATGCTCTGATATTCTTAATAGTGTCTTTCTTTTGTCTCAATGAATGGCAGCCTCTAAGACTTGGTATATGACCTTGATAGTATATCGGCTTTGATATCTACTGAAATGGACTGGGAAGCAATTTTAAGAGACTCTGAAATATCTTTGGGCTTCTTATGTGTCTTATTGAGTCAACATTTTGCTACCTTTATAGGGAAAAGAAGACTTGAGATCCTCAGAAATGAAACGGACTCTCCAATTCCATTGCAGACTTCTTGCAACACATCTGGTAGTTAAAGGCGATAGTCCCTCAAACTTTCCCTTTTAAAAAAAATATGTTGGGTTACATAAACTTATTTCCTTCACCTAAAAGCTTCCTCAATCCCTCCTGCTTGAAATTAATCACCATTTGACGGTACCTTTGTTACAGTCTGTTCCAGGTTGTAACAACTACAGTTGCCTAAAGTGATGTCTTCACAGTCTTCCTAGATAATATTTGGAAATTCTGCAAAAGTTACCCATCCTCTTTTAATGCTTTCATCGCCTTCCAACATTTTTGACGAACTTGAGAATGGCCCAGAGGTCTACTCCTCCTGTAATCTCATTGCTACAATGTGAATATAATCTCAGGAAGTCTTAGGCTTCTTACTGTTGAACTGAACTGATAAAAAATATCGGTGGCAGAATGAGGTTAAGAATATAATGTTAGAACAATACTGAGCTAAGAGTCAATATGTGGAGGAGGAGCTCTCTTAAAGTAATTGGAAATTGCATAGAGTAATATTGGTGCATTATTTTTGCTATTAAGATGACTATTGAGAGGCTATAGTTAATACGTCTGGCCATTGCTTGTCTTTAAATAAAACTATAACACCACCACCCCCTTCCCCCAAAAGTAAAATCTGAGTTTGATTCTGAAGAATTGATACCTGTCCTTTGCTGGAAGCTACAGAACATTTCCGACACACACAGACATGGCTTATGTGTTTGTTTATTTGTTTGTTTGTTTGCAGAAGCAAGCATGGCCATTGCGTTCATTCATAGTATTTATTGAGAAGATAAAGTGATTGATGTTTTGATCCTTATTAAGTACTATTTACAAACCCTGCAACCATGTTAGGATCTGAAATAGAATTATTATGGACAAAGGCAATGGTGAGAAATTATATCTTTAGTGAGCCTTTAGTGAAGAAATTGGTCCATACTAAGTTCATTTAACAGTATTTCATATCTTCCAAACTCAAATTGTGTAGCATGCAAAACAATTTATATTTTATCTGTACCATCTAATTAATTAAATGGCCCCAGAGTAGCAGACTCACAAATCTCGTTAATAGCTGAATACTGAAATAAAGGCTTCTCACCCTTACTAGAATAATATTTGCATATCCCCACCTGTGATGGGTAATAAGTACCTGCCACAAATCAGAATTATGAATTTTGTACGCCTAACAAAACCGCAGGGGAAATTATACCTCAGACATTCCATAATAATTGCAGTTAAGCTGTTTAGTGCCATCCATTTATTCTGCCTGAAGTATTTAAAACAGCAACAGTTGTAAATGAATTCAGGTGCATATCCAAAGAAGGTTTTTTTAAAAAAAATTCCCCCCTGTCTTGCCATATATATTTATCCTTCTAAAAAGTTTCAGATGCACATTGTAGCACTCACAGTTAGACATCTGATAATAAAATGGAAAAAGAGGGCTTGGGATCTTGGTCATTTTTAAAGACTGTCTGAAACAATGAAAGCTAGAGAATGCCCCAAACTGTTTTTGTTCAAATCAGTCACAAAAAGCTAACAGAAAACTATGTAAACAAACAGAGCTAGTAGCTTGAGTTAACAGGGCTTTCTTTTCCAAATCATCTAAATTCTTCAGGGGAGGATTAAGAGTAAAACAGCTACGTTACATGTAGATTTCTTTCTTTCTTTCTCTCTTTTTTTTAAATCATCCAGGGAATTGTGGTTGGTAAGAGGCAGACAGGCAGAAGTTACCTCTGGTTTGTTTATTTTCTTGTCAGGAGAAGAAACCATATCTTGGAAAGCAGCCAAAATGAAAAAGCTCTGATATGTTTTCAGTTTGACTTCCTGACTGGAAATATAAAGGCACCCACACACACAAAAAAAGGATTCTGATATTCCACCTGGCAGAAAGCATGCCAATGATTCCAAAGCACACAAATCTACAAAGCTTCTTAAGGCAACTGTTTTAAAAAGATTTGTTGTTGTTGTTCTTATTATGTTATTAACTTTTGAACTGTTAGTAGAAAATAAGATGCAAACCTTCAAATAAAGTTTATTTCATCCTAACTTAACACCAGTTAGTAACATAAAAATGGGGAAACTTGATACTCATGATAATGAAAGAAGGATTTCTGTATACACTGGCAAAGCTGAAAGATACTAACAAGATATATCAATTTGTACATTAAGAAGACAATGTGGGAAGAAAAAAATTGCTTGTTTTCTAGAAATAGGTTTGAAGCCAGGAGGGTGTATGTGTGTGTGTGTACTGTGTTTTCCCCAAAATAAGACCTTGTCTCATATTTTTTGCAACCAAAACAGGCACCAGGTCTTATTTTCAGGGGATGTCATCCACTGACTAACCTCACTTGTGTGCATTGCCCCGGCCTCCTTTTCTGTAGCTGACAAGGCTTTCCTAAAGGCCTCTACAGCTGATAACAGAGCTCTGGATCAATCCAGAGCTTTGTTATCAGCTGCAGAAGATATGGGCCGGCAGGCAGGTGTTAAAGTGCACGAGGCCTAACTGCAACTGTCAAAGATAAGAAGTAGAGCAGCTCCATCCTTCATCCCCAACCTAGCTTAATTTTTACCCATCCACTCTGGAGTGGGTGAGATCTTAATTAGAGTTTATTTTTGAGGGTAGGGCTTATATTGGGTGCAAGTATAAAATTCAAGTGGGGACTGTCAGGGCTCCAACAAATCCACCCCCATTCAAATTAAAAGTCTCTAGCTGTATCTCAGTGAAAAGAAAATTGATTTATTAGAAGTGGCCATGTTGGCACTTAGCTGGGTGCAGCCGATACTAAATTACACCATACATTTCCCCCTTGATCGTGGTCTTTCCCCCATCCCCTGGATGTGACTTCTCCAATGGGACACATCCATCTCCAAGAGTCATCCATCGTGCTCTCCAATAACCTTCTTATGCTCTGACAACTTTGGGCTGCTGGGGTGATTAACTAGGCATTTAAGGAATGCCTTGTTTTCCCCCACTCCCTTTTTCTGGAAGCTATAAAGACACACCCACACCCACAGTAATAGCAATAGCACTTAGTATTTTGTCAATTTGTCAATCGCTTACAAGATACAGGTATAAGAATAAATGTAGTTTTGAATACATGAGGTAGATACCTATAAGAAAAATAAAAAGAAACAATAGGACAGGGATGGTAGGCACTATTGGTGTGCTTATGCACACCCCCTACAGGCCTCTTAGGAAGGGGATGAGGTCAATAGTAGACAGTCTCAGGTTAAAGTTTTTGGGTTTGGGGGAAGAAACCACAGAGTCAGGTAGAGTATTCCAAACATTGACCACTCTGTTGCTGAAGTCGTATTTTCTGCAGTCAAGTTTGGTTTGGTTAACCTTGAGTTTGTATCTATTGTGTGCTCTTGTATTGTTATGATTGAAGCTGAAGTATTCATTTGCAGGTAGGACATTGCAATGTATGATTTTATATACTATATTTAGATCGGACCGGAGGCGGCGTAGTTCTAGGTTTTCTAGGTCTAGAGTTTCAAGTCTGATGGCATAAGGTATTCTGTAATGAGTAGAGGAGCTTCTTGTGAAATATTTCTGGACTTTTTAAATTGTGTTAATATCAGATACATAATATGGGTTCCAGACTGATGAGCTGTATTCAAGTATAGGTCCAGCAAAAGTTTTATATGATCTAGTTAGTAGTGTGATATTACCAGAGAAGAAGCTATGTAGGATTAGGTTAACAACTCTTAATGCCTTTTTGGCTATGTAATTACAGTGGGCTCTAGCACTTAGTTCATTAGAGATGAGTACTCCAAGGTTCTTGACAAAGTTTGCATCCTCAACAAGGTCTTGATTATATCTATATACCACTTCAGAGTGATTTACAGTCCTCTCTAAGCGGTTTACAGAGTCAGCATATTGCCCCCTGCAATTTGGGTCTTCATTTTACAAACTTTGGAAGGATGGAAGGCTGAGTCAACTTTGAGAAGGTGAGAATTGAAGTGCTGGCTGTGGGCAGAATTAGCCTGCAATAGTGCATTCTAATCCCTGCACCACCAGGGCTCTTTTAAACTCAGAAAGGAAATGCATAACAATGCTGAAAATAAATTCAGTCCAAAAGAAAATAATCAGGGATGTCATCACCTGAATAATAATAAAAAAGAGGCATAATTAATTTGTAATTGAAGTAAAAGCTACAATAGATAGTAACCACCCCACACCCACAAATGCTATTTTCCACTGATGGTGATGCCAATCAGATCTCTCCAAATTTATATTTCTTTCAAACGGATGATACCTTACCTATTGTATCAACTTGACTGTGATAAAAACAAGGGATGCAGAAATTCCTATGGAAGTCCTGCATTAATTGAAAGAATCAGAGAGAATAGATATACAGTAGAAAATATTATTTTAAAAAAGTTTTTCTTGAGACTGTTAATTTGTTCTAAACAGCCTCTATGAGCTAAAGAAAAAAAGGCTGCCATGAAATTCTATACACATTTGATTCATAAATAAAATATCCAAATTAATTGAATATAGCATCTGTTTATGATATTCAAATGCTAACAGAGACAAATGTTACTGTGTAGTGTATTGTACAGTGCAAGTTTAAAAACCTATTGTTGAAGTAGAAGTTGTGATATCCATCCAATTGCCTCTACAGGATGAGATTTATAATTCAGCAACATCTGGAGGAGTGCATAGTTCTCTTTGCTCTTTGCTTTGATTCAAATCTCCTTCAGTTAAGAAGTTAATTTGATATTGCCTAGATGTTGTCACTTTCTTAGCCTAAAGTATATTCAAAAGTTGTGGAGATAAAGAGAGAGGAAAAGACTGCCTTATGTTTGAGGCTGCCGTAAGCTTAATGGAAGAAACAATAAGGATAAATTATAATAAATAAAGCCAAACAAAGTGTTCTTTTAAAAAGACACCTCACAGATTTATCAAGAATATTGAACAAAGGATGAAATATATTTCTTTGTCATCCAAAATGATCCCTGAGTTAAACATTCAGCTGGATGGTAGGGGGAAATTTAGAGACAGGAAACCTTTTGGTCTAATGGCCATGTGTCTCCTTGAGAACTTACCAAGGACTTTGAGACAAAGATGGGTGATAACACCCAAAGCACAAAATGAATGGCTCATGTCCTATGCCCATTAGCAGTCTAATCAGACTTAGAGAATGGCAGGAAGCACAAGGAATATTTTGAAGATACACTTTCCCAACATTATTTGCAATTCTATTCCCATCTTCTGGTTGACCAGGCTGCACCCGCTAGTCAACCTTGTCCTAGGCTTGATAACTAAACTTGATTAATAGTTGCATAAGAGGCTTCCAAGAAATATCAGGGTTGTAGGTGGACAAACATCATGGAAGCTAAAAAACATTTTGGAGGAAGGCAGTGCAAACCATTCCCCTACTGATGTCCAGAAATCCTCATGGATACGTCCATGGAGTCACCAGGAATCAAGCTTCACTTGAAGAGGACTTGACTCTTAAATTTAATTAATGTGAAAGAGAAAGGTTCATATTTGCTTTTAAACATTAATATTCATATTTCCTACCATAAACCCTTCAAGCTCAAACCTTTGGAAGAGTAAAATCGTGAAAGTCCTAGAAGGACTACTTGCTTTACAATTTTATTCTTGGTGCTAGAGATGGAGAAAACTCTGATTTTCTATCTTGTGTAACAAAAATAGCCTGCTTGGTTTGATTTTTGGAAGACGAATCTTTATATTTACTGCTCTACCTCAAGAGAAAGTGTCTTGGGTCATCACTATTGTTTGTTTTCCTGGAAAAGACATGAAGTGGGACTGGGGTGTGTGTGTCATATAATGGAGCATATCATACCTAGGGTACGTGGAAAGCATTTCACAGGGTTGCTCAGGAAGACAGAGATTTGTGGGGGGGTAAAATAGCCCTTTTCCCATCTTCTTCTTCAAAATATTTATCCATCTCCCAGTGCGCAAAATGAATCACTATATATAATGTAGATCTTCTGAATAACTTATGACCCAAACATCCACCTGAGGGGGAAAAAAAGGAAGGAAATAATCCCTTTTCAGAGTTCCTATTTATAAACCATCCATTTAAAAAAAAAAGTTCTCTTTATAGCCTTGAGTCTTAAAAGTCTGAAATTTCAATAAAACGTGCTGGCGGGCGGGGAAGAAAAGCTTTCACTCAATCCCAAGACAACAATACGATTATAAATCATTGAATCAGGTGCTGCTTCTTGATTGCTGCTTTGGGTTTTTTTTTTTGCACAGTTTGAACTGTCTGCAGAACAAAATGTTGTTTATAAAATATGAGAACAATATTTTAAGTCTAGATAGATCATCATTTCTCATCTCCTGTCTCTGGTCTGAGAAAGAAAGAAAGAAAAATATGAAATCTTCCTGACTGATTAACACAAATGCTTTTGTCCATCGTGATTGACCCCAAAATTATTGGTATTAAATGGCATACAAAAGTGGTTAAATCTGTGGGGTTTGCATTCTTAATGGCAAATGTTGTCAAATTGTATAATAAGTGATTTAAAAAAAGGGGGGGGGGAAAGCAATAACCATGTTATTCATATTTTGCATGTTTATTGTTCCTATATTTCCTGAAATTTGTACTTAATATGGACTCTAAATCAGACTTCTGGAAGCAGCATGTGGATGTAAACAATTGCTATAATTAAGAGTGTGCAACTGTAGTTAAAGTGTTCCCATTCCCATTTACAGTCTTACATTTATGTGTTGTTTAAAGGCATTTTTGAAGTTTGCGCCTTTTGGAATGATAATTTCTTTAAACCAATATTCTGTGTGGCTTTTCATGATCTGGAAGGAGTTGTATATCTTTGGTAAGATCTGGTAATCCTTTAATTCGGGGTGGAGTTGGGGCAGCTAGGTGGAGCTAAATGTTTCCTGGTCAGATGCCTACATGGAGTTTGCAGCAAATAGGTTTTTCATTGTCCCCTTAGAGAGAAACATCTGCCGCTACCTAGGATGAAACTCTCAACCTTCTGAGTGGGAGGTGAGTTTCTTCACCACTAGGCCACCATGCTGCTCCTTTGGTAGGATTAGATATATTGTTTGCTCCTTTGGTAGGATTAGATATATTGTTTGCTCCTTTGGTAGGATTAGATATATTGTTTGGAAATAATTTCGGCCTCAGCATTGTCACCAGAGGCTCAGTGAAGGAAAAAGAAAGATTTGCAGAAGATACTCTGTTACAATACAAAGTATTGTGAGGCTTTCTGAAAATGGTAAAAAACCTCTCAAACCAAGGGAACTAACCTGCCAATTGGACCATGTTTGTAAGTTTAAAACACTCCAGTTCTCTCCGTCTGACTCCCTGTCCAGTTCAAACTATCAGTATTGATTCATAAAGGTGTAAATGATGTTATGCTCAGAAATCTGGAAGGATTATTTCCTTAAATATTCATCTATTAGGATCCCAAGTACAATACTTGAGGCCCTTTTTCAGACACCTCTAGCACTGGTGGGGGAGAGACACAGGGCATAAAAGAATCTTTTTGATCATGTGTACCATCTGTGGGATGGTCTCACTTCTCATTTATCTTTGTGGTACCTACTGAAAATCTTTTATTTTCCCTGGCATTTTAAGAACAGTTTCAATGTGTTTACACCTTAGTATTTCTTTGCTATTTCATTTGCCCTTCTTTGCAGGTTATGTGCCAAGCAATAAATCTTTTCCAAGTTTCTAATGGGAGTGGAAAGTCTCACCACAAGCAATTGGTTCATTTTAAGAGCATTACTATGGGCTATCTACTTACTTCAGTGTACAGAATAGCTAAGGTCCATCTTTTGAAAAAAATCTGAGATAAAGTTCATTTCAACACAGAAAGAACATTTACTTCTTTAGTGGAAACTTGACAAGAAGAAAATAAAGTTTTTTAAAAAAAGCAATTAGTGGGCTTTTTTAAATCACATATTGATTCTTAAATTCTAAGCCTTAAGTTTCAATCTAATTCCACCCCCCGTTAATTAATTTTATATGGCCATCCAATTCAAAGCAGTGACTCTGGGTGGCTAACAAAGTTATACAAGCACCCAATAACAATTGCAATGAATATGCACGTAGGGGCAGCACATACACTAAAATAGTATCCAAGAGCCATGGTGGCGCAGTGGTTGGAATGCAGTACTGCAGCTACTTCTGCTGCCTGCCGGCTGTCTGCAATTTGGCAGATCCAATCTCACCAGGGTCAAGGTTGACTCAGCCTTCCATTCTTCTGAGGTGGGTAAAATGAGGACCCAGATTGTTGGGGGTAATATGCTAACTCTGTAAATTGCTTAGAGAGGGCTGTAAAGCACTGTAAAGAGGTATATAAGTACTAATCCTGTTGCTATGTTATGACCCCTTTCACAGTTAGATCCTTCAGTACATGTAAGAAGGACAAGCTAAGAAAAATTCTCTTCCCCTCCTTCCCTCTCTCCCTCCCTTCCTCCTCCACTCTCCATTATGTGTAAATGCTCGTACATGTGTGTGCATATACAGTATGAGATTTTTTGGAAGTGCACAGTAAAAATTGTTGGTGAGGTCTGCATCCAGAGATAAAGATGGAAAGCACCTACTTCAGAGGGATTTGCCCCAAATAGCATATTTTTCTTAGAAAATTAGCATGTAGTAATTGGCTGTTATTATTGATGGTCTCGTTCTTGCCCAGTTCTCTAAATACAATAAATTTGTACATGTTTTAATATTGATTTTAAGTGATCCTCACATTTTTTATACTGTACTTTAAAAAAAATAAAAAGTAATGAGGTGTTAAGACCAGTGAAGGCTTAATCTGAGCATCTTACATCCTTTGTTGAAAAGGGTGCTCCCTGCTATTCAAAAGGTTTTCAATCAAATGTTGATTAGGGAGGGGGAAAAAAAAAAACTGCAGGGCTTC
The DNA here is from genome assembly GCF_900518735.1 of Pseudonaja textilis. The sequence continues at coordinate 15,101,240 of NW_020769321.1, read as the reverse complement.
ACAAATTATCCTCCCCAGGATTATTTTAGCTTCACAACTAATACTAAGTGGTAGGCTTTTTTGACTCATCATTTTTCAAACCCTTATATGCTTATGGCTCTTAGGTTTTGTGCGCGCAATTTAAACCCCAGCTAAGCTAAAAGAAATTCTTTAGTAATTGCTGCTTAACTCTGTCTAGTCTAGACAGAGAATCCTCCCTCTCCTTCTTGCTTTTCCTCTTTTGAGATGAGGTCTTCCATCAAAAGATGCTTCCAGCCCTGTTATTGTGGCTGATGCTATATTGAAGAATACCACAGCTACCTTTGGCAATTAATTTTATAAGTCAATACCCTTTGTTTGAAGAAAGATGTTGCTCTGTTTTACCTGAAACTGCTGCCAATCAGTTTAATGGAATAGTGTTGAAATCTAGACTTTTGTAAAGTCCCTTTTTTTCCCCACTTCCACAACTTAAAAAGCCGTTTTTATCATTTGTAATATGGAAGTGAGGTGGTCTAACCCTTTTATTCTGGTCATTTTGGTTGTGTTGCCTTTGTTTATTGGTAAACTAGGAATAGGAATTGTGCTCAGTGGCATAGCCTCTACGGGATTCTAGTTTGAACATTTTTCAGTAGGCCTTAGGCAGAAGGTTTCCAATGTATTGTCCTAAGTGCCAGTGCACCCAGAGATAACTTTTCTTAATTCCAGTAGAAGTCCCTCTCTAATGATTTTACTGCGATGGGTGGACAAGATCCTGTTTGGTCTAGTGCAGGGGTGTCAATCTCAATTTCATTGAGGGCGGCATCAGGGTTGTTTTACCTTGGGGGAACTGGGGGGGACATGGCCAGAGTGGGCGTGGCCAGCTTGACATCTGTTTTTGACCATGACAGCCTCCTACAGCACTCTGCCAGTGAAAACGGAGCTTGAGGGGCCCGTGCACAGCTCTCCTGAGCTCTGGTTTTGACCACAACAGCCTCCTGCAGCCCTCTGCCAGAAAAAACGGACCCTCGGGGACCTGCATGTGGCCCTCTTGACCTCCATTTTTGACTGCGACGGCCTTCTGCAGCACTTTGCCAGTGAAAACGGAGCTTGGAGGGGGGGCATGCACAGCTCTCCCCAGCTCTGTTTTTGACCAGAACAGCCTCCTGTAGCCCTTTGCCAGCAAAAATGGACCTCAGGGACCCGCGTGTGGCCTGCTTGACCTCCATTTTTGACTGCAACAGCCTCCTGCAGCACTCTGCCAGTGAAAATGGAGCCTGGGGAGGGGCATGTACAGCTCTCCTGAGCTCCGTTTTTGACCAGAACATCCTCCTGCAGCCCTTTGCCAGCAAAAACGGACCTCGGGGACCTGTATGTGGCCCTCTTGAGCTCCATTTTTGACCGCGATGGCCTCCTGCAGCACTCTGCCAGTGAAAATGGAGCTGGGGGGGAAACCGTGCATAACCCCCTGAGCTCTGTTTTCATTGGCAGAGGCATTGCAGGCTTTACTGTTTCCAGGACAGCCCTGCGGGCCAGACCTAAGCACATGCGGGCAGGATCTGGCCTGTGGGGGTTGAGTTGGACACCCTTGATCCAATGGCTAAGTTGCTGGGCTGGGATTGAGGAAACCCAATTCCAGTCCTGCCTAAGACACAGAAGCCAGATGTGTGACTACGGGCAAGCCATTCTCATTCAACCTTAGGGAAGAAGGCAGTGACAAACCATTTCAGAAAACATGGCCAAGGAAACTGGGTGGACGTGCCCATGTAATCATCAGAAGTCAAGTCTGTGTCAAGACAGAACCACTTTGCTTCTTTCAGAACTTTAACACTTTTCAACTTGCCAATGAACTTTGGGGAGGGAAGGTGGAATAGAATGCTGAGAATGTGTGTGTGTGTGTGTGTGGCCTGTGACAGCCTGGCAACCATCAAAGAAACCACTGCAGGTGCTTGAGAAAGAGATAAGACTGTTCCCATAACTAAAGGACGTATCATAATTGGACAATGTGATCACCCAGGGGTGGGGAAAAAGGGAAGCTATTGTTTAACTAAGCAAGCATTTGTGTGGGAAAACCAGCTCTGGTTTTGATTCTTCAGTACCAAAACTGTGTATCCAATAAAGTTTTACTTTTGGGAACTCAAACAATCCCGAGGATGTTTTCTTATTTTGGGTGCACTTGTTGGATAGCTGACAGTCTGACAGAAGGGCAAAAAGCAAGCAAGCAAATAAACAAACAAACAGAAAAGCAGAACAAAAACAGTTTTGCATAGATACTTAAACTTACAGCCATTTGTTTAACAGTGGTTCAAACTCACAAAAGGACTGGGGAAAAAATACTTACAACCGGTCCTCGTGGTTATGACTGTTGTTGCACCCCACAGGTTCAAAAATTGGGCAACAAGAAGATTGAAACAAAGAAGAAGCCATCTTTAATGAACAAGTAATCTTAGATGGGGGGAAAAAAGGAAAGGGGGGGGGAAAGAGAATGGAAAGTTTAAGATTGGGAAAAACAACTCCCCCCCCCCCCAAAAAAAGAGTGAAAAATAAGTATAAAATCAGAAAGCAACAGAAGAGGGAAATGCAGAAGAGAGAATTAGAACTAGAGAGACAAGGGGGTAAAAAGGGGAGGGAGAAGATGAGAGGGAAGAAAGAAAAGAAAAGAAGTTATAAAGGACAGAAGCAAAATGTAGAGAAGCAGGGTCTATTTAGAGTTAATGGGTGAAAACTTAATGGAAAAAGGGATTCTGCAAAGGTACATAAGATAGTATGGTTATATTAGAAACAGAAATAATTTTTGAAAATATGAAACAATGTATGATTAAAATGTCTGATAAAATAGCTATCGTAATTCAGTGGAATGTTTGCCAATTAAATAAATGTAACAAAAGGTATATTTAATGATTTATAAAACATATGTGAAGAGAAATAAGGGAAAGATTAATTATGGAGATTATACGTGTTTTTAAGGAAGTATGATATTTAATTGAAAAGAAGTATTAAAGATGTTAAGATTTTAATGATTATTAATGATAGAACTGAACTGGAATGGAATGAGGGTTTATAATTACATATATTTACAATCTTTTTTTTTTAAAGAATATAGTGTGTATTATAAGAATGTACCAAGCAGAATTCTATTGGAAGTTATGTATTATGTATTATATTGAAGGTCATAAACTTAAGGTATATATTGAAGTTGAAATAAGAGTTGAATGGATATAATTAAAAGATATAAAGGTGTCATACTCCAATTAGTAACTACAGGAGAAAATTTGTTTAATGAGAAAAGATAATATGAAATTGAAACAGAACAGACAAAAGTATAAATATAATGATTTGAATTGAGATGAGGTAATCAAAATAAAATTGAGAAAATTAAAAGAGGGGAAAAACTATATAGAAAATGTAAAATAGTATAAGATATGGAATAGAATACAAAAAGGAGCATGATAATAAGAAGTTCAACCCGGGACCATGCTATTTTCAAAAAATATGTTTTACTTGTATTTTGTGTGTGAAAACCCAAATAAAACTTTATTAAAAAAAAAAAAGGGCACTTGGCAACTGGCAAGTATTTATGATGATTACAGCATCCCAGAGTCATGTGATTGTCATTTGTGACTTTGCCACTGGGTTCTGGTCCGCAATGTCAAAGGGGGAAACTGGATTTGCTTAATAATGTCATGATTCATTTAACAAGAGCAGGGACTCAGCTAACGATTATAGCAAAAAAAAGATCATAAGATCACGAAAGATTCACTAAACAATCATGTTGCTTAGCAATGGCTCCAGTTAGAGTCATAGATTGAGGACTACCTAAATGGATGTAGATGGCAACAGTCAGGCACAAAGTATCAAGATCACACGTTAAGCTCCAGTTAAGCTAATGAATTGCATGTGCTTATACGCAAGTATCAAGTGCGCCAGAGGTGGAAAGAACTGAAACTTTTATTTTGGTTTTTTTCTGGTTAGATAGGTCGATTGTTATAGAAATGGCTATTATGTATTTATTGTATAAAAGTAGAAAGTTGAGGTTTTATGTTCTTACCTTATTCTACTTCACCAAAAGGAGTCGGAAGTCAATGCTTTCCTTTTTCTTTTCCCCTACCCATTTTTCTTTCGCCCTTTCCTCCCATTAGCTTCATTTTTCTTTGTGTTTCCGTATTTCTGTATTTTGATGTATGTTGATGAAGCTAATGGGAAAAGAGGGAAGGATTAATGACAAGAATCAGGTCAACTAATGGTCAGCATTAAACTGGTGCTAGATAAGGGTTAACAAAATTCGAGAAAAGTTGGACTTAAGACTGTTTAAGGGGTTCTAGCAACTCTAGGCTGATTCTTTTCTTCATTTTGCCCCCAAGGCTCTGCTTATCTTTCTCCTACAGCAACAATTATAACTACTGTAGGGTTATAAAGCAAAGGAACCACTTCAATCATGACCTTTATATTTAGGGCTAACTCTAAATCCACAGACATTGTCTGAAAATAAAATGGTGGATGGGTACATCCCAGTGGTGGGATTCAATTTTTTTTATTACCGGTTCTGTGGGGGTGACTTGGTGGGGATGGTATGGTGGGAGTGGCTTGGTGGGTGGCAGGGAAAGGATACTATAAAATCTCCATTCCCTCCCCACTCCTGGGGGAAGGTTACTGTAAAAATCTCCATTCCCTCCCCACCCCACTAACCTGCTTTCCAGCTCCATTCTCCTGTGCAGGGCAACAAAAGAAGACCCAGGCGATCAGCTGGGACTCGGGGGGGCAGAGAATAGATAGGGGCAGGGCCAAACAGAGGTGGTATTTGCTGGTTCTCCGAACTACTCAAAATTTCCGCTACTGGTTCTCCAGAACTACTGAATACCACCTCTGATGCAGCCCCATGCTCTGTTTGAAACTGTATTGTTTTCCCCAGTGAATTTGAATCCCTGTTTTTTTTTTTAGAAACATGCTTCTATTTTATTTACTTAAGTGGATATGTCGCTCTTCTCACAATCCAAATTATTGTCATTTTCTAAACATTTTTGGCCTTAGAGCAGGGGTCTCAAACTCAATTTACCGGGGGGCCGCTGGAGGCAGAGTCTGGGTGAGGCTGGGCCACATAAGGGATTCCACAAAAAACGTTGTTAAAAAAATATCCTCAAATGTTATACTTTCATATCACAGTGGGGGCCACAGGATATCATCCTGCAGGCCACAATTGGCCCGTGGGCCGCGAGAATGAGACCTCTGCCTTAGAGTGTTCATATTTATAGCAACTCCATATTGATACCAGCTATATAGCAAACAGGCATAGCAAAGTCCTCGCGATCATGCATTTTCCTCCAATTAGTGGGAGAAGGCAAAAATGGCTGATTAACACAAGGCTGTGCTGTAACATATGGATTAATGGGATGAGAACAGTCAACATGCCATAGGCTTCCATTAAATATGCTGGATAACTGGTGGAGGTCAATAGAATGAACGGGTGAGACCAGCTAATGGTGGAAATGCTCCCACTTTTACATACACAATTTGGAATTGTATCGTCTTGAACTCAGACTTCTATTAAATTGGAATAATTGGATAACGGATTAAAACCCCATGTAGGGTTTTTTTTCACCCCTCGCCCCCATGGTTTTAATCACATGATGGGCACGTGGGGAGCAGGGAGAATTGCTGAGAGAAGCTTGGCCAATTTTATTTCAACCTGCTCCTGAATGAACCTTTATCCAAACAAGATAATTACAGAGCTCAAATAGTCTAGTGGTTTCTCTTTGAGAAAGGGAACCTAACCTGCCTGCCCTTTGGAGACCTGCATCTCAAAGGTTCAAGGACTGCACCCTAAGCAGGGGTTTAAAACTCTGTTTCCACAGCATTTTCCTGGATATGTCTGCAATTTGCTCCTTTGGAGGTTGAGAATAGGAATAGGCCTTTCCTCCCAAATGTTTGGGTAGAAAAATGTGCAAATACATCTCTCTCTTTCTCTTTGTTTATATCAGACTGGAGATAATTAGGAATCACTGGTCTGAAAGCATAAACGGTTACTTTGTTTTTGTTAGCTGTCTTTTAAAAGCTCACCACAGTGTGCACACTGTCCATTTTAACTAGGCCTTCAACATTACTAATTTAAAACCTGCCAGGATTTGCATGCCACTGCTGGGCTGCATAGCTTCAAAGCGTTCCTCCATTTCATTCCCCCTGACAAGACATTGGCTCTGGTGCCTTTTTCATTGGATCCTTCCCTACATTACCTTCTGAAGGGCAGAATTGTTTTTTCCATGCTCAGGAACCAGGCCTTCCTAGGTCTTATCCCGCTTCTTTCATATTCTGCACTGATTAATTTTTTATTTCCCTTGTACCTGTGTGAAGAATAGTCAATGCCATTACCAATGCATCGAGCTACAGAGGCAATTTTGCGGGAGATATACTTATGTGTGTAATCTGCAAAAGCATACCTTTTTTAAAAAAAGTGTTGGAATTTAGCTAAAATTCATCGCTTCATTAGCAAATGTGCATTTTAACAGCAAATCTGTGGCTAGCTGCCATCCATTTTCTTTAAACAAAGGGGTTAGTGGATTTTCAGAGTGACAACAAAGATGAACTGTCCTTGCCTGCAAAAATATAAAAAATAATAGGCTGACTTGGCCTTGATCTCTTCGGATCCCACCATCAGCAGAGATTTAAAATTAGCTATAAAATTCATGAATAGAATAAAGTCTTAATAAACAAAGTAAGTCGTAAAATTATATTTACAGTCATGTCTGAATGAACTTAAAACTTATGATGGAAAGCATACATTTATTTTTCTGGCTTTTGAGAAGTTTATTTGTTTATTATTTTTGAAACTATGAGATTTTCTGTTTCCAGTATGAATGTACACGTGTTGACTCATTTGAACCAGTATTTCATCAGGGACTAATTGTTATTAACAGCAGCTTCCTTTATAAATGAAAATTAATTTATATAGCTCAAAATAAATAGAAATTAAGAAATAGCTGGTCCTATAAATGAAGTACAGATTAAAGTGTCTCCAATGATATATCTAATGGGGAAAATATTAACTTAAATAAATAATGCATCTCACTTAAAATCCTATATTGAACTCAGCTATGCTAAATCCACTAACTGCATACAAAATATGATTCACATTTGCTTATGTATGCTTATAAGAGAATGTAAGAGTGCATAAGTGTGGGTAACTTACATGTATGTATGAGGGGCATGTGTATGATGGTATATTTGTGTGCGTGTGTGTGTCTATTTATCAATCCATCTATTCATCTCAGGTATACATAAGAATATCTTGTTTTGAATGTCCTTATGAAATTATACATTCCGTCTTTTCTTTCAAAAAGTGCATGTATATAGTTTAAGGAGATGCCTGTATGAATTGTATAGAACATGGAGAATATATGTATGTATGTATGTATTTGCCCAAACTAAATCAGTTTGAGACAAATCTATTGAACAACTATAGTGAAAAGGGAAATAACTCTCACCTCATGCAAAATCAGTAAGATGAGATTCCACACAACTCCTTGCTTTTGTATCTGGATATTCTTAGTCATCCAGGTCATGGTTGTCCCAAAAGTGCTCTTCAAACCATAATTGAACTGCCTTTGTTTTTTCCTTGAAGATATTTTACTTCTCATCCAAGAAGCTTCTTCAGTCCCTGCTTTTCCTTGCTTTTCTATTCAAGATGGAAAATAGACCTCTACATGGACTAAGTTTTGTAACCTGGCCAATGGTTTCAGGATATGATAGACAGATGGTTTTTGTTATTTTCATTTAAAGCAATGACTCCAGATGCTTGGTTTAGGCAACTGAATACGTGCTGAGTGACAATGCTTCCAACTATTCTATTCTGCACTGCCGACAGAGAAATGTGCGCTTGTGAAATTGCAGCCAAGACTATTAAGATTCATAGGAAAGAGCTAGTGCAAGATCCTTGTTTTGCTTTTTCTGCTAGGTGCCTGTAGTGTATGTGATGGATGCCTATTGCATGCGCACAAGTGTTGTGGTTACAGTGGAGAGGGTTAAAAACAACCACTAAACATCTAATAGCCATTCTCTATTTTCTTATTTACTCAATGAGAAACCTATTCAAGGACTCAGCTACTCTTATCCGGAAGCAAGCCCTGTTTATGTTCAACCGAGTGTTTGAAAGAACTGGGACATCAATGGGCTAGCATACTCACTTGCACTTGAATTCTATAATTTAAATTCTGTAATAATGGAATTACAGACTCGGAGAGTTTGAAGGAGCCATTTAGGAATCCAAATTTAAGCACCTTGAATGATGGCTGTCTTGAACACGTCTAATAATTACATTGGCAAAATGGTAAAAGGCCAGAGTGCAGAACATTAGTTTGAAATTTTCCCCAATGTACACAATTCATAGCTTGATGGTTTTTTCTTTCTCTCTGTATAATTGAAATTAATGAACCAATGTTCAGAAGAATGTGTGTATGCGGGAGGAGGGAACCAAGTACACAGCACTGAAATATCTCCTGTGATTGTTTTCTATGTCATTAGTTTTATTGAAACTAATAACCCATCTGCTGGTTTTAGGTACTGAGTGCATCTCAAGAGCCAGAATCCTTCTGTGGGTACTGTGGTAGTTGCTCCCTTTTTTGTCCCTGTAAGAAAGGATTTTAAGCCAAAAGGAGATGTCACTTCATTCAGCTCTATGGTTGCTGGTGCTGAAGGCCACGTAGAACAAAACAAACTCTCAGTATTATTGGAAAGAAGAGGAATGGCCTGATTTGGGATATGTTGCTGGAAACGAAGTAACAAATTCATGGGAGTTCTGAATGATTTGAATTTTTGAATGACCCCCCCTCCCCCACCCCCTCCCAAAAAAAAATTAAGAGAGCTTTCGGACATTTTTCCACAGCGGAAGTGTTTATTAAAAAAATAATGGCAATCAACGGTCTGTCGTAACATGACGGAAATTTCCACTGGGCTACCAGCTCTCTCCTCTGGCCATATTTATGATCACAAAGAAGGAAAGAGCAACAAGTGATGTTCATTGGAAATGTGTGGGACAAATTCGTCTTTTCTCAGGTTTTCCCACCAAAAATAGAAAGCCTTCACTCTTTATCTGGACCACAACAATATCCTATTCTTGAAGAAGACATGTATACTTGTTTTTTCTTTCTCTCATCTTTTCATTCAGCTATCCAAAAGAAGATCTGACAAATTCTGCACACCAAATTTTTTAACAATGGGATAAATTAAAATGATATATAATAAAATCTCTCCAGATCCACAAACACCGAGGAATGGCCATCATAGCTGTTTCTAGTTTTCTTGGCATTTCTTTATATTAATTCCAACTTCCAAACCCTCTCTTCCAACAATTTTCTCTTATGAAAGTCCCACACTCTTAGGTGCTTATTGAGGTGATATTAATTATCTTTTGAATCTTTCCCACATGCCTTTGCATTGTCTCCAGCCACTTGGTTGATTGCTGTATTTGATGGAATGAATCAGGCTGCAGAAACATCAACTCTATTGGGTGGTCGTATGCAGACAACTGGAAGCCATGGCAAAATTGATGATTATATTCCAGAAATCTCAGGGGGATCAATAAATTTTGAGTAAGCCAATTTGGGCTGGCAAAAGGCTGACATCTCTTAAGAAAATCTTAAGGAACCGTGCCACATCTTTGTCAGGGTTACTTAGACATATAAATGTAGCATGAAATTAACTGACAGCCAGGATTAAAAGCAAAGAGGGAAAGGGAAATACATTGATCCTAAATTTGAATACTACTTTTAAAATTTAATTTTAAATGTAGGATTTTAAACTAGAAATATTGACAAAGGGTCCCAAAGTTGTTGTGCAGCATTCAGGGTATCACATTTTTTGAAGGCCTTGATTAAATATAATTAAAGACAAGAGTATATAATTGTGGTGAGGTTAAACATAAGTCAGATTGTGGGTAATAGTAAATTTCACTGGAAAATATATTTGTTTTGTATGTGTATATAAGATTTTAATGAAAGACTAAGGCCTTATATTCGCCAGCAATGGACTTAATACTCATCAAGGGATTCCAGATAGTGTAAAAACATAAGACATGATTAAATATCAATAACAACAAAAATACTTATATTACAATAAAAACAATTCTGGCTCCAAGATTATAGACATTTAACCTCCAAATGTCCCTCAAGACCCAGGTTTTTTTTTTCTAGCCTTCAGAAAGCCATAAGAGTAGTCAGGGGAAGATCTGCGATAACTCATCATGGGACAACTCACTGCAGAACAACACGCTGCGGAACAAGAGTTATACTAATATCAAAGAAATAGTGGAATAGAATCATGAAAGAAAGGATGCCAAAGAAGGGACAGAATGAAATGGCCTTGGTCTGCTATTCGACTCCTCTGTGTTTTTCATAAAGTCTATAGCATACTGTACTTCACCTTCTAGAGTGTGACAATCAAAGTGAATATTCATGAGGAATTCTGATTTCATTTTATTGTTCATTTTATTCATGTGAATATTATCCCTTGTGTTTTCATTTTAGACAAAATAAAGGATTTGGCTGGGTTTGATCAAATCATCCCTTCCTGCCACATTCTCCTGAAGGCGGAGAAAAAAACCCCCTGCATTTCATCTGTGGTTAATGGCAAATCTCTCTTTCTTCTGCTCTCACTTACACCATCATGTCAAGAATGCCAATTAAATATTCTGATGCAAAATGCTCTCGCCAGTGCCAAAGCCTAAATATTTTGTGCGAGTGTAAAAGATGTTGCTTCTTCCCTCTTCAGTGAATGTTGTTTCAACACAACGCACTCTCCCAAACAGCCTCCTCCTCCCAAACCTGCCACCACCCAGCCAGCAGCACCCGGCCTCCTGTTCAGACAAAAATTCACATGTTTTCCTTTTGACTCTCCAAATGCTACCTTCCGAATTTTTCAAACATTGCAGTGCATTAAGAGCCACAGCAGATGGTGCTTTCTGATGCGGTCTTCCTACACGAAAGCAACATTTTGTAGTGCATGCTGCATTGTAAAAGGGGGAAGAGAAAAAAAAATCAAACATGTAATTATGCAAATATGTATGCCTTTATAATAATCAAGTTTTATTGTAAATGGTTGATGCACATCAATTTGATCCTGTAGTGCTGCTTTAAGTGCAGTTTAAGTGGCTTTTCAGTGTACCCAGAGGCAACACAAATGCATCTCTGGAATATTAATAAAATCCTGAATCTTTGAGACATCAACTGGTACTGCATTGCTCATACTGATTGAAACTAAATGCTAATCCTTTCCTTTATTTAAATAGATCCCCTTTGTTATTTAAAACACTGATACCAGTATGATATGAAGAGCCATTTTATTTTAAATTGTATTGTAATGTAGTGGCTAAAATAATGCCTAATCATACTACATTCAATTTCCACAATGTAATTTTGATGAGGCATGAATCCAATCATTTTGCAGCTATGAATATAATGTCATATTTTAACTAGTCCATTTTCTGCCTTAATTCTATAAATTTATGAAGCAAATGTCTTCCACCAGATTTGAGACTTGTGTCCTGTTGCTGTGTTGTTAATTTCGGAAAGCTTGTCTGGAAAAGTGAACTACAGGAGAATTTGTTCAAGCTCTCTCTTTCTCTCACTTTCTTTTTTAATCTTGGACTGTAAAACAAAGGCAACAAATGTTCTGTCTTTGAATATGCATACAATATTCTGTTGTGCTTAGAAATAATGTCCAACTAAAATAACATAAAGAGTTCTATGCACAGTTACGCAAATTTGGTTCCACTGATTTCATCCCTATGAGTCTTAGGCATGTCTAAGGAAATAGGTGCATTTCATCCAATGATGTCAGATTACAAATCCCATTACAATTGAATTGCCTGGGATTAACACAAATTGACATTCAACAGCATTTGATGGGTTGCAAGTCTCCCATTCTGATCTAAACAGAGGATCTGTCTTTCTGGCAGTAGGTCTAAGAAGATCTTAGATCTTTTCTTCCTCTTCTCCTAAAGTTTGGGCTGAAATCAGATCTAAGCAGAGCATAATATTTTAGGTGGATATCTACTCCTGAGATTTTCTGTTTTAATTTTAAACCAGTGTAGAAATGTATGACAATGAGTTGAGCAGTTTCTAAATTTTATATATAAATAAAAATTAAGTATAAAGTTCCTGAGATTCTGTAAAATCATGGTCACGTCACAGAACACAACTATAATCAATTTTAATATTTTTGTGTGGTAGAAAACAGTTCCCTACTTTGCTTTCATATTTATTTCTGAGTGCCTCTGTAATAGAACTAACTAGGTATTTCTTCTTTCAGTTTCCTTTAACCACTGCTTAGGGCTTAGGAGCTGGTGCTAAAATGGAAATTTTGTCCAGTTGATCTACTATCAGGCAAAATTCATCCCATTCTTAATGTAATTCACATTCTTTTCCTTGTTCTCCCTAATTTCTATCTTGCTCTATTGGCTTGGAATCCTTAATAAAACTATTGTAGAATGATTTTGGAACTTTGATGAAAATGTCAAGAAAAGAAAGACTATCTGAATTTTCTGATGGCCCAACTCACAAAATAGACAGTTTTTTAAAAGCAGGATTGAATTCAGTAGTTTTAATTCTAAAAAGAACTAGAAAAAAAATCACATAAAACAGAGCATGTTTCAGAAAGGTATATGACAAAATAAATTTTCTATAGAACTGAAAACCCACTATTTTACATTCTAAAATATGTATGGCTAATATTTATTTTGTATTTATTTATTTAATTTTGTCAAGCGATTATAAGATAATAGGTATAATTATAAACATAGTTATGAATATATGAAATGGATACATATAAGAAAAATAAAAACAAACATAATATAATAATAAAAAGTTTCAGCTGTTTCTTCCAGAGCTCAGCAAAGTGTATTGCTTGCAAGTTTTGTTAGTGCCACACATCTAGTGCAAACAATGCATCTGTACAGAAACACATAGGCATAAAGTAGTTGGAAATGAATTTGATGGATACGCAGGAATCTGAAATGCTAGTCTCTGTCTATTGTTTGTGGGCGGGGATTTATAGGTTTACCTACTTCTTTCTTGATAAAGTGAAAAGCTAAAGGTGTTCCCAAACAAAGCAACAAAGCTGCTCTTTAATTGCTTTTTTTAAAAAAAAAATAAAATTTACAAATATCCATCTCTCTACATTACAAGAAAATAGAATTGAGAGTTTCAGAGAATGTATGCAGTTCTTGCGATGGAGGCAAATAGTATGAAAAATGTATGGAAATGTTCAAAATGAAAACCAAATAGTATGTGAATGGAAAAAACAAACTGTTAGAAAAAAGGGATAGAACTGAGCAAAAACAAAACAAAACCAACCCAACCCTGGCTAACTGCATAAAGGAATGATGAGCAAGGTATTTCAAGTCCAATGAATTAACATAATAGCCATACCATCTACAGCCTATATCTGTGTTTCAAAAGATTAGGTAATGGAATGATACACAGAACTGAGGTTCTCGCCTAAAGATTTATTCTGCCAAAAAAGCCACAACTTCATTTCATTGGTGCTTTGTGGAGTGGGGGAAAAAAAAGCTTTAATCAGCACCTGATAATCTTCTATTGTGATATTCATTGCACTTCTAAAACCAGAAAGATCTAATCAGAATTTTCATACATGGTTGTTTTCACATACATCAGTGATAGCCCCTGGTTTTATTTTTTTTTAATGCCACCTTTTTTTCTTACTTTGGAGAACCTTCTGTGGACTCTATTTTTTATCAGGCAAAATATTGTGAAGCTCAGAGAAGCAACCTACATCCTTTGATTCAGTGCAATATATTTCATAAAACACCTGCATTTCAATTTCTCAGAGCTTTGTAGATGAAAACATCTGATTAGAGATGTGTCTAGCAATTTGAGAGCGAAATGTGTGCTACATAAACAAGATAGAGATTGAAGGCAAAGAATTTGCTACCTTTCTCTTCGCTTTGGATTATATGTAAATTGTGTTCCAAAATAGAAAATAAAACGATTTGATGCGTTTATTAAGTAAAATCTTTTCAAGTCAGCCAGATAGAGCTGCTCTTGGAGAGGAATACAGTCAGATAAGTTAACAGCAGTCATCCCAGAGGGGTGGGAAAAAAAGAACAATCAACAAATCACCACCCCCAACAAAAGCAGCCATTATTAAAAAATGCAACTCTAAAGCCAGCTGAAACACACCAAGGTCTCTCAGATGTGCAGAAGGCCAATTTTGGTGCTGTCCCGTTAGTAGCTACAAAACAGAAAATGCAAAGAAGCTCTTGCTCCAAGTGGCTGGAGAATCAGGTTTTGCCTTTCTTTCATCTCAAGCATAAGTGGTTCTCTGCAGCTGTAAACAAATGACCTGAACAAATGCAAAACTCCCCCTTGAAGTGCTTTTAAATCAGATTAGACAAAGAAAGGAGATAATTGGACTGAAGAGCAAAAAAGAAGAATATAAAGTACAGGTGTTTGCGGACGACAGTGTTTTTTCTGGAAGATCCAATGGAGTCAGGGACCTATCTAATTCAAGAATTAGAAGAATATGGGGTGGTAGCAAGACTAAAAATTAATAAAGATAAGACAAAAGTAATAACCAAAAACTTGATAGAAAGTAAAAAAAAAACAATTGGAAAGGAAATTGGGACTACAAAATGTCAAAAAACTTAAGTATCTAGGAATTTGGTTGACAGGAAGATGTTCTTCCATAAAAGAGGATAATTATATGAAATTACTTTCACAGATAAAGAAAGATCTGCCCAATTGGGGAAAATTACAACTATCACTATTAGGCCGAATAGTGGCCATAAAAATGAACATACTACCGAAACTATTATACTATTTTCAAACAATACCTATAAAATTGGATAAGAAATTTTTTCAGGAATTAGATAGGATGGTAATGAAATTTATATGGAGGGGAAAAAAGCATGAATAAAATTGAAAACGTTACAAGATAGTAGAACCAGCCTTGGATTCCCAAAATGGGAAACATATTATCAAGCAGCAATTTTACTATGGGTTAAGGAGTGGATAAACTTAAAAAAATAAAAGAATTTTGGCAATAGAAGGTCACGACCTCCAAGTTGGGTGGCATGCCTTTCTATGGGATAAAAAGAATAAGATCCACTCCTATTTCCATAGACATTTGATAAGGGACTTACTTTTACAAACATGGGAGAAAATAAAAAAAAAAGCATTATTTGAAAAGACCAAACTGGATCTCACCTATGGAAGCTATATTATATCCAAATACAAGCGACACTAAAAAATGATTAGATATAAAGAATTGGTAGATGAACAGGGGGAATTAAAACACTGGATAAACTAAAAAAACAAGGGATAATATTAGACTGGTGGGTATATTTGCAAATACAAACTAAATTTAAGAAAGATGTAAAGGAGCTAGGGATAGATAAAGATTTACAAAAATTGGACCAAAATTTTACAGGCAAGGATATAAAGTTTATAACATGAACATATAATTATTTACTGGAGGTAGAACTAGAGGAGGAAATTGTTAAGGGACCAATGATTGCCTGGACGAGAAATGTGGGTCATAATATAAATTTGGATGAGTGGGAAAAGACTTGGACCAAGAACTGGAAGCTGACTTTGTTGACAGCATTCAAAGAAAATCAATATAAAATGTTTTGTAGATGGCACTTAGCGCTGGCACGACTGGCGAAAATGTATCCAACCTTGAAACCAGAATGCTGGAAGTGCAAACAAAAGAAAGGAACGTTTTTACATATGTGGTGGCAATGTATAGAGGTCAAAAAATACTGGAAGAAAATACAGAGATGGCTTTTTGAGATTACAAAATAAAAATTGAATTTGGAACCCGAAACGTTTTTATTAGGTATGATCAAAGGGAATTTCAGTAAAGATAAAAGATACCTTATTGTATACATCTTAACTGCAGCCAGAATCACGTTAACACAAAATTGGAAGAGTGATAAAATACCACCAGATGAAGTTTTTATTAAAAAAAATAATGGACTGTGCTGAACTAGATAAATTCACTATGGAACTGAAAGGCAAAGAGGATCGAGAATACTATGCGACATAGGAGAGGTGGTTTGAATGGGTGAAGGATAAGGATAAAAATAATGTATAGTCGCAAAATAAGAAACATGCATATACAATGACACAATAACTATTAATGGAAATGAGATTTTTGAATTTTTTTTTGTTTTTAAAGAATAAAAATAAAAATTAAAAAAAGGGGGCAAGTGAAGGCCAGGAATTAGTTAAAGACTTTCTTTCTAGCGTTGGCATTCTTTTTTATCTTTCTTCTCCTTCTCCTCCTTCTCCTTCTCCTTCTTCTTTTTTCCCTGGAAAAGTGCAGTGAATTTGGTGGGATTGATGAGAGGTTAAAACAGGATTTGGATTTGCAACACAAGCAGGCTTATTAAATGAGATGGAAGAACAAAACCCCTTTGTCATGGTTGTAAAAATAATTCCACAAGATATCACACAATAAGTGATCAGAGAAAAGAATTCCAAAATTAAGGTATCCTTGTAGAGTGTCCTTGCACCTTATAGATGTGCCCTTGCATTCTGGGATGCAAAGAATCACCTGCTTGATAAATTTTAAGCAGTTCCCTCCCCCCCACCCTTTAATGGGTAGAGTCAGGGTGACTGAATGGAACTCAAGCAGAGGTGGTATTCTGCTAGTTCTGACAGGTTCTGGAGAACCAGTAGCAGAAATTTTGAGTAGTTCGGAGAACTGGTAAATATCATCTCTGACTGGCCGTGCCTCCATCTATTCTCTGCCTCCTGAATCCCAGCTGATCGGCTGCGTCTTCTTTTGTTGCCCTGCATGGGAGAACAGAGCTGGAAAGCAGGTTAATAGGGTGGGAAGGGAATGGGATTTTGCAGTAACCTTCCCCTGGAGTGGGGTGGAAATGGAGATTTTGCAGTATATCTTTCCCCTGCCATGCCCAGCAAGCCACACCCACAGAACTGGTAGTAAAAAAATTTGAATGCCACCACTGAACTCAAGTGTTTACTGGCTGGATGCAGCAGTGATCCAGCTTAGAAGTTACTAATTTACATGGACATCAGAGGGGGTATTCAGCAGGTTATGACCAGTTCTGGAGAACCGGTAGCAGAAATTTTGAGTAGTTCAGAGGACCAGCAAATACCACTTCTGACTGGAGATTTACAGTATCTTTCCCCTGCCACGCCCACCAAGCCATGCCCACAGAACTGGTTGTAAAAAAATTTGAATCCCACTACTATGGACATGCTATAAACAAACTATTTACCTCAAAAAAAAAAAAAAAGAATACCAGGAGGAGGGATGAAGCTGGCTACAGGGCTCTGGGCTATACTATTACTTGATGCTTCAAGTAACAGACAAATTGTACCTGAGGCAATTTGAGGACTACTCTCAAGCTGGTCTCGTCCATTCAAATATCCAATTCCCGAATGTTGGAACTATCATTCATGAATTAACATTCATCTTATTGGGCTCCAGTTTTAGTTTATAAGCCAGATTTCTGCCTATTATTATTTTTTCTTCCAGACAGCTGCATCTTCACAGCTTCTAGTGAGCCATTTGATGAGAGAGACTAAGCTTAGAACATCAGCACAAAGATGATATCCAGTGTCAAATTTCCTGTTGGTGATAACATCTCCACATAGATTTTATTTTATTCATTTATTTATTGCATTTTCATACTACTGGGCTTCAAACAACACCTAGCAGTGAACAATATAGAAAAAAAATACTGAAGGACAATACAATCAAGATGAAATGGAACAGTAAAATAAAAAATAGTTCAGATAAGCAATGAGCAGAATGGTGACAGTTCTCATTTTCAAAATATCCCTCCAGGACAATTCAATCTATGCAGCATTAAGATTCCAGCCTAATTCCAAGAGGAAGGCCATTTCTCGTTATATATTATACATTAAACACTATTTTGGCTATAATGGAGAAACTTTGCTTGTAGTCTCCCCCCTCTTTTACTTCCCAACTCTGAAGGATTATTAACAGATTTTGATGGAATTTATTTACTTGGATGGATCTTTTCTTTTACTCCCACATTGAGAAGAGCTTGTAAATCTCTAGATATCAAGTCATATAGCTATAAATACTTTGACCCAAGCATTTTGAATTATATCTAAAGCCCACTGTTAACCAATGCAATGCCCATAATACAGATATTGTCATGCCCCTGGTGGAGACTAATTCTGTGGGAGAGAAGGAAGAAGCTGACAGGGAGTGGAAATGTAGCTCCGGAGGTTGTGGAGGAGGCTGGGGAAGGGCAGAGGCTGGCTGGGCAGTCAGAGGAGGACCCAGGCCCATCCCTTCTCCATCTTAGGGCATGCAGGGAGGAAAGGATAAGGGAGGGAAGTGGTCTATTTGGAAGGAGAGGGCCTTGATCCTCTTCATGGGCTGCAGCTGTGACAACTGAATAAGAGGATGGACATGCGTATGAGCGAACGCTGAAAATGTTTTCCTGTAACTTTCTCTTGTCTGCCCTGTGCCTTTACATCTTTTGAGAGCTTAGAGGACAGATATTCTCCTATGGCAGGACAGAGAATATGATTCATTTAAGGGACTCCATGCCTGTTAATTTGTCCTTTGCAGAAATACATTGCAGTTTTATGGCTGGCATGAAAAACTCCCTCACCTTCAGGTGTTGAAGGAAGCCCAGGGTGCCAATCACATGTGAAATAATTAAATTGTTGTAGCCTTAATTGTAAGCGAATGTTGCCTTTAATTGTGCTTTAATAATGCCATGCCCTTTTATAACCCAAATTAATGTTTCAGTCTGGTTTTTGAAGTACATGTCAGTTTAATTAAACTATTAATGGTAGACAGATTTTTAAGTACTTTATATTCTTCATTAAATTGTATCTGTTCTACAAGCATAAACAAGAAAATAGACTCAGTTAGAAACAGATTCATGTTCTGCCTGATAAATCATTCATCATCGGATAAGATTATGAGGTGTGCCTGTTTTTCTTCATGCTCCCAATGATAAACAAATCCACTTACTCTAATATTCACTGAGTTCATTGAAAAATAAATAAGCTTGCTCGTTAAAGAAAAAAAAATAGCATCAGGCCCGAAAGCTGTTAGTTGGTCTATGCAAAACCAGGGAACAGAAAAGAATATCAGTAGGGGCCATTCACTTGGTTCCTGTGGAAGGGGAATTGGGTGGAAAGGAATGCTTGTTAGTGAAATAGTTGCCCAGCATAATATAGGGTTGTTGCGGTGGTTGTGGGCGTGTTGCTGTGGTGGCTGGATTAGCTAATTGCAAACTGGGTTCTAAAGAAGGAGTTGTGTGCTTTGCCAGAAAACAATGGGTTTTTTTTAAAGTAAACACTAAATAAAACTCGGAAGCCTCAGCTGGCCCCTGTACAAGGAAGATTATCTATAATTATTCTTTGAAGATTAAAGAGGAGGTTAGCATGTGATGGGTTTCTTCCTTTTCCAGGGATGAAGTGTGTAAATCATTATAGGATTTTAATTGGATAAGCTGGGAAACACCACTGCTTGTTTTTCTCTAACAAGGGGAATGGTTTGTGTATGCCACATGGCAGCGTGTACAATATGTCAAAGCCATGCCTTGTTCTTGTAGACACAACTTTGTTCTTCCTTTGTATGGCAGATCAGTCTATGAGCAGGAAAAGCATCTTGTTCACTCTGGTAATTAAAACCATGTGCAATGTACAACTGTGGAGTCCTATTTGATCTTAAAGCAGGTGTTAACAAACACAATTGGTGCACTGGTAACTAAACTGATTCTGGGTCTCCTTGTCAATAAATGTGGTAAAGAACAATTGCACTTCCCTTCACAACAAGGGATATTAAGTCATCATATTCTTGGCAACCATGCTGTATTCACATTTTTTCCCTTTCTTTTTGTAAGGAAACCATGACAAAATGGGAAGACAACCTGTTCCTCGCTTTGACAAAACATCACATTCTATAATAAATGCTCCACATTCTTTGTCCAATGATCACCCAATTAGCACAAGTATTTGTCTGCCAGGGAGGTGATTTTTTTTCTCAGTCGCACTTTGCAGGTAGTCAGAAGGCACCAGACATAAGCTTTAAAAAAAAAATCCTCCAATATTTTCCTTCCTGTGGCAGAAAAGCACAGAGGGAAATATACCTTTAGAAGTGCTTTTGTGCAAATGCAATTAGCTCTATTTTCATCTGTATTCAGAGGTTTTGGAAGTTAGACCGGGGCTGCCCAGAGATGTATGTTCTAGGGAGCAAGAATGTAATTTCATTCTATGCCAAATTGGAGGTGAAATTGGCCTTGCTGGTTTCAAATGAAAATCCCCACTGATGCGTATTAGAAATTACTTATATAAGCATGTAAGAATAATTCTGCCAGATCAACCAAGAAGTTCATTTAGTTTAGAAATTTATTAACAACAATGGTTTAGCCAGATGCTTCTGAGAAATTTATAAATAAAGCATATGGTTCTTCCCCTTCAGGCTGACCACACAACCCACCCAGTGGTGGTATTCAGCCGGTTCGCACTGGTTCATGTGAACCGGTTGTTAAATTACCAACCACCCCAACCCCGCTATCAAAGTGGATCCTCGGTGTTGCGCTGCTCTGCACTGGAGAAATGGGCAATGGAGTAGTCAGAGTGAGGGAAGGCGGAAGCAGCTTTTCCTCTTTCTTCTCCCTGCTCCTCCTCCAGCACCCAGGATCCACTTTGATAGCAGGAGTGGGGAATAATATAACAACCAGTTTGCCCAGGGTCAGGTTGGCCATCGCGGATGGCTCGCATGTGCGGTGGAACTGGAGGACAGGGATGGGCCACGCCTCCCATGTTGGCCAACCTGTCCCTGGGTGAACCAGTTGTTAAATTATTTGAATCCCACCACTGAACCCATCATTCAGGAATACAGGTAGTCCTCGACTTACAACAATTCATTTCGTGATGATTTGAACTTACAACAGCATTGAAAAAGTGACTTATGACTACACAGAATCCCCATGATCAAGTGACCAAATTTCAGATTACTCATATTTAAGACGGTTCCAGTGTCTCGGGTTCATGTGATCCCCTTGTATGACCTTCTGACAAGCAAAGACAATGAGCAAACCAGATTCACTCAACAATTGTGTTACTAACTCAATAACTACAGTGATTCACTGAACACACTGTGGCAAGAAAGGTCATAAAATGAAGAAAAGTTCACTTAACAAATATCTTACTTTGCAAGCAGAAAATTTGGGCCCAATTGTGGTTGTAAGTTAACGTCTACCTGTATACAGTTTGTAGATTTGGAAATCCTACAATTATTTTAGTTAACAACCAATTAGCTATTCTCCTTAGAGCTGGTTTCTAAATGCCTGGAGTTTCTTCTCTCTTTTTTCTTATTCATTCCTTGGGTAGTTTGAAATTAAAACTGCTTCGGCATTCTTTGGGCCTTCATGTTATGCATTTATTATCTCTATTTCTACTAACTATAAAGGTTTTGAATGTTAAATGGAAATGTATTGGAGTTATGTTCTATACAATTCTGCCAGTCTAGCTTTACTTTTTGAACTGAAAGGACCCTATTTGGTAAAGGTAAATTTTGTCTGATGTAAAAGATATTCCAACCATGTACATATCTATCATATATCTATAGGACATATATCTGCAGCAACGCATTAAAAAGTCAATATGGCACTATAACCACACAACTGAAGTTCAGCCTCTTTTTTTTTTTTAGCCTGTTAGAAAAAGCAGGGTTTTGATTTTTTTTTTAGTTGATGTCCTATTTATTTTATTTATATCTGTTTTTATTGTTGTTATAAACAGTTCAGGGCAGTCAATATACACAATAGCCCTTCTATTTTCCCCACAACAATAACCTTGTAAGGTGAACTAGGCTGAGAGAGAATGATTGGCCAAAAGTCATCCAGAGCTAAAAGCTTTCATGCGTATTGCAGGAGTAGTTTCTTAGTTTCTAATGTTACACTAATGTTAATCTTTATTATTATTTAATAGAATGAATTAGAAATGCAGGCTATCTTTATTTTTGCATAATACAAGGTTGTGCATAATGTACCTACCGCCTATTTTCCCCACAGCAGCAGCTTCTGAAACGGGGTAGGCTGAGGGAGAGGGATTGGCCCAAAGACACTCATGTTTATTTATGCTTTCATTTCTTTTTCTTTATACTTTTTCACACTTTCCTATCCTCTGCTTATTTTTTTATCATTTCTCTTAATTGTTACTTTGTGTTGTGTTCTTTAATGTGTATGCTTTGTAAAATGTTAATAAAAATATTTGACAGTTACCTGACAAGATTGTTCTTGTGGGACCACTATGTTCAACACCTTGAGATTCTGACTTTAAAAATAAAGCAAATCAATACATTAAAAAAACTATAAGAAACAGCTTAACACATTGAAAACAAGAAAGCTGGTGATAAATAATCAATTTTTCAGCCAGGAGGTAAAAAGAGGAGAGTGAGGGGGGAGAGATTTCCAATGCACAGGAGAAATGTTCCACAGTGGAAGCTTGTTCAATGTCCATGGAGAGTTTGTCTCTTTAGTGAACCCTTCAATAAGTTGAACTCAGGGGGAAAAACTTAACTGCAATTATATTTGACAATTATTTTTAGCAGAGTCAATAGGGCACATGCTGTACTGTCAACCAGTGAAAGAATTACACTCCACTGAACTGAATCTAATTAATTAACTAAAGTTTTTTTTTAAAGTAGAGCTGTGAAAAGCTTCTAAGGAACTCGGATGAAACTTCAAGTAAAGCACCATCTTGAAATGGCTTTGTGAAGTAGTTCTTTGCCTACTAAGACCAACCTGAAATATCCATGTTGCTCCATGTTCATTTGTTTCAGAGTCTTCTTACTTTTCTTCCTTAAGTGACCAGTGAAGAGATTTCAGAGAGGGAGGTACAGGTTAAAATTCCTTCTATATTGCTCTGTTTCTAGCTACTGACATACATACTTACATGCATGCATGCACACAACTCACACAAGTGACACTTGGCAGTTTACAGGATTAAAATCTCCCAAACATAAACCCCAAACACCCAAGGATAAACTGTTATCTATTAACCATCAATAGTGACAAAGCTCAGCGTCCTTCAGAGGGAACAGCCAGGTCTTATAAAAAGCTGACAAGTTTGGGGCCACTCAAATCCTTAAGGGATGCTGTTGTATAGGGCTGGTGTCACCACTGAGAAGACACGTCAAACAAGATGATTTGTTTAATAGAAGGGACCCAGACCACACCTTCTCCACTAACTCTGGTAAGGCAGGTAGAAACAATAAGAGAAAGGATATTCTATATATTGACAAGTGGTTGAGAATTTCTAGGGATTCCAAAGGATGTTTCCTTTCACGCTACTGGCTTACAGTTGAGAGGAGAGAAGTGGCACAAAAAGATCAAAGCATTTTCTTCAGGGAGGAATCTTCCGTGAGAGAAGAGAGATAATTGTTAACTTCTCCAGGAATCCCCTCCTGTGTGTGCTGAAGATACCTAAACGGAATCCCTTTTGTATACACACATGGCCTTCAAGTCTGGATGAGTTACTTAGTGGTGTGGGGATTTTTTTTGATCAACCCCGGAGAAGAGCCTTTCTCCCCAGTGCTTGAATGAAACCATGTGAACCTACTGAATTGTAGGAGAAACTGGGGGCGGAGTTAAAAGAGGGATCAGTGTAGAATTCCTATGTAGCCATAAGTGGACTACGTCCAGACTCTCTTGAAGTCCATTGATCCTTATCTAACCCCAAGAAGGTGCTAACCAATAGTTGAGAAAGATTCCTATGAATAAGCCATTTAGCAATAAATCAGTTTAATCGGACCTTCATGCGTGGACCTAGTTTTTCGACAGAAGTGCTCTATTGAGGCATATTGTATGGTCCATTTAGCAGAGTGAGTATGGGAAGAAGTCTCAGCATGTTTTTAGACCCTTGGCACAAACTGACTATGCTGGCATTAATTCTATAGTACAGTGGTGGCGAACCATTTTGGCACCGAGTGCCAAAACAGGAGCGTTCACCCATGTGCATGCACACTGGAAATTGGAAGAACAGATCCCTGACATGTGCACACAGGAGCACTGGAAACCGAAAGCTTAGCTTCCTGGCATGTGCATGCATGCTGGCCACCTGGTCTTCTGGTTTCTAACGTGCATGTATTTGTAAAGACCAGCTGGCTGGCACGCACATGCATGCCCGGGAGCTGCTCTTCCAGTTTACGGCGGTCCCGCATGTGCAAAGACCAGCTGGCTGGCATGCATGCATAGGCCGGAACCTGGAAGAGCAATGGGTGATGGCTGGCATGCCCGGAGAGATGGCTCTGCGTGACACATGGGTTCGCCATCATGGATATATTAGCTCATTTTTTTTCCCCATAGTAAACAAATTCTTGGATTCATGGAGACATCGCATGATAGCAAATCCACTTAAAACATAAAGCAAACTGACAAAATGTGAAATAAATCTGTATTTTTCCCCCTTAATCCAGATCATAGTAGTAAAATTGATCAAATATTGGAAATTTCCAGTTGGACTTCATGAAAGACTATACATTTAGAATGAAATTAAACTATGCCCACACTTGTTCCATACAAAACTGCACTTGGAGTTATCTCAAGGCTTCTTCATTGTGGTAGTGCCACACTGTTTCCACACTGCTACTGCCTACACTCCTCAATCAGAGGTGGTATTCAGCAGGTTCTGACAGGTTCTGGAGAACCAGTAGAGGAAATCTTGAGTAGTTCAGAGAACCAGCAAATACCACCTCTGATTGGCCCCGCCCCCATCTATTCTCTGCCTCCCAAGTTCCAGCTGATTGGATGGGTCTTCTTTTGTTGCCCTGCACAGGAGAATGGAGCTGGAAAGCAGGTTAGTGGGGTGGGGAGGGAATAGAGATTTTGCAGTAACCTCCCCCCAGGAGTGGGGAGGGAATGGAGATTTTACAATATCCTTCCCCTGCCACACCCACCAAGCCACACCATGCCCGCCAAACCACGCCCACAGAACTGGTTGTAAAAAAAATTTGAATCCACCACTGTCCTCAATTCCTCAAAAAGTATTTTGTATCTGAACTACATTCATCTACTAACCTTGTAAATGTTCAGTGCTTCCTCTAGTTGACCGATAGGGGAGATTAAAAAAACATCTTCAATCAGTGTTGTATCCTCATAGCCACATCTTAGTTATTGTTACGTGCTTTTGTGAGGAATTTGCAAAGCCATCATCATTATCTGAATGGTTGATCTTGGGGAAGCTGTAAAATGATAAAGAACTATCCTTTTGCTGCATTTAAACGGCCCAGGAAGAATGCTAGTCTCACTTTTAGGAAGGGATGAGAGAAGCTAGATTTAGCCCAAAACTCACAAAGTGATATGAAACAAGAGTTCATGCCAAAGGAGACCTGAACTCTGCAGAATTTCAGCCCTGCATACAGAAAAAGTGCCTACTATGACATTCAGATGAGCCCATCTGGCAAACCCAACTGAATCTGAAGCAGTGATGATGCCAAAAGCCTCTGCAAAAGGAAAGAGTTGAAATGTGTTTTTACTGTAAAACTGTTGGACATCAGAGTCTCTTATCTACTTACTGTAGGTCGCCAAGATGTTTTTGTTCACACAAAGACCATCTTTAACAAAGTAGACATTAGCAATTGATACATGTGTCTACATACACGTAGACAATGACATCCGCCATTCTCCTTCACCATTATTAACATATACATTAAATCAGGTAACTCCCAATGCATCAGATAATTTAAACCTTTAGGGGGAAAAGTATCTGTTTTCAAAATATTGATGTGGACCGATTAATGAACAATAAAACTATAAATGTTTTGGCAGGTTGTCAGTGAAGAGAGCTTGGAGTGATACAACTTGTTTCAACTCTAATGGGTGGCTTGAGACTCTTAGTTGGATCCTTATCCTTTAACTTTGCACTTTTACAAAAAAAACCAAAGCTACAGCATATGAAGGAACAAATCCCTGTTTATTCACGTAAGTTAGACTGCATAATAACTGCAGTGTTTCTGTAAATAATCTCATTGATTACTTTTTAGTAATCACATTTTGTTTTTATATTGTTCTATTTACAGAATGTGTTATAATCCAAAACGGGCTCAAAAATTAATGCTATTTGCCTCGAAGGTGTGCTTTTACTTACACTGGCTGTTGGTTCTTTTGTTTTTATTTGGGTAGCAGTGGCGTCTCATTAATGTTAGGATGAAATACAATATTTCAGGAGCATGATAAGAATTTATCCACTCTGCTCCCCTTTTCATCACCCATAGAACTGTTTGGAGGGTCATCTAACCCACAAAAGTAGATCGGGGAACATGCAAAGGCTAGGCAGGGGAGGTGGAAAACCATACATTTTCTGATTCCGTCACCAGAAAAAAAATGATGCTGGGTTTACTTCAAGGTCCCAAGCCAGTGAACCTAACATTCAATCCTGAGTTGAAAGGCCAAGGGCAAGGAGAAAAAAGAGTGGCTAGATACACAATTTCCACAGGGAGACATTTTACAAACATGTACACTGATGGTATCTCTGTTTGGGAATTACATTTTAAAAGATGTTTGGTGAAAAAAACATATCACTAGGATGTACAGTTTTTTCAAACAATGTGCAGTTCCTGGCTGCATATTTCGCCTTGTTTGAGAAAGTTTCCCAGCCTTACAGAAACCACTTTTCCCAATGTAGGTATAGTCTAAACTGGGAGAGAGACCTTACAGCATGGGTATTTAACATCGGCAACTTAAAGACATGTGGACTGCAACTCCTAGAATTCCTCAGAAAGCTATGTTTGCTGGGGAATTCTGGGAGTTGAAGTCGACGAGTGGCCAAGCTTAGACACCTCTGTCTTAAATAGATCGAAGAGTCCTTAGCTTTGCTGAGAATTGAAATGCACGCAGCTGGATGATGCACAGACTGGGGAAAGGCTACTCCAGAAGGACAAACCCTATGATTTACTTGTTTTTTGGACCCCAAGAATTGTATTTTGACTTCTCTTTCGTTTAAGAGTCAATGATGTTTCATTTCCAGTAGTTTCATTTCCAGTAAGGAAGTCAAGCTCTGCTACTTTTCCTCAGTCAAAATGAAATGTTTTTTCCTTTGGGTTGGGAAGACAAAAAGGAGAATCCAGGCAGAAGAAGTCCACTTGAGATGTTGGCTTTGAATTTTAATCTCATCTTTATTTAAATAATAATTATTATTATGATGTAGCTAATAGAAGATGTTTTTACTAGGGAGAAAACCAGGCAGTGCTTGCAAAGTAATAAAATAGTAATTGTTCAAAAGTCAGTATCCTTCAACTAACATCTTTAGAACCTGTCTATTGCCTCAAAAACCTTCACCTCTTATAAAAATGTCACGTAGCGCTGTTCAATAGCTCATTGCAAAAAACCTTTCAGCAGTTTAGGATGTAGAAAAAAAGTCAAGATCTCAGCTCTCTATCAGATGCTCTTGTGTTCAATAGAACATCCTTTGACTAGGATGCTATCGCGGATTATTTCACTGACTAAATCTTTTCTGGAAAAGATCAGGATGAAATAAAGCCAAAGGGCATAGCTCGTGGGCCTTCTTTCAACTTCTTCCCCAGCGGTGAGCTTCTTACATGTGAAAGGCCTCTGATATAATTCCCTATGATATTCATAGCTGGACTGACCTTTCTGCTGTCCTTCCACTACTTATCCACCCTCTCTCCCTCTTTCTCCCTGTATGTTAGAAATGGAATTATTGGCTGCAGGATCAGCACTGGAATTAATTCAGTCCCATTTATCTCAGCATTAAGAAGGTACATGTAAATATTCTCATACAGAGTTCAGTTCTATACTGTATGGGGGAAACAACGCCCCCCCCCAGCTTTCATTTAGCATGCATTATAGTACTTAGACTTCTATACCACCTCATTGTGTTTTTCACCACTCTCTAAACCAGCATTTCTCAACCTCAGCCATTTTATGAGGTATGGACTTCAACTCCCAGAATTCCACAGCCAGGCTAGCAATTCCCCATGTTGGTTGGGGAATTCTGGGAATTGATGTCCATACCTCAAAAAATGGCCTAGGTTGAAGAACACTGCTCTAAACGGTTTACAATGTCAGCTTATTGCCTCCAACAATCTGTGTCCTCATTTCACTGATCTCGGAAGGATGGGTGGCTGAGTTAACCTTGAACTGGTCAGGATCGAACTCCAGGCTGTGGGCAGAGTTAGCCTGCAATACTGCATTCTAACCACTGCCCCACCAGGGCTCTATAGACTAAACAGCCTATAGAACTCTATAGAATCACTATCAAGTTTGTATTCCCAGTGTAAATGATGATAGTGGCAATAATAATGCAGAATCTCCTAGTTTATTGGACCCAGAATATTTTTATAGTGCTCTTAAAGAACAAAGATTGACAAACTTGACATAATCCCAGCATAGAAGACTGAAACATTTTCCTTTAAGAGGCTGTTGTACATCAACCTTCAAAGAACCAGAGTCTTTTATAGAAAACATGAAGATCATCAAATGCCCATTACCCAAACCAGTATAGCAGACTGGAGATGGGACGGGCTTTGTTCTTAAAGCAACACATGAAAGGTGAGCTTTTAAGAGCCTCGCTAACAGAATTTATGGGTTCTGCCCTGGATTTATTTCTACCATTCTCTCCCACTCCATGATTAGCTTTCAGGTTCGAAGATATCCCTTTGTGGCTAACTTTGTGTCACAGATGGAGACTAATTTAACACATTTGGCAAATTGTCTTTTTTCCCTGCGTGTTTGATTCCTTGCGACATTTGTGGCTTTGACAGCCTTCACCACCCTCTCACCATTCGGGATAGGTAGCTTGAGAAAAGCGCCGAGAAATAACCAGAAATCTAATTGTCTGAATGTCCTTTGGCTTCTTTTCCTCTTGTTTCAGGCCCAGGAGAAGGAAGCCCCTTAAAACTGAATGAGACAATAAATTCAATTATCCTGCAAACTGGCTGTAGCTGTCCCAGTTCTGTTGCTGCAGTTTCCCTGTTTTTGCTCTCTGTTCTCCTGGAATCGTTTAAATTTGCCCCTGTAGAAGGTTGCCTAGTAGCTTTGTTAATGAATTTACTAGTGCAGAAGACCACTGGCAGGGCTGTTCGAAACGTAATGAATGTAATTATTTAGCACCCAACTGGGGCACCAGCTTTATCCCACTTGACAAGAATAATTCTTTATTCTCTCATTAGCCATGGGCTTTGGTCCTGGTAAACTAGTTATTGAACCACTTGTCCAAAGGAGCTTTGCTCTAAACACACCTTCCCTTATTTAACTTAGACAGGTTTGATCATTTTTCCGCATCATGCCATGCCTGCATGGAGTTGCCCATGGTGGGGCTGTTGCTTTGTTTGATTGCTTTTTGTGTCCGTATATGTGTGGTGTGTGTGTGTGTGTGTGTGTGCGTGTGTGTGTGTGTGTGAGAGAGAGAGAGAGACAGAGACAGAGAGACAGAGAGACACACACACACACACAGAGAGAGACAGAGAGAGAGAGACAGAGAGAGAAAGAAAGGCACACACAGAGAGAAAGACAGAGAGAGAGAAAGAGAGAGAAAAAGAGAGAGAGAGAAAGAGAGAGAGAGAAAGACAAACAGAGAGAGAAAGACAGAGAGAGAAAGAAAGAGAGAGAAAAAGAGAGAGAGAGAAAGAGAAAGAGAGAGAGAAAGAAGGAGAGAAAGAGAGAGAGAAAGAGAGAGAGAGAGAGAGAGGGAGACTGTCAAGTGAGCAAAGAGATGCGGAGCAATTATCAGTGAGGTGCTTGGCTTCTGGAGAAGCCTTTTGCCTGTCCTGTCCTGTAATGGATACAGAACTGTATGGAGCTAGTTGACATCCTGTAAACTCAGTAGGAAGCCCAAGCCAATGAATCATAAGGACAGCCCCCCACTGAGTGATGTGTGCCTGAGCGTTTTTGCAAATGCAGAGAGGATGAGAGTTGGAGGGAGGGAGGAGACACTTAAGCAAGTTGCTTTCATCCGGCAGAAACGTTAAAAATTGAAGAAAGGTCAGGGACTTCCCTTCAGAAACTGCACTGGAAAAGGAAGATGGCTTATATAAAGGTGACCTTAATCCTACCACCTATCCCCCTGCAAGGCAATTGAGACCAGCCTCTGCCAAGGTACGTCTAGGTTTAGGCAATTGCCTGAAACAGCAGGTTTTATGACATATTACGAATTAAATGGCTAATGATTCGTTTAATTTATTGTTGTTTATGGAGAAGCTGGCTGTCATGCCCTTGTTGGAGTCTGGTTCTGAGGGGGAGATTGAGCAGCTGAAAGGGAGTGGGAGTGTGGCTGTGGAAGAAATGGGGGAAGGGCACAGTCTGGCTGGGCATTCAGAGGTCTATCCCCTCTTCATCCTAGAGGATGCAGGAAGGAATGGAGAAGGGAGCAACATGGCTTATGAGAGAGAAGAAGGCCTTGATCCCTTTCATTAGTTGCAGCTGGGAGAACAGGATAAAATTGGGGCATTTGCACTTGGTTCCTTGCTGGAAGCAAAGCGTGCATTATTTTGGTCAAGACTTATCTGAGTTTTGGCATCCTTCCAATTGTGGGTGCTGTGTTATCCTTTGAAAGCCTGCAATTTATCATCCTGGCCTGACATGTTAATTACTTCATTGTGGTTTGTGTTGATTTTTAAAATTTCTAATTATCTTTACTTTGGGTTCGGACTGCATTTCTGCTCTTTGTAGACTGTTTTTTGAAGGGTTTGATCTCCAGCCGAGGATAATTGGACATTGGGGCCAATTTGGAGGCATTAAAGGGAATTTATTCTACTTTTGTGACTTTGTTATTTTTGTGTCACACCCCGGGTCATCACACTGGCTTGTTGGACTTTTTTCATCCATTCCAAAATCAGTTAGCCAGTTCTGGGAATTAAGTGCTCCAATTTAATGGGAATGATAAGACTCTCTGACTCAGCTAGCAAATTATTTATCTAACTCCAACTTCTGAAAAATCCCGGAGGTTTACCAAATTATAAGCAGCACCTTCTTGCATTTCCTCCTTAGAGAGTAGCCCTAACCTGCTTAAATATACCAAGTAAATCAGTTCCGACTGGGGTTGACGGTCTGTCAGGTGACTAGATCCTGAGCCAAAGTGCTTTGTAGCATATGACATGTGCTGCATTGTACCCAGAATGCTTATTGATAATCATTTACTGTATTGCTTACAGTCCTGGTTGTTCTCACTTGCCAGCAAAATTTATAGCAATTGTAGGTTCTCGATAGCCATCAGGGTCAAACACAGTCCAGAACAACAAGATAACATTTGGAAGCAACTCAGGCAAATGTCTCCCTGATTCATTGAGTATAAGAAGATCGAAAAATCTTCCTCCACACTATTGTTCTGACCTAGGCTTCCCCAACAGAACGAAGCCGAGTCCCGATAAACCCCTTTTATTTAATTTACAATGAATTTCCTCTCCAACAAAGTCCTGGCCAACAGTCTTTCAAGATAGTTCCCAATTACAGACATTTATCAGGCTTGGAGAGTGGCCAGGCCGATACCTTTCAGATGCCACAATACTTGGCAAGCATGCCGGAATGAACTAATTGTCATCTGCAAAGCCCCACTCCCCTTTCGCTCTGCTTTCATACTCTAGGGGAGGGGCCATTCACCGTCTACCTGTGGCTTTATTCCCAAGTCAGCCCTTGTTCCTCAACTGTTCCCTTCTTCTGACAACTCTGTGCATGCACACACTGGGAACAGGCTCTAGCTGTTCTTCTGTCTCACTGATGTCTGACCCCGAAGGCAGATGACAACTGTCAAATGGCCCTAGCCCCATCTCTGCCTCCAACACAGAGCACTCATCAGAACCTTCCCCAGACTCCAGGACTGGTCCATGTTCCTCCCCAACCTCCGCACTGTTCGAATCTGCTGCCAGCTTCATTGGTCACTGTCGGGCCACAACAACTATGGCCTAAAACAAGGTTTGGATCTCTATGAGCTGGTGGGAGGATGGGGAGTGGGGAGCAAAGTAGCTGCATGCTACACATTCAATATTGTATATCATACTGTTTAATGGTATTGTATACCACACCAAAGTGGTGCTGAGGTGCTAAATTAACCTGTCAGATTTTTTTCATACCTGCTGGCTTTGTGAAGTAATCTAGACAAGAACTATGATCTCAGTTCATATATTGTAAGAGTTCCCCAACCATTCTGGCTTTGTGGAGTGGTGGTGTCATGGTAGTGGGCTTGAAGAAGGGATGGTTATGCCTGAGCGATGGGCAAGCGTGCATACTCACACAGCTCCATTTGTGTGAGCATGCGCTGAATTGCTCACCCATTATTACTCATGCAAATGGGGATACATGCATGCGTGCGCACTCTCTTGCCACTTCCATGGCCTGGTTGCGAATGGCTCAAGGTCTGGTAGTGGGCTGAAGACCGAGGGTTGGGGACCTCTGTTTTAAGATATTAAGAAAATCTTGCAAGACTGAAAGCATTTCTTCCCTCTTCTCCTTTTACTCTCCAGAAATCTAGGGAGGGTTCCTTCTGAAACATTGCCCACATCCTCCCTCCTTCTGTGAGCTGACACATCTTTTATGTGTTGCTTGTCTAGTCTGCAGCTTTTTCGTTCTATCTCCCCAGGTTATTCCCACATATTATTACAATATCATCAGTAACACAATATATTGTAAACCAGAGAGCCCCATTCTGATGATCTCCCTCCCCAAATGAAACAATGCAAACATTTAAGACATAAGACATAAGACATAAGAATTTATTTGTCATTACACTCGCAAGCGGGTGCAACGAAATGAGGTGCTCTTCCACAAGTAAAACTGGACAACACTATTGAAAGAAAAATAAAATTAAACACAACAGACCATACAATAATCTCTATATACAATAATCTCTATTTCTTGTGACATTTAAACAATATCAAGACTATAAGATGTGGATACATTTCTCCTTGAATTTCAAGGCTTACTTTTACATTTCTTAACAATAATTCAGAACGGTGCGCTTAGTTTATTTCTCATCCATTTTGTTCTTACAACAACCCTGTGAAATACTTATGGTGAGAAATAACACTTACTGATCAAAGCTATTGTTGGGTTGCATGATAAGCATGTGTATCCAACACCGTTGAGCTTAAATATGTGCAGGTTGATGAAATTCAGACCGTGTCTAGGCCTCATGGCTTTACATTCTCTTTTCCATTTCTTTTCTAAGATTTTCTAACATCTAGAAAATCTATCGTGGCTTTGTGTGGATTTTCCCACAACAACATGTTTCTAGGCACTTTATATTTCTATGCAGCCACCTGATTGTATGTATGTGTCTGTGTGCACATAAATCCAATGTCCCTTGTATCTGATTTATTTAAACACAACATTAAAGTCACAGCTTGCTTGCTTTTAAAATGCAATTTTCCTAAGAGTAAGCTGATATTTTTTTTTGCCAATGCCAGAGGGAAGAGGGCATTGATTTACTATTATTATTATTATTATTATTATTATTATTATTATTATTATTATTATTATTATTGTTGTTGTTGTTGTTGTTGTTGTTGTTATTATTAATTCAAATGCATGTTAATTTTTGCACCTTTTTTGAAAGCTGGACTTGTGGGTAGCAATAGACTCCATGTACACCCTGTTTTGGCAAATCACAGTGTTTTGAGAGAAAGAAAATAGTAACAACTTGTTTTACATCTCTAGCAACTAGATTAACCTAGGAATTTAACTGACTTGTAGGCGAGAGGATGTACCAAACTGTCTCTAAAACAAAGAATTTGTAGTCCAAAATCAATGGGCTGAGGCCTGTCTCAGGGGCTTGATTATTTTCACAGTTTTTCGTGGTATTCTGTAAATCCCAAGCTCATGTACATTTGTACATTTCAAAGAGAAGATCCCTGTGAAAGGAAAATACTAAGGAGAAAGAATAGTTTTTTATGAGTGACAGCTGAGGCTTCCAATCAGAGAATGTCTTTAATCAGCTTTTTAAATGTCTACTACTGGGGAAAATTTGGAATTTTCACTTTTCCTGGAAATATTTTTCACTTTTCCAAATTTTACTTTTTAGTTTTTGGAAAAGAGAACTGTTAGGAATATGAGTCACCTAACAGCTATTTGGGTTAGAAATAT
Organism: Pseudonaja textilis; assembly: GCF_900518735.1. The sequence continues at coordinate 15,067,216 of NW_020769321.1, read as the reverse complement.
ATAAAGCAGGATAAACATTTTTAAAACTGTATCTTTAAGAGCATGCTAAAAACTGCAATTGGGTGTGGTTTCTCAAATGGCCATAAGATGGAGCCAGAAACCTGGTTTATCTTAGGCCTTAGTCTCAGAAGAGAGTGTGAGTGTATCTTTGTTTCCTTCTGTTGGAAAATATTGTTGTTCCTCCATTTTTCCCAATTGACTGATATTTCTGGATTTGATGTAAGTCTGATACTGAACTGTTTTTTGACACTGGACTTTGATATTTGGATTATCCCTGGATTGAAAAACTGACTGATTTACCTGTGAATGATTTTGGATTGCTTGTTTGGACTTTGCTTAACGTTTCTGGAAGTAAAAACCTACATTTACTGTACAGTGTATCTGTGTGCTGTATGTGTATTATTCAAACACTACTCTCAAATATGTCTCCCTGTATGTGCTCATTCTCCAAATGGGGAATTACTTCAACACTGGTTATGGGCCCAGGTCATACTAGGCTCAGATAACAGAGAGTTAGTGCGAATACACAGTACTGTATACAGACAGCTGTTTACTGTTTAATTGTGGCTTACTCTCCTGGTAAAGATGGCACAAGTCACTTCAACAAGTCTATCACTGATAACCCAGTTGGATGGAACAAACTATGTATCCTGGTCTATGAAGCTCTTTTCAAGAGCTACGTGAAAAAGAACTGATATTTTCAGAGCTGCATCAAGTTTACATCATTCTTTCCTCATTGGATGAACGTTATGATGATTATGTATCTTCACTGGAAGTCCTGCCCAGAGATAAACTGACATTGACTGACATAACTGGAAGGTTGTTAGAAGAAGCAAGAAGACGACTGGATAGGGACCAACTGAGGAAGGAACAACCACAAGAAGAGAATTTATCTTCAACTGCCTATAATGTTAGGAAATGTTTTTCTTGTGGGGCTAGGAGACATATAGCTAAATTCTGTAAAAAGGGAAAACAACAGAATACTAGTAAACACCAGAAGGCTAAGAAGAATGTTAGTTTAGCTATGTCTAGCAATTCACCTATAAACAATTATTTGTGGGTTGTTGATAGTGGAGCATCGCAATGCATTACTAAAGATAGAAAAAGGTTTGTAAACATGTCCACGAGTAAACAACATGTATCATTGGCAAATGGATGGAAGATGAATGCATCAGGTCAAGGTACTGCATATTGTTCTTGTATAAATGAACATTTAACTATGTTATATGTACCTAAACTGAAATTTAATTTGTTATCAGTAAGGGCTTTAGTTAATCTTGGTTATGTAGTAACCTTTAGGGGAGATAACTGTATAATAGAGAAAGAGGGTAAAAGTGTTACTGCTACATTAAAGAGTGATTTATATGTGATATATGATGACCAGTTGAAGATGACTAACTCAGTTTATAACAATGTTAAGCCACATGATGAATGTATACATTTACTACATAGAGGTCTAGGGCGCATTAATTTCAAAATGCTCAAACAAACTGTTGAATTGTCAGAGGGAGTAAAATTAAAACCATGTAGCAAGTATTTAAACTGTAATGCTTGTAGTCAAGAAAAGAGTAAGGTTACTCCAGCAAACAGACTAAATGGGTTTAAGACCAAAGAACCTTTAGAGGTTGTGTTTGCTGACATAATTGGTCCTAAGAAGCCAAGTTTAGGAGGTGCCTGTTATATTTTGAGTATTATGGACCATGACTCACGATATGGTTTCTGGTATCTTATGAAAAACAAAACAGAAACATTCCAACATTTCTTTAACTGGCTAAGGTTTGCTGAGAGAAAAATGAAAAGTAAAGTAATTACTTTAGTAACTGATAATGGGACTGAATTTGTTAACAAAAGATTCCAAACTATGTTAAAATTGGCTGGGGTTGAGCATAAACATTCTGCACCTTACAGACCACAACATAACTCGTTTATAGAACGAAGAGGGCAAACATTACAAGCCATGGCTCGCACTATGTTATCTGATTCAGGTTTACCTGAAACACTGTGGGGTGAAGCCATAATGTGTAGCAATCATGTTTTGAACAATGTAGTTAACACAGCAACTGGAGAATTGCCATTCACTCGTTGGCATGGCAGAAAGCCATATTTAAGTTACCTACACACATTTGGAGTTCCAGCATGGGTGCATATTCCCTCACAAGTAAGACTGAAAGGGCAATATAGAGCTAAGAAGTTATTTTTTGTGGGTTATGAGGCCAGTCATAGATCATTTAGATTTTGGGATCAAGGCACAGCTCATGTTTATTGTAGTGCTAGTGCAAAATTTCTAGAGCACGTTGGGTGGGATAAACTGGAACAGGAATCCAGCAATGATATTATTACTGATACCCAAATAGTCCCTAAAGATGATATCAGTAAACAACAAATAGCCATTAAAGAGGAAGAACAGGAAGAAGTAGTAGAACAGGCACAGGAAGAAATAGAAGGACAGGAGCAGGTGGCACAGGAAAGTCCACCAGTAAGCCCTGTATTATCAAGACGTTCAACCCGAGTAACACGACCACCTGATAGATATCGGGCTAGTGTTGTATGCCAAGTGAATACAGTTCCAAGTAATTATAGTGAACTAAAACTGTATCCTGCTAAGGATCAGGCTGCTTGGCAGAAAGCAATGGATAAGGAACTGGAATCATTAAAAAGACTGGAGGTATATGAAAATGTTAAGTTACCACCAGGTAAACATGCCATAGGATGCAAATGGATATATAAACTGAAGACAGGTGTAGATGGGACTGTTACTCATAAAGCCAGGTTAGTAGCACAAGGGTTCAATCAGACAGCAAATGACTACGATGAGGTGTTTGCACCTAATCTGAAGGCTACTATATTAAGGGCAGCATTAGTGTGGGCAGCTAAGGAGAAATACATTGTAAATCATTTGGATGTAGAGACGGCATATCTGCATACACCGTTGCAACACACTATATATTTAAAGAAAGTCCACTGAAAGGCACCGGCAAGCTGCTAAACGTGTGTTAAGATATCTAAAACAAACAATGCATTATGCATTGTATTTGGAGCCCAAAGATGAACTGAATTTAGCGGCATATGCTGATGCAGATTTTGTTACAGACATAAATACACGAAAATCTATGTCAAGCACTGCTGTATTATTGGGAAAAGCATTGATTGGATGGAGGTCTATTAGACAGAAACATCTAAGTTTGTCAACAATGGAGGCTGAATTCTCATGTTTGTCTTTACTATGTACAGATTTAGTTTTGTATAAGGAATTATTAATTGATATGGGAATTTATTTAAAAGATCCAATTGTTGTTTATGAAGATAACAAATCAGCAATACAGATGGCTTCAAATATTGCTGTTAAAACAAGAACGAAACACACAGATTTAAGATATTTAAATGTGAGACAATGTGTGCAAAGTAAGATGACTAGAATACTGTATGTCAGAAAACAATATAGCAGATCATTTTACAAAGGCCCAAGTCTCTATAAAGCATAAGGCATGCTGTGAAGATTATGGACTTAGAATGTAAGGTTATATATATTATCTTACCCAAAAGGGGAGAATGTTAGGAATATGAGTCAGCTAACAGCTATTTGGGTTAGAAATATATAAAGCAGGATAAACATTTTAAAACTGTATCTTTAAGAGCATGCTAAAAACTGTAATTGGGTGTGGTTTCTCAAATGGCCATAAGATGGAGCCAGAAACCTGGTTTATCTTAGGCCTTAGTCTCAGAAGAGAGTGTGAGTGTATCTCTATTTCCTTCTGTTGGAAAATATTGCCATTCCTCCATTTTTCCTAATTGACTGATATTTCTGGATTTGATGTAAGTCTGATACTGAACTGTTTTTTGACGCTGGACATTGATATTTGGATTATCCCTGGATTGAAAAACTGACTGATTTACCTGTGAATGGTTTTTGGATTGCTTGTTTGGACTTTGCTTAAACCTTTCTGGAAGTAAAAACCTACATTTACTGTACAGTGTATCTGTGTGCTGTATGTGTATTATTCAAGCACTACTCTCAAATATGTCTCCCTGTATGCGCTCATTCTCCTAATGGGGAATTACCTCAATAAGAACAGAAAGATTGTGATGACTTTTGTTTGTCCTTTTGCCTCAGCTTCATATAGCCATCATTTGAGAAACAGCTTCAAACTCATGGCCTAAGCTATTTAATGAATCACAATATTCTGTTTGCAGAGTAACCATTTCACTATATTATTAAAATATAAACAGCCTACCTAAATAATGCAAAAGAGAGAGAGGTTAGTGGTGGTATTCCAATTCGTCTGTCACATTATTTTCTGATTCTAGCAATTACTGTGTTTTTATAGGAAGTGATGTAGTACCGAAATATATTATTGTAAGATGCTAAGAGATTATTCATTTTTCTCCTGGATTGCCAAGTGTTGCTGTTACAAAGTCCAATAACCAAATCTTAAATCCTAGTTTAGTTTTACATATTGGATTGAAATTAGCCATATGACATTTAAAAAATGTACTTTGCTAGTTCTTTTCACGACTAATACATTTTCAGCTGAATTCGCAGCTGGATATCGCCAATAAAATTGAGTTTGTTATTGCAATGAAATGATTACTGGTCACCTATTTATGTTATACTGTATTTATGGTGCTATTTGTAATTCCAAAAGACCCTTGATTTCAGAAGAATATAAACAGTGCCATGTCTTCGTTCATTCACTTGATCATCAGAATGTATTTTCAAAATAATGGAATGTGCAGAAATGAGTAAATTGACATTAGCAATTGGAGAGCAAGAAGACAAAGAGTATTATAAAATTTGGGATTTATTTTATCAATGGTTAAATAAGAAAACAGGGAAATAAAATACAATACAATATAAATATAATAATAGAGTAAAAATAAGACAAGGTAATATGTTATAATTGAGTATAATGAAATGAATGATATTTTGAATTGAGCTATGTAAAAATTGAGATTTGCTCAAAAAGGATGATGCAATTTATAATTAAAGTCTAATAAGGAGTTAATACTAATATAATATGCATATAATATGAATTTAATAATGTATTTAGAAGGGAAAGACTGTTGATATTGTGCACAAGAAGATATGTACCAACTGACACACTGTACAATGGAAAGATGGTTTTATGTTTTGTGTTCATGTTTATGTTTGTTTATGTATGTTTGTTTATGTTTGTTGTTAAAAATAAAAAAATGGAAAAAAAAGAATGTGTTTTCAAAACACTCAGAAAGCTCAAACACCAGTGAAACTGTGATTAGAGAATCGAGAAAGTTATGGAGAAACTCAAGCCCAACCCTTATTTGGATATACATTTTTTGAAAAGAGAAGAGTAGCAGCCCAGCTGTACAAGAACTGCATTGCAGACGGGAAGTCAAGTGTTCCCTCCCTGACACATCCAGGTGAGACTGGAAATATTCCTTCCTGAAAACCTGGTAAGTCACTGACAATCAAACTGCACAATTTGGTTTAAATGGATCAGTGGTCTGATTTGTTATAAGAAAGAATGATATATTTCAGTGACAATATTGGACCTGTCACTACATCTCCGTTATTGGATCTGTCGCTATAGCTCAACCTTGTTGTTTTTGTGTTGCTCTTTCAGGTTAATTGTCCAGAAAATGGTAGACACTGTATTGGTTAATATACAAGATACCTCATAAGGTTTTCATAAGGATATAATGGAAAGTGGAAGGCAGTTTTATATGTTCTTTTGCTAACTCATTGGAGGAAATGTGGGATATAAATGCAGACAATAAATAATGTAAGATCACCCTGATTGTGCTGAGAACCTGACAAGGCACCATTTTTATATCATCAACTTAAAACTGACAATTTGAAGTCCAGAGTGGAGACTGACAGGAATTATTTATTTACCTTGTGCACTTGTCCAGTTTCTGTGAAATAAGGATCAATTCCTGTCCCAGTTTCAGGTAACTTTTCTCTTTATAGTGGGAGGCTGACCAGAGAAAGTGTTTATATTGCATGTATTTAGAGTTGTACTGCAATAACAGAACAAACATAGTTTGCTAGTATATTACAAAATAATGTTAAAAGTTCATGATCATGTGGGGCCACATTGTTAGCTGTCCAGGGCTGCATGTGGTCCGTGGGCCATGGATTGGACATGCCTGATTTAGATATTGCCAGGTTCCCCCAAAAGACTCCTGGTAGTTTGCAATACAAGATATAGAATTATACAATCAGAGCATACAACCATCACTATCTATCCACCCTGATATTAATTAACTTACAGCACTTTAATGTTATATATTAAAAGCTCTTTCTATTAGTATACAATTGTATATGCTATAAATTTATGTAATATATTGATTATATATAATCACGTTGATATCAGCTCCTAGTGGCTACCATACATAGAGCTTCTCCAGGATGATCTGTCCCCAGGATTTGGATCTTTCATAGTCACTGTAGTAATGAGGGCTGTCCACCTTACTTCTGGTCTTCTTTTCTTCCACTCTTCCCAGCATTACAGACTTCTCAAGAGAACTAGGTCTTTGCATGATGTATCCAAAATATAATTTGGTCTTTAGAGTCTTCAGTGAGAATTCTAGACTGATTTATTCTATGACCCATTTGTTGTTGTTTTTTGGTTATGCATAGTATTCTCAGACATTTCTTCCAACATTCAAGTACTCTTTCTTTTAATCTTCCTTCTTCAAAGTCCAACTTTTGCTTTCGTAGAATCACATGGGGATGCGGAAAATGATTGCCAGCACAGTCCTGGTCTTTCTTCTTCTTTTTCTTCAGCATTTGTCTCGCGCACGGGCGAGGTCCGCTAATGTCCTTAATAATCCTTTGTAATATTAATATTAATTTGTAAGTATAAACACATCCCAGCATCTGAATGTCTTCATCTATGGCCTTCATTGCTACCAAGCAGTAGTCTAGAGCAGCGTTGGCCAACCAGTGGGCCGCTTTTGGTGGTCCACAGAAAAATGTCACCGCCAGAGCATCCCCCAAAGCAATTAATCCAGGCTGCATGGGAACACATGACTGCCCCACCCACACGGCCCGCGGGAATCCTCCCCACCCACTCACACCTGGGAAACTTGCCTGCTAAGTTGCTATTTTTCCTTCCCACTCTGAAAATCAGCTGTTCTGCTGTGCCAGGAGATTTAGATTAGCTAGAAAGCAGGAAATCATTGGATTTCTGGCTTTCTAGCTAACCTTTAGATCTTTGGCTCTGCTTTTAAGCAGAGCCAAACTTTCCTTAGGACTGAAACAGTGCAGACTCAGCTAGCTGATGGCAGAAACACAGATTTCTAAGTGAATCTGTGATTCTGTGAGCAACTCAATCTGCCTGCCTGCTTTGCCTGATTTTGGGTAAAAGATGCTCTTTTTTATTAAAAAAAATCCATTTTTACATACATGGTGTGTTGTGAGTTAATTTTGTGAGTTTGCTTGCTAGCAAATTTTATGAGTTTGCTTGCAAGCAAATTTTATGTGACAGACTCAGCTCGCTGATGGCAGAAAGATAGATCTCTGAATGAAGCTGTGATTCTGTGAGCAACTCAATCTGCCTGCCTGCTCTGCCTGATTTTGGGTAAAAGTTGCTCTTTTTTATAAAAAAATTCAATATTTATATAAATATTTATAATATTTACATACAAGCCATGCCCAGCCAGCCACATGACCACCAAGCCACACCCACAAATTAGACCATGCCACAGAACCGGTTGCTAATAAATTTGAATCCCATCCCTGACGCTGTGTGTGTGTGTGTGTGTGTGTGTGAGAGAGAGAGAGAGAGAGAGAGAGAGAGAGAGAGAGAGAGAGAGGGAGGGAGGGAGAGAGGGAGGGAAGGAGGGAGAGAGGTTAGATCAGATCTCTCTCTCTCTCTCTCTTGCCTACCAATGTCAGCAAGCCACCACCAGTCAAAATTCATATTAGTGGTCCCTGGGATTTAAAATTTGGTGATCCCTGAGGTCCAAAATGTTGGTGACTCCTGGCCTAGAGTATATTTCTTGACTTCTTGTTTCTTTACTGTTATTGGTTAGCTATCCTTAAAAGGCAGAAGCTACCCACCATTTCAATATCTCCATCATCAATTTTAAAATTGATTGCTACCCCCATTGTCATTAGTTTAATCTTCTTTCATCTTCATCTCATTTCTTCATGGTGTTCTTTGACTTTCATGACAAGAGCTTCCAGATCGTTCGAATTTTCAGCTAGCAGAACAGTGCCAGCAGCATGGTGCGAGTTATTGATGTATTTCCCTCCAATTTTATAACCACTCTCATCTTTTTCCAATCCCTCAATAAATATTCAGCAAATAAGGTGGAATAAATAAGGAAGAAGTATATGATCTTTTCTCGTTCCTTTTCAGCATGTTGTGTTCAGGTGGTGGCTTCCTGTGTATAGCTTTGTGTGAAGATAATGATAAGCTCTGGGATTCTTATTTATATTTCATATTTCTTAACTGACCATCTCCCTTAGAAAGGAGCTCTGGGTGGTGTACAATATATTTTTCCTAAGTTCATGTCACAGCTTGATAAAAGTCCATAATCAATGAATCATAGAACCATATGGTTGGAAGGGACCTTGGAGGTCTTCTCATCCAACCCCTTGTCCAAGAAGTAGTCCTCATACCATTTTGGACACATGGTTGTCCAATATTTTCTTGGAAACCTCCAACAATGGAGCACCCACAACTCCAAGAGGAAAGCTGTTTCAGTGCTTAATAGTTCTCACTGTGAGGAAATTCCTCCTTATTGGATCTACTTCCAATGAGCTTCAACCCATTGTTTCTTGTCCAGTGGTGGGGTTCAAATTTTTTTACTACTGGTTCTGTGGGTGTGGCTTGGTGGGTGTGGCATAGCTTAGTGGGTGTGGCAGGGGAAGGATACTGTAAAAACTCCATTTCCCCCCACTCCTGGGGGAAGATTACCACCGGTTCTCCGAACTACTCAAAATTTCTGTTACCAGTTCTCCAGAACTGGTTAGAACCTGCTGAATACCACCTCTGTTCTTGTTCTCCCCTCAGGTGCTATGAAGAATAAATCAATGCCCTCTTCCCTCTGGCATCCCCTCAAGTATTGGGAGACTACTATTATGCCTCCTCTCAGTCTTCACTTTGATAAGCTAAACATGATAAGCTTTAACTGTTCTTCATAGGATTTAGCCTCTAGACTCTTTATTATCTTTATTACTGTGCTCTGCATTCTTTCTAGATCCACAGAATTTTTTTTGTATTATAGTGACTGGAACTAGACACAGTACTCCAAATGTAGTCTCACCAATATTGGATAGAGAGGTACTATCACTTCCCTTAACCTTGATACCTTCTCTCTGTTGATGCAACCCAGGACTTTGTTGGCTTTTTTGGGCAGCATACTGCTGACTGATATTTAAGTGGTGGCCTACCAGGACACCTAGATCCCTTTCAGAGGCACTATTGTTGAGTCAGGTACTCTCTATCCTGTACCTGTGTGTCTAAGTGCAGGTCCTTACTTTTCTTGTCACAGAACTGTGTCTTCTTGGATAGGGCCCAGTGATCAAATCTACTAAGATCCTTCTGAAAGTTGTGGCTGCCTTCCAAGGGGTTAGCAGTCCCGCCCTGCTTTGTGTCATCTGCAAATTTGATCAGTGCAGTCTTCATCTA
>NW_020769321.1:14987056-15054165 GCF_900518735.1 Pseudonaja textilis | reverse complement strand
CTTCCTTCCTTCCTTCCTTCCTTCCTTCCTTCCTTCCTTCCTTCCTTTCAACAGAGAAGAACTTTGAATGGCTTTGGGGAAAATGTGGAGTTAGTATTTTCCTTTGGTCACCCGAATGACACAGGGAGGCTCGTCCCACTTGCTGTCACTAATCTAGGAAGGTCTGATCTACCCTTGAAGGCCCTGTTGGATTTCATAACAAACACTTGTGTCCATCAAAGAGAACACACAGGATCTCTGCACGAGCACTCCTTGACTTTGTAATTTCATTGACTGACAGTTTAATATCTATTTATTTTCACATCTGACTCCAGTCGAGACAGGCAGGCATCCTAAATGTCAAGATATTATGCTGACAACCAAGGGTGGTTCCCCCCCCTCCCCATTATTTAAGAGGAGAAAGGTTCTTTGTAAGTAAAGTGTTATTTTTTCAAGCCTACCAACTTGAATAAAGACCAAATTATAGGGCATACATAATTGCCAGTGTAACTGCTGATAGGTTATCAGTACACAGTTTTTTAATAGTGAGTTAGATGGAGATATTCAGTTTGATTTACTTGTAAACTTACTCCTGCTTTCCATATTTGAGAAATGAAATGTGTAAATTACATTATTTAAATTGATGGAGCTGTTCTCATTTCTAGAGACAGGGGTAAGAAGTGTTTCCTATTTGGAAATTAACCGTTTTAGAAGAAAACCTTTCATTTTCCATCTAGGCTCATTTGAACTCTAAATGGAAAGAAAGGCGTTTGCTCCAACAGAACTTTGCCATGTTATAACAATTTCAGAGGATACAAATGTAAATAGAAATCCTTTGAAAACCACATGGTTATCATTCTGGGAAAAATACTTATTGGAGTTAGGGCAAACAACCATCATTGTGTGACACTTATCCCAGGACCAGATCAAGAAGGTATATGGCATTTGCTTAAATAATAGTGATTTATGACATCCCATACTGAGAAGAGAATTATTTCATTTAATGTCATTTTGTTGTTGCTTTATAATTACCAGATTGTAATTATAATTATATAATTCACTTTCAATGGAAGTGAATATATGTAGCTCAGGGTTGAACTGTGGCATCCTTAGTGCCCTCTGGGCTTGGTTGTTTGCTTGCTGATGTTTCATTACCTGAGTAGGTAACATTATACACAGCAAGCAAACACCCAAGCTCAGAGAGCATCAAGGATTCCACAATTACTATTGTAAAAATACTAGTTCCTCTGAAAATTTTGGAATAGATCTGGAGGCAAAGCCTGACAAATGATTATTTATTTATAATCACAATTTATTGGACCTCCCCAACTCAAATAAACAAATAATCCTCTTATTTAGGGTGCACAAATAAAGCAGAACTAGAAACAACAAGAGTAGTGTTATTGAAGATTGCTATTGGCACCATAGGGCCATTAAAAAAAAACAGTGATGAGGGTGCTGAAATTTTAATGAACTTATGTGGGAAATAAGGAATCCAATGTTTCATTTGTATATAGAGCTCTTAATGGTCTGATATTAGAAATATTTGACAAGGCAGATCTGAATATATCCTCCTCAAAATCAGATGTTAAGATCAATATCCCGAAAGATGACTTGGAATCTCTGAAGGCCATAATGTTTAATATGCATAAGCTGCTTTGTTTGCCTTTAAGTCTGAACTTGGGTCTAACAGCCTAATTCATAATTCAGACAAAGGGAATGAGTTTAACAAATATCTTTTCCTCCGCTATGATTTGCATATTTAGTAAGCAGATTCTGCCAACGTGTGTCTGCTGTTTTCTGAAGGAAATGAAAACATCTTGCATGCCATTCACTGAAAGGAATGGGTTTACTTTATTCACTTGCCTTGTAGTAAGGAAACCAAGGTTTGGTGAACTGCAGCGGCACACTGGATATTTCTTTTTTTAAAAAAAAAAATGTTCCCCTGATTGTGCGTGGCAGTACAGATAGCCTCAACTTACAACAGTCCATTTAGTGACTGTTCCAAGTTACAACAGTACTGAAAAACATGACTAATGACCAATGGTGGGATTCAAATTTTTTTTACTACTAGTCAATGACAATAATATACATATACATATTGGATTGATAATATGAGAATCTATATGAACTATTGGGGAAAGACTGTAGAGATTTTGCACAGAAGATTTGTACCAACGACACACTGTATGTAACTGAAAGATGGTTTTATGTTTTATGTTTTGTTTGTGTATGTTTGTGTAAAAATAAAAAATATATATATATAAAAATATTTTTTTATTACTGGTTCTATGGGCGTGGCTTGGTAGGCGTTCTAGAGAACTGGTAATGGAAATTTTGAGTAGTTGGAGAAATGGCAAATACCACCTCTGACTGGCCCCACCCCTATCTATTCTCTGCCTCCTGAGTCCAGCTGATCGGCTGGATCTTCTTTGGTTGCCCTGCATAGGAGAATGGAGCTGGAAAGCAGGTTAGTGGAGTGGGGAGGGAATGGGGATTTTTCAGTAACCTTCCCCTGGAGTGGGGAGGGAATGGAGATTTTACAGTATCCTTCTCCTGCCAATCTCCACCAAGCCATGCCTACCAAGCCACGCCTACATAACTGGGAGTAAAACTTTTGAATCCCACCACTGGAGAAGTCAGTTGTGGATTTACTCTAATTTGGTGATTCACAGGTAGTCCTTGGCTTACAACCATGGCTGAGCTCACAATTTATCTTGCTAATTGAAACTCCTCTCTTTTGCTTGTGTTTTGCATTTGGAACAGATTTCTTTTCAGGTGGGGAGAGGGAGTAGAACTCTTTAGCATCAGAGCATTTTTTAAAAATAATAATATACAAAATACTAATGCTCTGATAGTCATTTCAAAAAATCCTTTCTTAGTGAGCACTTAGGAGACAAGAGGAATATACATGCCAAATTTCAAGTTTGTAGGCTTTACAGTTCTGGAGACTTTGTGATGATGTGTAAGTGGTATTTCACTTTTATATATATAGATTTCTCTCATTCCTAACATTGCTTCACCTTCCTTTTTCTTCAAAACTGAACTGTGAGCAGGTTCCCTCCTCTTTTAGGAAGCCAGCTTGAAATGTAAAATGTCAGGCTGAGTGCCCCTCTGCTCATATGCTGCAGGTTTAAATTGTGAACAAGACAGATAGTTCAAACTCACTCTCAGCACAGTGAGAAAGTAATTACTCAGTCATTGAAAAAGGTCCTATTATCATTACCCAGTAACCTGAACGTCCACCAGATATCTGGGTATTATTTTAAATGGCTTCCCAAAAAGCATTTTCAGAATCTCAAATTTAAATCACATGAAAAATAGTTCCATTTATTATTCCTTCCTCTCTCTCTTTTCTTTTTCTCAAGAAAGGTGAGGAGTTTCAGAGATTATTCTAAATGTCAGTTTAGCATACATTTTAGTCAGCTGGATGTGCAAAATGTGCTGAATGAAAACTTCTCTTTCTGGAGTAAATGCCATGTTGGTAAACGAAAAGGGAGAGTCATACGTAAAGGTCACTTCACATGGCGAGTTGGGTGGTGTTATCAATATAACTAAGAACGTTAGTTTTATGAGAGGTCGTTCCGTTAATTAGATAAACCACAGCAACCACAGGGAATCTTTGCTAGCCTCACCCTCTTAATCCATGTGTTGTTTCTGAACCTACCATCATTTCTCTGGCAAATAGCAGGGGATGGATGATCTGTACTCTGTTTCTGCTATACAGCACCCCAAAGTTACATATTACCACGGCTGTCAGTGCTGTGAACTAGAATCACTTCTTTCATTGCTCCATTACATCCTACCTCCTACATCCTGCACACAGGCAATTGTTTAACCATTGTGAACTGCTAGAAAATGACAGCTGCTTTCCTTTTAGGGATGGGCAGGAATCATGATAATAATAAAAAAAAAGACATGCAAAGCAGAAAGTACAACACATAGCACAACCCCTAATCAACAAGAAAGGCAGCCTGACAAAATCTTCTACCACCTTATATCCATCCATCCATGCAGAAGCAGCAATATAGTCTATATTCTGGGACCATTTACTTGAGTTAAGTGAGGTGTCAGCAAGGCTTCTACTCAAGGGTGGCTGTGAGACCCAGATAAAAACAGAATAATAAATGCAGATGGTGGGGGGGGAGGTCAAAAATATCAACCTATGTCAGGCAAGACTTTCTGAGGGGAATCGCAGGATGATGGATGAAAGGCCACCAGATCTGGCTTATTTATTTGATGAAATGTGTACTACATGGAAGAGTCCCATATGAAGGGTTATGTGTCTTTTGTTTTAAAAAAAAAACCCATGTGTTTGCTTTTCTTTTTTTAAAAATAAATTTTATTGATTTTACAATTAAAACAAACCAACAACACATACATAAATGAAAGAGAAAAAGAAGAAAGGGAGAAGAAAATAGAAAGAAAAAAATAGAAAACAATTAAAAACATTCTCATCTTCAACAGTTTGTAAGACCTCTTTTTTATCCTTATTTTATGCCATATACACACACCTAATCCTTACATATATCTGTGTACTATGGATTTATCCTATCCTCTTTTGTCTTTTAGTGTGGAGTCTATCTTTGGTCTATCCATTTGTACCAGCAGTTCCAGCTGTTGTATTATGTTGAAGTGTCTTTATTTTTTAATGCCAAAGTTAATTTGTCCATTTCTGCACAACTTGAAATTTTTTGAATGATCATCTCCTGTGATGGGACATGAGGCTGCTTCCAACATTGTGCAAAAGCCAATCTGGCTGCTCTCAAAATGTGTATTATTATATATTTCACTTTTTTTGACATTTGTTTATCAAAGATCCCTAACAGAAAGGACTCTGGTTTGAATTTGATCTGTTCTCTTGTCATTTCTTCCAGCCAATTTCTAATTTTCTGCCAATATTTTTGAGCTTCTGTACAGGACCACCACATATGGAAAAAAGTTCCCTCTTTTTTTTTGCATTTCCAGCAATTCGGACTCATTTTGGGGTGCATCTTCGCTAATCTCGAAGGAGGAAGGTGCCCTCTATAAAACATTTTATAGGCGTTTTCTTTGTATGCTACCGATTTTGTAATTTTATTATTTCTATCCCAGACCTTTTCCCATTCTGTTATGATGATGCTACGTCCTATATTCCTACTCCAGGCTACCATGTTCCTTTTTACAATTTCTACTTCTAATAAATAATTATAAAATTTTGTTGGTTTTTTTGCCTGATCCTAATAAAATTTTATCTAATTGCTGGAGTTTATTGTTAATTCCAAATTCTTTCTTATCCTGTTTATATCTACTTTGAATTTGAAGATATGCCCACTGATCAATTTTTAGTCCCCGCTCTTGAAGTTCTTGCCGCGATTTCAAATTTCCTTGTGTATCCAATAGATCCTTATATTTAATCATTTTAGTGATATCCAGATTATTTGGGTGAATCATCGCCTCCATTGTTGAAATCCAAATTGGTATTTTTAAATAGTGTTTTTTTTCCATATTTTCTTCCAATTAGTTAATAATGAGTCTCTGATTAGGTGTCTGTGAAAATATTTCTGGCTAGTTTTCCCTACATCCCATAAAAAAGCATGCCACCCCCTTTGCAAGTCATGGCCTCCTAAGAATAATATTCTCTTATTGGTTAAATTCACCCATTCCTTCAACCATACTAAAGAGGCTGCACTATAATACAACTCCCAATTTGGAAGTGCCAGCCCTCCCCTGCTCTTCATATCCTGCACCCTTTAAATTTATTCTAGTTTTTTTTTCCCTTGCCAGATAAAATTTACAGTTATTTTATTAAGTTCTTCAAAAGAAATTCTGTATACTTTGATTGGGATCGTCTGAAATATATATAGGAATTTTGGAAGAATATTCATTTTAATAGCAGCAATCCTGCCTAATAATGAAAGTTGCAGCTTGCCCCATGTTTCTAAATCCTTCTTTACCTGTTGCATCAATTTATCATAATTATTTTCCTTAAGTGTCTTACAATGTGCTGTCAACCATATTCCTAAGTATTTAACTTTCTTTATCACTTGTATTCCCATAACTTCTTCTAGTTCTATTTTCTGTTTTTCTGTTAAAGTTTTAGTCATTAATTTTGTTTTCTTCCTATTAATTTTAAGTCCTGCTACTGCTCCAAATTGTTCTAATTCATTCATCAATTTTTGTCCTCTTTCTATTGGTTCCTCAATGAAAAAAATCATATCATCCGCAAACGCTTGCAATTATATTCTTCTTTCTTAACCTTTAATTCTTTTATGTCTGGGTTCTGTCTAATTTGCATTAGTAATGCTTCTAATGATAATATGAAGAGCAGGGGTGAGAGTGGGCAGCCCTGTCTGACTTCTTTTTCTATTTTTATTGGGGGGGTATATTCCCAGTTTATTATAATATTAGCCTGTTGTGTATCATAAATAGTAGTTATAATATTTTCAAATTTGGTGCCTAAATTCATATTATAAATTTTTTGGATTAAAAATTGCCAATTTAAATTATCAAAGGCCTTCTCTGCATCTAAAAACAAAAGTGCAATTTGTTTTTCGGGGTGGGCTTCATAAAATTCTAAGACATCTAGTACTATTCTTAAGTTGTTCCTGATTTGTCTGGTCCCGGGGATTTATTGTTTCTCTGGTTCTCTATTGCTGATTTCAATTCAAACCAAATAATGTCTTTGTTTAATAATTTTTCCATTTCTTCCCCAATTGCTTTATCCTTCACTTCATCTAAATAGTTTCTCATTCTATCTTCGTTAACTTCTTCCTTTTTATATAACTCTTCAAAATACTCATGGGCAATTTCTTTTTTCTGTTCGATCTCCTGTTCCTGGCTTATTAGCATGCTCAAAATAAGTTTGTCTAGTTGTATTCAAATTTATAATCATTCTCTCTTGTTCAATTAAATTCAGTTTATGTTTAGTTATTATTATCTGATTTTGCAATTTTGAATCCTTTGGGTTACTCTGTAATTGAGTTTCTAATTCCTTAATTTTTTGTTGTAATTTGTTTTGCTGGGTGTATTTTTCCTTATTCCTCTTGGCGTTATAAGAGATTGTTAGACTTCTTATTACTGCCTTCATTGTATCCCAAATGTTTTGTTTCATAGTTGCTCCATTATCATTTTCCTTTAAGAAATAATTTAATTCCTCCTTGAGTTTGTTGGTGTATTCTTTTTCTCTTATTAACTGAGTATTTAATGTCCAACTTTTCTTGGGTTTTTCCCTACCCTTCCATATTATCTGAATTGGATTGTGATCTGCCCATTCATTAGGTAAAATTTCAGTCCCTTTTATCTCATTTGCTATTTCCCCATTCATCCATGCCATATCAATTCGTATCCATATTTGATGAGGATTTGAATAGAATGTAAATTGTTTTTTCTCGGGATGTGATCTTCTCCATATATCAATCAAATTTAACTCCTTCATCATTTCCATACATATCTTGGGAAGCTCTCTTCCCCACCCCCTTTGTTCTCCCCCCCATTACTGTGGTCTTTTTGATAATCAGCAATAGAATTAAAGTCTCCTATGATACAAATATTTCTTTTTTCCAATCCTACTATTTTTCCATAAAGATGCTTAAAAAACTCATTTTGATCTCTGTTCAGGGCATAGATTACCACTAAGAGAATTGGGATGGCATTAATCCAGATCTGCAAAACCAGAGTTCTTCCTTCAGAATCCGACCATATTAAATCTGCTTTCAAATCCTCTTTAACATATACTGCAATTCCTTTATTTTCCCCCCATGTCTGCTGGTGCAGTAAATAGCTTCCTTAATTTCGGACATTCTAGGTATTTTTCATCTGTTTTCTTTATAAGAGTGTCTTGTAGGCATATTATATCAGCATTTTGTTTGATTAGTTTAGCTATTATCCTTTCCCTTTTTATCGTAGAGTTTGAACCATTTATATTAATTGATAGTAGTTTCTTTTCTTCTTCCATTTAATTAATTCTGTTTCGCTCTTTGTCTTGTAATGGCTCTGGTCTCTCCTTGTGCCTGAAGATGTGTCCTACTTTTTTCTCTCTCCTGATGTAGATGAGTATTTCCTTGCTTTCCTAAAGTTCCATCTCTGTTCTTATGATAGCCTTGATCTTTCTGGGAGTTTGTTTCCAGTTCCTCCTTACTGCTCTGGTCTTCCAGACCTACCAATCGCTCATAAAATTCCTGGGCCTTTTCCATGGAGTCTATTTTAATTTTCCTTTCGTTCCAAAAAACTAACATCCCCTCTGGGATTAGCAATTTAAATACGATTCTTTTCTGATTTAGGTAAGCTGCTAAGGAGTCTCGTCTTTGTTCTCTTACTCTTCTTGGTATTTGTTTGAGAATCAAGACTTCTTTACCTTTATACATGATTGTTTCATCTCTTGACATCCTATATATGATATCCCGGACACTCCTTCCCGCAAATCGTATATGGACTTCTCCTGGGCATTTGTGGCGTCTTGCATAATTAGTGCTAATCCTGTAAACTTAATCAAACTCCCTTAAGATGTCATCTTTATCCTTTTCCAATAGTCCAGCCAGTATTCCCACCATTAGTTGTTCCGGGTCTTCTTCTTTGGATTCCACTACATTTTGGAATCTCAAGTATGTAGCAGCCTTGTCCATCTCTAGGTAGACCAGTGAGTCTTTCATTTCTTTACCCACATTCTTTAATTCTTCATCTACCCTTTCTAATTTCCTTTTGGTTCATTCAGTCCTTTTCTCTACCCTGGTGGAATCATCTCTTCTATTCATGCTTTCAGGTCTTTTTTCAATCTCTATGGCTTCTCTGATAATTCTGTGACTGGGGTTTTCTGTAGTGGCTAGGGTTTTGGTGCTATTGAAGTTGATGCTATGACCTGTGGTTTTCATGTGTTGGACAAGTGAGGAAGTGTGCTCCAGCTTTTTTACTGCATTTTTGTGTTCATCCATTGGATGAGATTCTGCCGAAATGTTGCTACAACTTTAAAAGCACAATTATAATGACGTGGGAAAATACCCAAACAAAGCCAAATACCATACATGTAAGTACCCATGAAAATTTAAGATATTTAATATATATATGTGTGGATCTTTGGTTGTTCGGGTTTTCTCCCGCGTAAGATTCGAAGTATCTAGGCAACGTTTCGATGAAGTCTCATTCATCATCTTCAGGCTTCTGTCTCCAGCTCTGTGCTTCTCGGAGTGCTTACTCTGAGAAGCACAGAGCCGGAGACAGAAGCCTGAAGATGATGAATGAGACTTCATCAAAACGTTGCCTAGATACTTCGAATCTTACGCGGGAGAAAACCTGAACAACCAAAGATCCACATATAAATACCCGCGAGAACCTCAGAAAACATATATATATATATTCCAATCCAACTATATTTAAATATTATAAATAAATATGTGTATTTATCTAACCTTATTTTAAATATTCTTAAACACAAACAGTATTACATTCATTCCCAATATTACATTTGTTCCCAAGTGGATTTATTGTGATCACACAATAAATTATAATATTAATACATAAAATCCTATACTTATTAATTAAATAATACTTACTGTTCTTACTATTTTCCCTATATATCTAATCAAAGTATGACTATCACTATTATTAATAAATCAATTAATTCAATTATTTAACAATCAGTTACAACAATCAATTTTCCCCAGTATGCATATTTATAATCATTATAAAGAGAGAGTAAAGAAGGAGAGATAGTTCATCATAGCGCCAGATGATGAGGGAAAAAGAAGAAAAAAAATTGAGCAAATGTATACAGAAAAAAGGGAGTAAAAAGGGGAGGGAAAGGAATTTTGAAGTAAGTTTTTAGCTTTCCGTCTCTAAGTTTGAGAGCTTTCATTCCAAATGCACCGGAAGTGGGGACGTAAAAAATGCTGAGTAGTGACTGCAATTACATGGTATCTCCACACATTCAGAAGCTTCCACTTTACTTTTTGTCTTAGCATTCCTAAGTTCAATTTTCCTGATTTTCTTCAGATGGAACCACCTCCTCAATTAGATCAGTATGCTCCCTAAAGGGCTGTTAAGTGGTTTATATCAGTTATATTGTTACGATGGCTTCAGGGTTTCTAAATATCGCCTGTGGTGCCACACTGTCTCTGTTCTGTAAGCTCCAATCTTCTTTCCATCTCCGCTTTAATAAAGTCTTTCAGAATAAAAATCAAATGAGACAGTCCAAATCCTCCACAACTTCCAGGCACCTTCCAGCCGCTAGTCTCCCAATCTCATAAACTTCCCTTTTTACTTGTTATTGTCCTCTCTCTCTCTTCTGTCTGCCAAACCCTTTCACTTTCACTTGCCTCACATCCTCTTTTTGGCCACTTTCTTTTAGGGCTCTGGACAGACACTTGTAACAGCCTTATAAAAGTCTATGGCATTCCAATCCTCCTCTCTCCCACTAATTTTTTCTGCCACACTCTTCCCCAATGATCTCACAATCTGTCACTCACTCGCTTCTTTACATCGGTGGCAGTCTGGAGTTCAGAGTCGCCATTGATAGGAGGCTGTTTCTTGCTCGTTGGGCTCTGGAGGGCTCCTCTTCACTGCAGGGGGGTTGCCTTTCCCACACTGCAACCCGAGTCTCCCCCACACCGGCACGAATCTCTCCGGGACTCGTGTACCCTCAAAGGATCACGCCGACCACAAAAAGAGATTAACTGAAACTACAGACGGGCTTCTGCACCTCTGTTCGTCCTTGCCTTGCCACCAGAAGTCCCATGTGTTTGCTTTTCAATAGAAGTCACAACAGCATACTTTCAGGCAGCAGGTATAGGGGCCAAGGCTTCTATGCAAAGCTTTGATATTCTTTGCAGAAGGGATTATTCCAGACGGGAAAGAAGGAAGGAGAAAGACTACAGCAAGGAAGCAATGGCAAGGATAGGGGAAGAAACACCACTCTGGAAGGGACAAAAGATGACACGTGTCAGAGGGAGGGAGGGAGGGAGAGAGAGAGAGAGAGAGAGAGAGAGAGAGGGAGAGAGAGAGAGAGAGAGAGAGAGAGAAAGAGAGAAAGAGAGAGAACCAATTGTATGGCCTGTCAGTACAATTACACAAGTACGGTTCCACAAGTGTGGCCTTTTTAAGAGCAATTTTAAAAGAAGCCAATTTGAGAGAAGGACACTTCCTTGTTTCCCCTGATTATGGTGAGTGAAGAAAGTGCTGTCCTCAAAATGGATCTCATATTTTAGAACAAAAGTAAGCAACTTCATTCTTCCCCTGAAAAAATATGGGTTCAATCTTTATTGTCTTTGGGAGCGGGGAATCTTTCCAATTAATTGGTCTTATTTTATGAAGTTGTTAAGTTTTATCATTGCTTTATTTAATGGACAGATTAAAATGTAATTTCTAAAAGTGATATATTTAGGTCTTGCTCAATCCCAATGAAACAATGTTAATCTCAGGGAGATGTTATACGAATTAATTTATCCTGTTGGGTGACACAAAATTTGAGAAACACTGAGAAAACCATTTTGCCTATACAATGAAACACCAACCTGTTGGCTGTATCCCACAAAAAGGCACCCTTCTATGGGTTCTCCCTATATGTTAGCACCAAATCTTGCAGTTACTTCACAGTAGCTCTTTGGGATGTTCATTGACTGACAAGCCTTTTCTCTTGTTCCTTGCTGATTAAAACAGGTCTAAGGACAGCCTATTGCTCACAATGTTAGCAAGCTGATAGGTATCTCAGGATATTAATCACTTGCCTGATTGATGCCACTGTAATATAGCAGCAGCTTCATTTGGGTAGTGAATGGTGTTAGATAATCTCTAATCAGCACAGAAGAAAGATCTCTCTTATTTGAACGTGTAAAGCATACCATAGTTGACTTGGCAACGTGCCTGTATACATTTTAGGCTGAGTCACACAATGAAAAAAAGAAAGTCTTCTGTTTGATAAGAGTGCATAAAAAGTGCTATATTGACACTATGAACTTTTACTTTGCACGTAGAATAGGTTGCTACAGTTTGCATAAGACGCAAGAGTCTGTATGAACAAATCTAAAGTTGGCAGCAGTGTAAGCTATGGATTAAACCACTTGAATTTTCTCTCAGTTTACTGTTACTGAAGAAGATTCGGCTTCCATCACCTACTAAAGAGTAATCTGTCAAATCCTTCCAGTGCTGAGCTCTGAATCCCACGTGGTTATATGAAGCCGCTCAACAAGTGAACCACCTACTTGCAAATGCGAAGAAATGTTTGATTGGAAAAGAATGGCAGCTATTAAGGATTTATTTAGAAAGCCTGCTTGCAACTTCTAAAGGGAAGACAAGGTGTAATTCAGATTTGTGTCTTTTGTTAGCGCTTTTCTTTTGAATGTTTTAAATTCGTGGGGCTTGCAACCTGCTGAATAAATGTTCTCCTTCCCTTCCCTAAAATAATTTGAGCCAATCTAGAATTAACTGAACACGGTCAACTTAAAAGAATATATAATAAAAAGAAAGAGCTGTCCACACATATCCCACGGCTACAATTTGCAGGCTACTTGTTGCAATCTTGTTGGAGGGCGAAGAACTTAAAATTCCCTAGCTTTCATTAACACTGCAGGACAAACCATGAAAAAGAGACATCCTATGATGATAGCAGCAGCATGAACTTGGTAACGTAGTGACCATCTGTACATTCTCAACAGAAATCATATGGATTGATTGATAAGATGTTACATAAGATATTGGTCAAATCATCCAGGATGTACTCCCCAATTTGGCAGATGTTTTTTAATCCTACAACTGCTACAATCACTTAACAAGGAATATGTACAACTTTTCCTCTTCTCCCCTCTCCCCTTATTTTTTTAAAAAACCCTACCTGTTGGAAGTTGAAGAAAAATGATCCTTATATTATGTATGCCTTGATAGAAGAGGATATTTATAACTCAGGGTTGAACTGTGGGAATTTTGGTAATCTCTGATCTTGGTTTTCTCACAGATGTTTCATTACCCAACTAGGTAACAATCAAGGAACCACTGAAAACATTCCCATCAACTCTAACAGGGCAAACCACTGCATATATACAGAGAGTAAATCCCACTTCCTTCTAGCACTGATGATGTTACCTAGTTGGGTAATGAAACATCTGCATGAAAACAACCAAGCTCAGACAGCACCAAGGACCCTACAGTATATATGCTCTTTTCAGCACGTTACATATCACATATTGTTATACAGAGTAACTGTAGCTGTGTATAATTTGTACCCAAGTATTGGTAGAATTTAGAAGTACCTAACTTTGAATTGTCATGTTAATGCTGAACAGGCACCATCCTATGCGCTTTATTTGCCATATTTATCTATTTGCATATGTAAATATATTTGATAAATGTGTCAAATTCTATCTTTGTTGTATTGTAGGTATGGAGGAATGAATATGTCATATTTGCATTGAGAAGCGAAGATTACAGTGAAATCCATGCAAATTCAAAACTGCTAACTGGGAATGGACATCTAGATTATATAAAGTTGGTGTTCTGCCAATTTCATTTATTTTCAGTTTTATTTTGGGTCCTGTCAGAAGCCTAGCAGGTGACGACTGGCAGAGTTGATGTCTGGCAAGGGCACAAAGGCTGATGGTTAGAAGTAAATGAATCAGCATTTAGAATGTTGATTTAATTATTTTTTTAAAAAAAGAACATTTGATTTGTTCTGGATCACGGGTGTAATTCAGAAAGTTGATCCATTTGGAGATTCAAATAAATCACTTTTGAATGAAAGCTTTCTGCAATCCTTCTGTGAAAGATAGATTTCTTTTAAATCTAGCCTCATCTCCTAGGTGGTTTCATATGCTTCTAGTTTAAGTTGTTTTCTCATGCTATTTTTGTAATATATTTACTGTATAATATAACAAGCATATGGGAAGTGTTTTGCAGGTGTGCATAAAAACCTGGATCAGTTCTGGTAGAAATTTATTGGACATTGAACATTTATTTACACATCAAATCACAATATTAGCAGAATTATCTATTTATACAGCCTTTTTCAACAGCACTGGCAAAAAGTAAACATCTCATCTATCTTTCTCAGATCAGTAGTGACAGACCTATTTTGACTGCTCTATGACTCACGAAATATTGAGATGGGTAGCTCAGGATCAGATTAGATCCCTTCTGGCTTTAATTAGGATTCCTGCAATGAAGGAGTGATTCCTATCCCATCAGTAATCCTTTGGCAGCCAAAAATCACCGTTTCCTTGTTCCTGTTATTAGGAGAGAATTCATTATTTCAGTAAGAATCCCTGGGCAGAAGGATTAAATAAACACATTTCTTTTACCGAATAATATTTACCAATATGCTTTGACTGACCTATAGAAAATGACAGCAGGGGAAGTGAGTGAAACTCAGGTAGTCCTCAATTTACAACAGGTTATTTACTGACCGTTCGAAGTTACAACATCTCTGAAAAAAAAACTCATGACCATTTTTCAGACTTATGACCATTGCAACATCTCCATGGTCACATGATTGACATTCAGGTGCTTGACAACTGACTCACATTTATGACAGTGTCCCGGGGACCTTTTGCAACCTTCTGACAAGCAAAGTCAATGGAGAAACCCAATTCACTTAACAGACAGGTTACTAACTTAACAGGTTCAGTGATTCACACGGGGGAAGGAAAGTCGTAAAATGGGACAAAACTCAATTAATAAATTTCTCACTGAGCAACATACATTTTGGGCTCAGTTGTGGTTATAAGTTGAGGACTGTGATGACCCAGAGTGTAACACAAATGTAATAAAATCCAAATCATAAATAAATGTCCTTTAATGCCTCCAATTTGGCCCCACTGTTCAATAATACTCAGTTGGAGATAAAACGTACTCAAAAATAGTTTTCAAAAGAAAGCAATACTGTCCGAATTTAATGAGCAGATAGAGGTGAAAAAAACAAAACAAAAACCAAACAAACTACAATGACGAAATTTCCACAACAGAACAAGAGAAGTATGTACCAAATTCAAGGGGATAATAAGGCACACTCTGTTGGAAGGACGCCAACCAAGATAACTTCAGACCAAAATAAAACATGCTTTGTTTCCAGTTTTTGCCAGTTTGCAAGTCTCTTTATTCAGTTGTCACACCTGCATCCCATGAAGAGGATCAAGGCCCTCTCCTCCTGAGAAGACCATGTCTCTCCCTTATCCTCTCCTCCCTGCGTGCCCTAGGATGGATAGGGGATGGGCCTGGGTCCTCTCTTATTGCTCAGCCAGCCTCTATCCCTCCCCAGCCTCATCCTCAACCTCCGTAGCCATACTTCCACTCCCTGTCGGCTGTTCCTCCTCTCCTTCAGAGTCACTCTCCACCAGGAGCATGACAGAGGACTATGTGTACTGGAGGCTCACTAGGGCAAGCTGGAGGAACTGACTCCTGGAAGATCTACAGTTCCAAACTGGGATTCGAACTCTCCAAGAAACTCACATAACTCAAAAGGCTATGGGCAACATAGTGATATTAGTGAAGAGTCAGAAGTACAAGGTTGTAGGTAAAGGATCATTAGGCGCAGTGGGTCAACCCAGAGTCCCACTGGTTCTCCCATGGAGTTCAGGATTTAGAGTTGAGCAAAATGCCCTCTACTGGGGCAGGAAATGCTCCTCCCCTCCAGTCAGTGGTTGTTATCTTGCCCTGGCCATTTCATCCTGGGCTGCTGAATCAGTGAAACACAGCACCTAAAACAGCGATAGCTAACCTTTTCAGCACCGTGGCCAAAGCACGTGCGCATGCGTGCATCACCAAAATACAATGTGCACATGTCCCCTGTGCATGCACCTGTATCCCCTGCATGTGCACCCCCACCCACCCATGTATATGCATCCTTGTGCATGTGCCCTGCCCCTGCATACACCGCCTACCCCCATGCATGCACAGCAGAGACCCGAAGACCAGCTGGCTAGCGGATGGTGTGCATGCATGTGCAGTGGAGCTGAGCCGGGGCAGTGGTTCGTATACCCAGAGAGAGGGCTCTGGGTGCCACCTCTGCCACGTGTGCCATCATGGACCTAAAACAACTACAATAGCACCTTCCCTATCCATCCAAAATAAAAACCTCCTCAAGGTCATTGGGGACCAGTAAAAAGTTCAGTTTTTGTCTTTAAGGATCATTGTGGACCAACCAAGGAAAGTTGCCTTTTTAAAAAAAAAACAAGTTCACTGAGGCAACTAGATTCTTTTATTTCAAAAGAGATTGACAAGCACGATGCTAAAGTTTTCCCTGACAGCTCAAGTGACAGAAGTAATGGCGAAACACTACTGTTTCTTTGAACTGGTCCCCTGGTGGTTGCAACTACACAAGGGTGTGAGTCAGTGGTGGGATTCAAAACTTTTGACTACCGGTTCTGTGGGCGTGGCTTGTGGATGTGGCGTGGCTGGGTAGGCGTGGTGTGGTGGGTTTGGCAGGGGAAGAATACTGTAAAATCTCCATTCCCACCCCATCCCACTAACCTGCTTTCCAGCTCTGTTCTCCTGTGCAGGGCAACAAAAGAAGATCTAATCGATCAGCGGGGACTCAGGAGGCAGAGAATAGATGGGGGTGGGGCCAGTCAGAGGTGGTATTCCGAATTAATCAAAATTTCCACTACCCGGTTCTCCAAACTACTCAAAATTTCCGCTACTGGTTCTCCAGAACAGGTCAGAACCTGCTGAATACCACCTCTGGAGTGCGTGGAAAGCCATTCATTCAAGGAAGCTACGTATCCTCAAAGACTCATCCATGAGAAGAAAAGGGCTGATAGGGGAAATCCTCCAATTGGGGATGAGGGTGAGTGCGGTCTGGGCAGGACAGGTATCCAACACCATGACCAACGCAGACGAAGGGCTTGAAATCCAAAAAGAAGTTCCTTAAGCCGGCTTCGTTTCCAGCTGATTTGGGAATCCTGAAGCTCAAAATTATGCCCAGAAAAGCCCAATGCCAACCAACCAATGCTTGTGCTTTCTCTTTCACCCAGGCTACTCATTGAGTACCGCACCAGAGTTTCCAGTTTGCCCCGAATAACGGAGCCTTCTCTCTTCCATTACAAAAGCAAAATAAATCCACCTATATTTCATGCATTTATTCTTGATAGGCAGCTACGGGTGAGGTTAGAAGGGCAGATAAAATTTTAAATGACTGACAAATGCACCGAGAAGTCTCAAAAGCCTTTTCTTCATCATGATGCCAAATCAACATTTCAGAAGAAACCTTGTGAAGACAGCATTCTAATGAGCTCTGAAAGACGTTATCCCAGCAAATGCTGAGCGTGGAAGCAAATCCTGTCTTGAATTGCTCATTGGCAAAATTGCATAAGGGGCTTTTCCCTTTTATTGGGTTAAATAAAGTACGAGCTGGAAAAACACATTCTCACAATTTGTAAACAGATACCAACAAACTCAGGGTGATTTCATTAGAATATGGATTTTATTCCCCTTCTGGAATCAGGGAGTTAAAATGCAGGAAGGTTTTCTGGGGTTGGAACATTTGCATCTTGTAGCTTCTGGTTTGCAAGCATCAAGAACGAGGAAAGATCCGTTGCTAGAATTGCTTATGGACTAGTTGTACAACTGCGTGCATTGTTCATCCGATTCTGTCTGATTTTTCTTGGGCTCAGATTCTCACACACTGTACACGTTTCCTATCACTCCTTTGGACCTTCAACTTGGTCACGCACCAAAGAAAATAAGAAGACCGTAAGGAAATGAACTCGTCCCATGCACTGAGAATGAAAACCCAGGTGATCTTTGGCTCTAGGGTGAAGAAATGGGACTTGACTTTGTCCTTGCAGCAGTTAATAAGCGTGCTTGCGTCGTGCATTTGCTCAATTAGCTAAATTCCTGCACATGTACTAAACTGGTACAAAAGTAAATTCTGCTTGCCAAAACATCTGTTCCTGGCATTCATCCCAGGGCTAATAACAGATTTTCTGAAGGTAGGTACATTAGGTAGTGCTGAAAAGCATAGACGTGCAGCTTAGTCTTCAGAAAGATCACACTCTAGTTGGTTTCAAAGACTTTAATGTGGAGAGAATTTTGTATTGTTCTGCATGCTCCTATATGCTCATGCCAAGCTCATCAATGGCCTCTAAATAACTCTGCCTTTGCTTGCCTGTTTAATGTAACAGTCAATGCATCTAACCACAATAGCCTTAATTGCAAAACCATCTTTCTCTATACACATGCTACAACTACTCTCTCGTGATAGGTATCTTCCCAGAATTGTAACCTTTGTTTACACCCATGAATGGCCTTTGATTCCTAAATGGAATCTCTCCATAAAGTGTAACATTCTCAAGGTATTCGGATAATGGGTCTATTTACAATTCTCTCTATTCAAAATGGGATCCAGGGTCAAACAGTTAGAATAAGAACCAGCTTGATTGGCATTCACATTTCTCAAAGGCTAAATACCCCACATTCTCAAGCGTTCCCTTTCCAGACACGTGGATTTCCAAATTCCTGAGCACCTATCTGCAGGCCTTATTAATTGTAAAAAAAAAAAGTGTTTATCCATAATCGAATGATACATATGCTCAACTTCAATCTCTGTAACTCTGTTACTAAGTCTCTGGTGCTCTTCACTTCACTCCAAGAGACTTGGTAAGGTCACACTTGGAATACTACATTCGGTTTTGGTCACCATGATGTAAAAAAAAAGATGTTAAGACTCTAGAAAGAGTGCAGAGAAAAGCAACAAAGATGATTAGGGGACTGGAGACTAAAACACATGAAGAACAGTTGCTGGAACTGGGTATGTCTAGTTTGATGAAAAGAAGGACTAGGGGAGACATGATAGCAGTGTTCCAATATCTTAGGGGCTGCCACAAAGAAGAAGGAGTCAAGCTATTCTCCAAAGCACCTAAAGGGAGAACAAGAAGCAATGGGTGGAAACTAATCAAGGAGAGAAGCAACTTAGAACTAAGGAGAAATTTCCTGATAGTTAGAACAATTAATCAGTGGAACAACTTGCCTCCAGAAGATGTGAATGCTCCAACACTGGAAGTTTTTAAAAAGATGTTGGATTTGTCTGAAGTGGTGTAGGGTTTCCTGCCTAGGCAGGGGGTTGGACTAGAAGACCTCCAAGGTCCCTTCTAACTCCGTTATTCTATATTCTATATTCTACCAATGAGTCACTGTAATTTACTAGCTTTAATAAAATGTTTGTTGGATCTTCTTCAGTTATTGGCATGTTCTCAGGTGGAGTTTTCCTAC
Organism: Pseudonaja textilis; assembly: GCF_900518735.1. The sequence continues at coordinate 15,035,022 of NW_020769321.1, read as the reverse complement.
TGTACCGATAAAAATATTGCAACCCTGTCTGGAATCAATGCTAGCAAGATTCAGGTGAGACCTCCTTGTTCTCGAAAAGGAAATCATTCCTGTCTAGAAAATGGACTTTAGCTCTTTCTGCTGAATTCCCAGTTTGTTCTCTTTCTTAATGCTCTGAAAATTTCTCTTTTGTGTTATCCTGTTTCATTCAGTGCAAACAAAAAACAAAAAAACTTAAGATGGCTGGGGACTGTCAACATCTCCTTTGATGATTTCTTTACAAATAATCACACCTCCCAAACACAAAAGGTAATAACTTTTTATATAATCGCCACTGGGCCTATTGATTGAAGGAATTTCTTTGTCCTAGGGACTGAGGTTTATGCCACTTGGGGATAACTTGTAGTACATGTTAATATTTATCGCCTTGTAATAAGAATTAAGGCTGCAGCCTCCCGACTGTTCATCTATCTTATATTTTATGTCAAAACAAGCCATGATAACAGGTTCTTGAAGGAGTGGCAAATAAATGATGTTACCAACATTGATCAAACTTCAGCTTGGCTGTGAATGTAATTTTCCAGTCAATATTTTGAAGAAAGTAAAACAGGAGCAAGAACTTGATAATCTATACCATTTTGGTAAAACCAGGACAAAATTGTTTTTCTTTATAGTCCCACTATATTTACTTTACCAGATTCATTCATGTAGGCATCACTGTATCCTGAATCTTCAAACAACGTAAGCTTTCCCTTATATATTATTTCAGATGAATGGACCATAATATTCGAAAGAGTTGGGAAGCATGCTTTTAACCATGCCTTTTGGGTTGCACAAACTCCAGGGAAGTGTAACCTCTCAAATTTGTGTATTTGAGTGGAAGTCTAAGATAAGACAAATGAAGTCACATCTTGAAATCAACTTTGTGGGTATGATGCAGAAGAAGTCTCAGATTCACAAAACATACTTCGCACCTTCATAAACACAAGCACAGAGAAGAGATTAGAGTTTCATTTAATTGTCATCCCTTGGTAAGTGCAAATGTCATCAGAGGTGAAAGAAAAATTGTTTTTTTTCCCCCTTCAATCCTCTCATCAATCAAAGTAGATTTGATATGAATACAAGATTGGACTTTGCAAGTTTTGTCATTCTTTACTGATGAGACCTATCAGCTTGAAATCTAATAGTTAGGGAGTTCTCAGAAATTTATCACCTGTGATCTAACTCTCTCTTTTTATTAGTTAATTTGGGTATATTATTTGACATGTGAATTGGTCTGGCAGCTGAGTTTGGAAGAGAACATCCTGTTGCTGACTGTGCTATTTTTATATTTCTTTTAAACTTGACTACAATTTATCTTGTTGAGGTAGTTTGCATAAGGTTCCTGTTAGTGTTAATAGTGGGGAAAGAAGATCAGCACTAGGTCTTTATACTTCAGGGTACCATAGAGCCCAGCCCTTTATTCCTTGCCATTCAACATCTACATGAAATTCCAAGGTGAGGGCATCTATTTGGCAAGGTTATCAGCAGTATACAGATGGTACTTAATTATACAAATTCATTGTTGGCTGGGCTAGAGAAGTAGTAGAGGCCCTGACTTGGTGTCTGGAAGCTATTAGAGTATGGGTGAAGAAAACAAGCTCTCCCTGAAACCTAGATGGTGTCGATGGAGTTGTTATAGTTTCAAAGGACTACCGAATCCAGGGACAATCTAGTTTTAGTTTTGGGCACTCAAACCAAAGTGCTCCTTGAAAGCTTTTCACAGCTCTACTTTTATTATTGTCAATCATCTTGAGCATAGTTTGGTGGAAAAAGCATAATACCTACTTATTGTCCCAAACCAATAGAACACAGGTACAAAATTTAAAATACAGAAATGCCAAACATGATGTAATTAATAAGACAAAGAGGAGACCAGCTGACTTCTGCAAGCTACAGGTATCATTAGAAACATGGTTGCCTTTTTAGTTGTTGCCCAATTTAGGTCTTGCAGAAGGAAGATTAAAAACTCTTGATCAAAAAGACAAAAGGTTTCAATAATCAGACTTATGGGTACCAGACACAATGCATGGTACAGCAGACAATTTAACTCTACACGAGATACTGATCTTTCTATATTACACACATGAATATTATACAGAAGACTTCCCAGAATTACCCAGGCAGAATGGGAATTGAAATCCACACATCACAATGTTGCCAAATTTGAAAAACACTGATCTATTGTTTTGATAATAGATAGTGCCCCAGTTCCAGCCAAAGGTAAAGAATGTTGACCGTAGGGCTAGGATTAGGTTTGGGCTGGTGTGGACATCCAAGTATCCTTCAGATACTTTACCTCTTTAGCATTTTTGAGCTCAATATTGTATACAATGTGGATTTTTTCAAGAAATGTTTGTAAAATCTATGGAGTAGAAGAAGATGGATATAAAATGGATGCATTAGAGACATTCAAAAATTAGTGGGAATTTTTAAACCCCAGAATGAGTCAGAAATGTGACAAAGTGGACAGATGATTGAACGTTAAATAGCTTGCACCTTGAATGATACACAATTCTGTAATCTGAATTTCCAGACTTGTCCTAGGTGGTAGAAAGTCATGATTTTCTGCCACCCCAGAGAGCCTTGGGCATTTGCATCATTTCATGACTTCTTTCAGTACTGGGAAATGATTGGTATACTGACACTTCATCTTTTGCTTCCAATATCTGGCTTAGAAAGATTGGAAGGGGTTTTGCCTGTTGTCTGGCTGTCTTAAGGGCTGGTAACAAGCAATGGAAAGAAATGTTTTCCTTTATTCTGAGTAAGGGAGCCATGTTGTGCTCCTTAGAGGGAGAACTTCACTTCTACCCAGTGGTGGGATTTAAATTTTTTTTACTACTGGTTCTGTGAGTGTGGCTTGGTGGGTGTGACATAGCTTAGTGGGTGTGGCAGGGGAAGGATACTGTAAAATCTCCATTTCCACCCACTCCTGGGGGAAGGTTACCACTGGTTCTCCAAACTACTCAAAATTTCTGCTACTGGTTCTCCAGAACTGGTCAGAACCTGCTGAATACCACTTCTGCTTCTACCACTGTCAAAACAAAATGCCACTTTGAAGATCTGCCCAGCTCTACCAGATGTAACATCCAGTAAGGTCAAGGTTCCCCTCACACATATGTGCTAGTTGTTTCCAGCTTTAGGGGGCGATGCTCATCTCCGTTTCAAAGCCGAAGAGCCAGCGCTGTCCAAAGACATCTCTGTGGTAATGTGGCTGGCATGACTAAACACCGAAGGCACATGGAATGCTGTTACCTTCCCACCAAAGTGGTGCCTATTTTTCTACTTGCATTTTTTACATGCTTTTGAACTGCTAGGTTGGCAGAAGTTGTGACAAGTAACGGGAGCTCACTCCATTACACACTGCGAGGGATTCGAACTGCTGATCTTTCTTATCGACAAGCTCAGTGTCCTTAGCCATTGAGCCACCACATCCCAGTAACATCCAGTACTCTGACCAAAGAAACATGGAATATTAAATCAAAATCCACAGCAGGAAATATCACTAAGTATAGGGGTAGTCCTGATATTAATCTCTGTATACCCCTCAGAGTCACCTTCATTATATATGGTTATAAATTGCTTAAGCAAACAAATAAATAAAAGTTATGGATGGAACTACTTTGGATGCATCCTTATCTAGAATCCTTGGCTTCCAATAAGAGATTGTCTATCAGATTTTAAAACAAATCAGCTCTAAAACATATTGCTTTAGATAAGGAATACCAACCTTTCAACAAGACCCTTAACAAGTTTGAGCTCCTCAATCTATCTAAGATCAGCTTAAGGTTTTACTTGAAAATCTTGTTTCAGTTTGTTTCTAAGTACACAGAAGAAATGATGAATACAATGAAAGTCAAAGATAAATGAATCTTAAACAGGAGGTGGGAATGCCAGGGCAGGTGAAGGCAGAGAGGAGGGAGAGAATCAGATTAGTTGGGCTAAGTAAAAGAAATCAGAGTGAGGAGATTGCCTGATAAAACTGTCCATTTTAACAATAACAAACATGTGTTATTTAAGGCTCATAAAAGAAGATATATTAAGGAAAGCCTAGGAGAAGGAAGAAGACAGAACATTGATTATGCAATAGAGATTAATTTAGGAACCCAATAATATCAAATACAGGCTAAGCAGCAAGATGGGTAAGAGACACCACCATAACTACAGCTCAACCTGCTTGCTATATTTTCAAGTCAATAAAACAGTATCCATTAACATATGGCCATTAAGTTGGAAGTTTGAAATTATGATGCTATAACCTTGTAGCCAGGAGAAGCAGAAACACACAGAACGACTGTTTAATGATGAAAAATGTATTATGGACAAAGCTACATTACATTTAATTCTCTGAAACTTTTCTCAGTTATCCAGTTGGAAGAAAATTCCAGAGGAGAGGAGAGGGGGGGAGAGAGAGAGAGAGAGAGAGAGAGAGAGAGAGAGAGAGAGAGAGAGATCTACATTTTTCATTGCCAATGCTTTGTTTACTGAGAATACATGCCCTATTCCTGGCCCACTGCTAGATGCAAACTTTTGGATGAACAATTCTCCCAGATCCTATATAAGAAAGCTGCTCTGTGGTGTCCTTGGTTCCCTTAGAGCTTGGTTGTTTCATTGCAGGCATTTCTTTACCCAACTAGGTAACATCATCAGTGCTAGAAGGGAGTGGGGTTTGCTCTTTGTTTATGCACAGGTGGCTTGCCCTGTCAGTGTTGGTGGGATTTTGTTTTCTCCTTGGTGCTTCCTTGATTAGACTCTAGTTCACTGTTTGATTGTCTGAGTTGGTAGTTCTTCAACTGGGGTACCCATTAAGCAGAAATTAACATCAGGATCAATACCAGACGAACAATCAAGCACTAAACAACACCCCAATCAGTTCACCCAACAGTTCAACCTGGAGCTTGCAAATGTTCTCTTCTATTGGTAAATTATTATTTTTTGTTTCAAGACAATACAAATAATCCGCTGAAATACAATCCCGAGATGTTCAGCAATTGAGATTTCCATACGGGTTTCTGGGCCATTGATTGCAATGGATTACCAAATTGTATTCACATAGGAAGCAGCGAAATGAAGGAGAAATCTCAAATGAACTGCCAGCTCCTGAGCTGCTCAGATTCTTAAAACAGTCCTGCATGGCTGAATACAGATAATTTCTTTTTCCCATAGTGTGAAAAACAAGTTGAGGCCATTATAAATGGACAGTGGCTGGTGAGAAGACAATTACACTGTTGCCGAAACTCTATGTGGACTTCATTACATTTGAAAAAGTTATAGCTCTAAGACTTGATTTGTGTGTGATGATGCTAAACCACAAGGCAGTTTGGATTTAATATGTTGTGTACACCCAGCCATTAAGATCTGTATACCACAGAGATCTTCTAGATGACTAACTTCTTGCCTCCCAGTTATTCTCTAATCCAGTTTAAAATATACCTGAAATTGATCCAGGCTCTGTTAACCATTTGCACAGCAAGACATATATACGTGCCATGCCTATTGGTTTGTAATTGGGTTCAAGGAGAAGCATCACCCAAACTTCCTTGTCTTTTTCCAGCCAATATTTGAACACTGAGACTGTCAACTCTGCTTGATTGACATACTTTCAAGTTAGTATAATTGAACGTATGCATACTTGGCATACTTTTAAGGTGGCCCCAAACCAAGGGCTGCTTCCCCTATCTTCAGGTTACCAAAAATGTTTGTTCTGGACAAACACCCCTTTCTCCAATTCAAAAAAAAAAAAATGCTATCTGTCAAGTCTCACAAAACCAGGCAAGAACAAGGAATCCAGAATTACACAGAATAACCCTAGTAGGATATTTTTAACGTCTGCTCTGGAGTAAATACTCTTGAAAACTGCAAGAGGATTTTCCTACTCTTATTTACAGTAAGGCTATTACGGTGGAGTCTCTTTGATTTGGAAGACTGTCCCACTTACCACCTAGGCTGAGTTGTCATGGGTAAGATAAGTTAACCACATATCATACCCACTTCAATCTCCTGATTGTTTATGCCTGATTTGTTTTCCATTATTTTGCGGCTTCTGGGCCCCACCGCCCCAATCCTTCACACAAACATTCCTTCAGCTATACACCACACACTTTTCTAAATGTACTGGTAAATATTTGTCTGAAAAATAATATAAATAAACAAACTGATGGGCATAATTCAGAAGAAAGTATACAGACAGTCCTTGACTTATGACCACAACTGAGCCCAAAATGTCTGTCGTCAAGTGAGTTTTGCCCCATTTTATAATCTTTCTGTTGTGGTGAGCCAGCAGCAGGTGCAGATGGCTGAGGAGAGCAAGGACTCTGATGAAGGGCCAGGACCATCAAGGAGTGGACTGCTGCCTTCAGAGATTGTGGGGGCTGGCAGCAGTGATGAGGAGGTTCCTGAGGAGCCTGTGCCAAGTGCTCGTGCATGAAGGATTGCTTGGAGGAAAGAACAATTACAGCAGCACAGGCGACTCGGGAGTAAGGCTGCCAGGTAATGGCCCCTCCCTCAAGTGGATAAAAACCAGGTTTGGAAAAAGTGTTCTTTGCAGACAGCAAAGAAGCTCTTAAGCTCAACTGGTGGAAATCTTAGTTTGTGTTTGGAGAATCTTGTAAATTAGTTCTTATCTCTGGGTTTTTGGCAGCCTTGACAGACAACTTGGCAGGGCTCTTTCTTGTCGGAGCTAATTAGTGGAGAGCAGCCTTCAGAACAGAATTCGTTTTTAAACCTTAAAAGGCGGGGGCTGCTGCCTTTGTCTGTGTTTGCTTTTTGGGAACCCGGTTGGGTCAGAACACTTTCTTGCCTCAGTTGTTAAATGAATCACTGCAGATAATACATTTGTAACCTGGCTGTTAAGTGAATCTGACTTCCCCATTGACTTTGCTTGTCAAAAGGCTGCAAATGGTGATTGCTTGACCTTGGGATTCAGCAATGGTCATAAGTATGAACCAGATGCCAAGCACCTGAATTTTGATCACATGATCATGGGGATGCTGCAAAGGTGGTAACTGTGAAAAACGGTCATCAGTCCCATTGTTCAGAGCCATTGTAACTTTGAACAGTCACTACATAAACTGTTGTCAGTCGAGGACTACCTGTATAATGTCAATTCTTTAGCAAAAAGCAGAAAAGAAGCAATTATACTGAAGACCAGGATTATACAATGTATTTCAAGGAGCATTTTGCAGCATAGATAAGCGCAGTTTTAAATGTTTGTAGTGAATGGCCATAGTGCCAAGATTAGGACGTATCATGCAAAGGCTACCCTTATTGTCTTGCCTTTGATGCACGTATGTGGAGTCGTAGGGAAGTCATTAAAAACATTTTGTCATGTGGCCACACTGGCCTTCTGTGAACACCCATTGTGATGACCTGGGGCCCTGCACAGAGATAACACAGGCAACTGGCAGTTCAAACCGCCCTTTTATTGCTCCAAATTTCCCCAAACACTTCCATGTTTCTGGCAAGTCCCAGAGCAAAGTGATGAAACACACACACACACACACACACCTCAAGCAACCTCTGGCTGCAAATAGTCCAGCCCAACACTGTGAACACCATGGCTGCACAGCAAGAAATCCAGCAGGACCAGGGAGCAAGGGACAATGGCAAGTAATACAGAAATCCAGAAAGAATGATGGGAATCCAGGAAAGTTCAAATGTCAACACTCAACACTCCAGGAATTCAGTGTTTGTTCCTGACAAATGCCCCTCCCCACAGCATCTTCTTAAGTCTCAGTCCCCAGGTGTGCCATGTGAAGAGGGGCAGGACACTCTCCTCCTGAGTAGTTGGCTCATTCTGTGTTGTTTTTGCCTTCTCTCCATTCTCCGTGCTTGCGGATCAGGAGGGGGTGGTCCTTGTTCATCCCCTGAGTTGTGTCTCTCATGTTCACTGCTTAGCCTCTCTTGCTCATCCTGACCCCCTTCCTCCCTGCCTACAAGTCATCCTAATCCTAAAGCCCTTGGCCTGACTGGGGCTGCTCCTCCCCATTTTCCTCCGAAACCAACAAAGCCACCCCCTCAATCTCTGTCAGCTCCAGTTCTAGCTCATTTTCCTCTGCAGATTCAGGTTCCAATGGGGGAATGACACCCATGAGCACAATCTCTTCAAATTATTAAGAGCCACATCTCTGTGGGGCCTAGATAGCCAAAACCTTTTCCCCTCTGATTCTGCATGGGTGTCCATGGACAGCTACTTCACTTTGCAATTGCTCCAGGAAGTTTCTGTTGCCTCTTGAAGTTCAAGTTACAAACTGGTTGCTGTTTCTGAAACAGCATTCACTGTGCCATGTTGACCTTTACTCAGTCAAGGCTAAAATCGATAGTAGCACAAACTTAGATCACAATATCTGATGCTATTTGATTGGCAGATGGGTGGTCAGGTTAGCCCAGTAGTGGGAAAGCATTATCATCTGGGAGAGCTAGTTTTATTAGTATTGTGTGCAATTGTGTAAACCTGGCCAACTGCACTTTATTCAATAAAACAAATAAATAAGTTTGCTCATGATACATGGATCCCATATATTTGTAATGGCAGTTTGGCCCTATGATTAAAAAAAAAAAGCAAAACCTCAATAAAAGTATTGCTAAAAAATGAACACAAATGTCATCAACAATGAAGGGTTCAAATGTATCAACTCAAATAGATCAGAATGCAGGCAAAAAAGAGCCAGGATTTCATAACACAGACTTTAATGTGGAACAACATGAAAAAAATATTGATAAAGGCAACAGATGAATCAGAGGGACTGAAAAGCAAGAGCTAAAGGAGGCATGAGAAATGGACTAAAAATCAATTTTATAAAACAAAGTAGAAATTCAAAAACTCCAGAGTAGGGAAGAGACAGCATAAATTCTTAACGCTACAATTATTAGGAAAAGAAACTGAAGACGGAGAAAGATAGCTTGCAAGACTGCATGGCACTACAAAAGAATTAATTATTATGAAATAGATAGACATCATTTCTGTTTTAATGAAAATATGGAGTGGACCTCTAGAACTCAAAAAAAAAAAAATTGTTGACAGACTACTGATGACAGAAGAATAATTTGAAAAATTAAGACCTTTACAGTTGACATACTGGAAAGAAAATAAGAGGTAGGGAACGATGGAAGATGATTGCTTATTTTTAGATCAGAATTTGACAGAGCGTTTGAAGACCTGAAAAGAAATTAATCAGCAGGGATAAATAATATTCTAGCTAAATTTATTATTTTTTAAGAAGATCACTCCAAAACACTTCTATTTAACTTAATCCAAGAAATGAACAAGAGTGACAATATGCCATTGTTTTAGTTAGAAAACCATACCGTAGTAACTACCAACTTAAAGGCAAATGCAGAAGAAAAACAAATTGTATATAAATGTATTCTTCTTGGCTTCAAATGTGATTTTCAAAATAATGGAATGACATTAAATAAACAATTAAGGGAAGCCTGGCTTGTTTAAAGAAGCAGATGAACAAGAAAAACAATATAACTCTTGCATCAATTTTAAGAGATGAAAAATTATATTCAGAGCTACTTAGAGATGTCTTCAAATTGAATACATCTGTTACATTAATTGATATAGAATGAGATCTTATTTGATTTCAAACATAAATGGAAGATGAGAGTGAGGGCACCAGGAGCACTTTCTCCACTACTTATTCCTATGTTGTGACATAAAATATGAATTACATTTAGTTGACTATGTCCATAATATTTGTGCAGTTGAGAATCGTGGCCAATCAGAATTCCCAGTCCTGCCTCATTGTAACACATTCAAATACAACTTGTAAGTTGATTTTAGTTCTTCCCTTCATTTCCTAGTAACAGAGGCTGAAGGACAAAGCCATGGTTCTATTTCCTACCCTTAGTTAGTAAGCTGTGATTTCTCAAGAATACCTAAAATTACCTTTTATTTAGTAGAAAGCAATCAATTTAGCTGATTATTGTATCTTTGATATAATAATGAGCCTCAGTGGCACAGTGGTTAGAGTGCAGTACTGCAAGCTACTTCTGCTGATTGCCAGCTGACTGCAATTTGGCAGTAGAAATCTCACCAGGCTCAAGGTTGACTCAGCCTACCATTCTTCCAAGGTTGATAAAATGAGGACCCAGATTGTTGGGGGAAAGAGGAGGACTCTCCAAACCGCTTAGAGAGGGCTGTAAAACAATGTATATATAAGTCTAAGTAGCTGAAAACCCACATATTAGTTGAAATTATGGTTCGGAGATTAAGTAGCCCCTAGAACAATGATCTGATATATTCCATGCTGGCTGGAAAAAGTGGCAGTAAATGATCTGTATTCAAAAGATAGTTCATGGGAGATCAGGACATATAGGCAAACTGCTCTGTTGGATCTAACCCCCCAGAAAAGTCACCAAGGCAGCTATAGACCTCACCTTGAAGAAGAAGTTATATATTGCCAATATTCAACTCTATATGTTTTACCTCTACAAAGGAATTTCTGATACGACCCTTCTCCATTATACTATTATGAACTCTAGAGATTTATTCAACAAAAAGCAAGATGTATTCTGTTTACTTCTTAGACTCTTTTTAGTAGCGAAAGGGGATGCAAATTCTATAAGCAAACAAACAAACAAGCACTATGTGCTTGTGTATTCTCCACCTACAATAATGTGATTCATGGTCCAGTTTACTGGGAATGATAGTAGCAGATATTGAATTATAATAGGGAGGGAGGTTTATTGGAATATCCTCAGTTCTACAAATCGATATCTTGCATATATGGTTGAGTAATCCAGATTATGTAAAAGAAATTTATATAACCCTTTTCTTTTGTACACTAAGCAACTCCTCATTCAAACCCCTAAACTGAAGGGTTTAGGGGGATGAATACAAATCCTTTTTAAAAATTGTTGTACATGTGACACTTACCTTAACTATAGCAGCTTGAGACTAGCTTTAGACATTGCAAGCTGACTTTAGGAAAGGCAGTTAATAGATGTCCATGGAGTGCAATAAGTCTTTTAAGCATTTAAGCATTTCTTCTTAGAGGCAGCAACCATCCCAGATACACTTCAAAATAGACCATCTTTTTAAATTGGGGAAATGTTGTATGTGAAGTAGACCCCCTTGATAAGAGACAAGATGCTGGAGAGACATTTGTCTAACAGATGTCTAACAGAACTCCAAGGAGAAAAATGTATTCAAAGGGAGATTCATTATTGTTATTTGTCCTTACCTTTACTTGACATTCCTTATCTGCATGTGTGTGTGTGTATGTGTGTGTGTGAGAGAGAGAGAAAGAGAGAGAGGGAGGGAGGGAGAGGGAAAGGGAGAGATGGGTGCATATATCCATTAATGTCCTGAATTCTGATGAGTATTTTTGTATCCAAGTATGAAAAAGCATTATGGTAAATTTCTGTGGGCCAGCTTGGATCACTTAGTATGTAACACTCAGGGTCTTTTTCCTGTGTTCAATCTCCTCTGGAGTAGGGACATTAAAACATAACTGGAACTATATCACAGTAAACCAGCCTTTCAAACTTTGTCGCTTGTATCCTTACAATTTATATTGACTGTTTCCTAGTATGATTTGATTGCTTATTGTATCCTATGACTATCATTAAGTGTCATGCCTTATCATTCTTGACTCTTGATGAATGTATCTTTTATTTTCTATATACTGAGAGTATTTATACCAAGACAAATTCCTTGTGTGTCCAATCACACTTGGCCAATAAAGTATTCTATTCTGAGCTGGTGGGATATGGCCACCATTACTAGGAATTGTGATAGTAGAGGCCAATGTTTTTGGAGGACATTAAGTTAGGGACAGTGTGGTTTTGTAGGGTTACCAAATCTGATCTTTCTAGAGAAGATTCTCTATAGACTGAAGAAGTTAGCAGTATTATGAAACGTTTACTTCAAAATCAGAAAACTCTGGACTAGTATAATAAACTTGGTTGCATTTTTAAAACCCACTTATTGTACAGAATAAAGAACATGACCTTGATGGAAATACATAAATTCCATTATCAAATAATGTGGGTGGAAAAATTATTTTAAATTCACAACAAGCAGAAAGGTTGCAGAAGAGGCTCAGGAAGACACTTCCTTGATTTATATGAGTATAAGAAGGGGAAAGAAGCACAGCACAACCCGACTTAGCAGGATTTTGTTATTATAGCCACACTCAATAAAAATAGTTTTAGCTTTCCTGTAGAATCTTTCCTGTAGAGTGAGTCAATTCCTGGTCTGATCTACTTGATACTAATTCTGCCCTACATTAATGAAGCATTTAATGCCCATGATTTCAGAAGTATCTCTACCAATCTTTACCATAATCTCCTGGTGCACTTTGGGGTCAGACTGATGGCTAATCTCATTCTCATCTGGCACCAATGAGGTTACCTAGTTGTGTAATGGAATGTCTGAAAACAAAAACCAAAGTCAGAGAATAGTTAGGATTCCACTCAAGGCCACTCTTTGAAGTGCTTCACCTCCAAGCTGCTATGAAACTTCCTGATGTTGATTCATACCTTTGTTCTACTGCCTGCTTCATATCACTGCAATTCCCCATTTTACCTGTCTGTAGCTTGTGTCTAAGGAGCATTGTCTCGCTCAAGGACTGAGGATAAGATGAAGGCAGAGTCATAAGGATATGGGAGGGAAAAGATGCCAGATCAAAGCCCCTGGTAAATATATTCCTCTTAAGTATATTAATAATCCATTTGCAGAGTGAATGTAAGGAGTCATCTTGATCGTCAGAACCAGCATGGTTACAGAAGGACTGTTAGCATTTTCACGAACTGGATGTACACTGGATACAAGTATTTGGATTTTCTTTCCAAGTCTGAGTAAGACAGGTTAGCTGTTTTCATCAAAGTAAGACAGTCAAGATTATCTGTACATTTTTGTTTGTTTGTGTTTTGGAATTAGCTCTTTGTACCTGAGTACAAAAAATAAACAAATAAATAAACAAACAAACAAATAAATAATCAATTGTCTTTTGTTTCTGGACTACCAAATGTTTTCTTTCTTTTTTTGTAATTACTTTTCAGATTCCATTCACAGTTCTTCAAAAATGTCTTTTGTAAAGCATTCACAGCCTTTAAGAACTTACAATTAACAAAAGAAAAGTTTTCTTTGGCACAAAAACCATCTTCTTTATTTTTTTAAAACAAAACAAAACAGGGAATGGGAAAACTAGCCAATAAGAAAAAAAAAATCAAACCCAACAACTAGTCTATTTATGTTAGGGCCATATGGGAGTCATTTAGGATATTGTGTCCATTTACTGTTCAATAAAACATGAAGACTTGCCATAGCAACTGAGTGGAATGAGGTATCCCACCTCTGAGATACAGGATGTAACGCTTAATAGAAGAGGAGGGAAATGCTCAGATTTGAGATTGTGGCAAAGACACAAAAATACTCTTCAGGGTGGCTTTTTTTTAAAAAAATGGGGAAAAGATTTTGTTCTGCAAAAGTATTGCTTCTCCCCTGTAAATGCAATAATGGATAGGGAAAAGAATTAATGTGATAAACTACTCTCTGTTTTAGGCAATCTCCTTGGACGGCTTTTAAAGGGAAGTTTGTTAAATGGAATGAGTGTAACCACATTGTTCCCTTGAAGTCGTGGTGACAGATTGCAAATTTATCAGTCTGTTGGTGCTTTACAACCAGAGGGAGAAGCAGATTTGGACCCAAGCAGGAGCCAGGCTGCTTTTATATTCCAAATCTATCTCTGTATTGATCATGTCAGACAGCAGCTAGGTTTGTGCATGTCTCCTTTAACAAATTACTTGTATTCAGTTAAATTCCCATTAAAAAGAGACCCTCCCAAGGTAGGCACAAAGAGAGGAATATAAAGCATAAACATTGAGGCTCCTCCCACTTTTCCTATTAGCCCTTTGATCTAGTCCAGACAAGAGGCACAAAGAGGTACTAATTCTAGCTCTAAGGTTCCATTCACAGAATCTTGCAAGGCTGAAAGTATTCCTCCCCTTCCCTTTTCTCCTTTTACTGTCTGGAAAATGAGGGAGGGTCCCTTCTGCAATGCTTCCCATGCCCTCCATCCTTCTGTGGGACCGAGATATTCTTTTACATGACAGTTCTCCAGTCTGTAATCTGTGGACTTGGAAGGGAGCTTGTAGGTCATCTACCTGACCTACAATACTCTACCTGACTCTGTGGTTTCTTTCCCAAACCCCCAAAACTTTAACCTTAGACTGTCTACTATTGACCTCACCCCTTTCCTAAGAGGTCTGTAGGGGGCGTCTAACATAGAATAGTAGTAGCGATAGCACTTAGACTTATATACCATTTCATAGTGCTTTACAGCCCCTCTCTAAGCGATTTACAGAGTCAGCATATTGTCCCCAACCATCTGGGTCCACATTTCACCCACCTCGGAAGGATGGAAGGCTGAGTCAACCTTTAGTCAGGATTAAACTTCTGGCAGTGGAATGTAAAGTTAGCCTGTACTCTTCTAATAACCATTGCATCACCATGAAATATTGAGACCATGGACTCAGTTCCCAGAGGATCCCTCCATAGGTAGGCTAAATAGGTAGGCCGTTGCTCTGTCCCAAAGTTATGTGATTCCTTTTTATGACCTTCTGATAAACAAAGTCAATGGGGAAGCCAGATTCGCTTAACAACCGGCTTACTAACTTACCAACTGCAACAATTTGCTTGGCAACTGTGGCAAGAAAGGTTGTTTAAAAAGGGGGGAGGGGACTCATTTAAAAATGTCTCACTTAATAACAAATTTTGGGCTGAATTGTGGCCATACATTGAAGACTACCTGTAATTGAATGAGTGTTATAACTATTGGGGAGGAAAAATCTGAAAAGTTGGTTTCTTTTCATGAACTTTTGGGTGGAGGCTCATTGCTGCTTGCAAGATCCTTTTGGAATTATCTCTTATTTGGCAATGTTGGTCTCTCTGAGAAGTTGGAGAAAATGGGGTTGAAGTGGTCTTGTCTTGGGAGATGAAGAGCACAAATCTTTCTCTCACATTTCTGAGTGTTTCTCTTTTGAATCTCAGTACGCTGCATCACTTTTAAACTCGTGCCTCTTATTGGTCCTTTACCTCACTTCTCCATGTATAGTGTCCTTCTGTCCCCCGCCCCTCCCCCTCCCAAAGTGAATTTATTCCCCTTGGACAAGTATTTCTCTTAGCAACTGCTTGTGGATAGCTGCTTGTTTCCTTCTTTAGCTACTTGGCTAGCATTCTGTCAGATACTGGCAAAATCTAAAGCAGCCATGAGGAGGGAAAACAAGAAAATGGGTTGGAAAGGATGCTCTCTATTATTATTATTATTTTTTTAAAAGGATATTTTTTTTCAGAAGTATAGCAAAGCAAGAATCCATCTTTACTTTTGGCTGCTTTCCTTCACACCCACATCACTTGCATTGGTCTGATGGGAGACTTAGTGAAATTGGAACTGGTTGAAAATGTCATGTTTTTGGCATTCAGAGTGTCATGCAAATAGAAGAAAACGAATGTACATTTGCCACCTATTTTCCCCTAAATAGATACTGTATTTTTTTTTCCAGGCCAAATGGAAAAATTAATCCCAGTTGAATCTCTGGTGATAAGAGACAACAGAAACATTGTAAAAAAAAAAATGCAGCATGATTTGGATGGCAAACGTGAATGTAAAATTTAGCTTGATTCAAGGTAACATAATCCAGAACCCTTCTTTTAGAATCTATTCTATCAGGTCAAACCACTCCCATAACATACAATAGATGATGGATAGAGAGATATTTCGGGTTTTTTTTTTTGCCTCTGTCGATGTAGGTCATCTTCTTCAAAATTCTAAGCTTTCCTAGTGGAAATACTTTTCCCCTTTTTGATCTAAGTAATAATAATTTCTTACTATGCTATTTGAAATGATCACAGCTCTGAAAGTAGAGGACTTCTATATTTGTCTTTCAGCAAACTCTTTGTATCATGTTCAACTTCATATCAGTGTATCAGATTAATCATGTATATTAATTACAACACTACATTCTTTTTTATCTATGATAAAAGTAGGCTCTTTGTGTAAGGATTCATAGCAAAATAACATTTCTTCACAACAGAAGTAATTTAAATTGAAGTAAGACCCCTAATACCACCATCTGTACAAATAAATTACTTTCTGAGTAATTAAATATGCATATCTGAGCTTCGCACTATACCGCGGAATCAGATTTTACTGAGGCAATATGCTTATAAATCCCTTGGGTATTAAAGATGAAAAATCATTGACATTTTGTATTCATACTGCCATGAATTAGATGTCTGTGCGTCTACGTTGTCTGTCTATAAGAATATGAGAGTGCTGTATTTTGATTGTTGCAATTTTTAACCATGTATTTGATTAACTTTTCTTGATTAACTATTATTTGCCAGCAAATAACAAATATGATCATGCTATTTATAACTGTGACATTTCATGATAGTGTAAGGCTCAATGAACTATGTTAGCGTTGTATGTGTCTGAATTTATAATAGCAGCATACCTACTTGGGTATGGCAAGTTCTTCAAATGCAGGCAATGCTGTGAAACCAGTATCCGTTACACCAGAGAAATTCATTACTGCAGGACTCATCCCTCCATGAAATACAAGTATGGAGAGAGACACTTAGATTTGTGGTCGCAGTCTTTTATTAGATTATCAGAGTTTGTAGTCCATAACAAATACAAGTTCAGAAAGGAACGACATAATTGGAAAATGACTGAACTCCAATTCCACTTATCAAGGAATGTGGTAGAAGAATGAGCCACTAACGGAACATGCTCATCCTTGGTTCTGCCATCTGTAGCTTTTTGGTATCCAACTCTTATAAAAGAGAACCCAATATATGTATTTTTTTAAAAGTCCCAGTTTATATTTTCACATGATGGTCAAAGTTTTTTCAGGAAGTTTTCAGCACCCATTGATTTTGCAATATTTTCTTTCCGAATGTGCAAACTCTAACTATCAACGGGAGATAATTTCTCTCAAAAGAGCTGGCAAAGAAATCGATGAGGTTTCAGTGGGTTACCTGAATTTCCTCTTGGTGATTCAGAAATAGGAACAGCAAACAGAACAGAAAAAGGAGCATATGCTATGTATGTTGCTGGCCCCAGAAGACTGTTTTGAAGTTGGAAATATGCTTTGAAGTGGAGGTGAGTTATCACAGCCATAGGATCGTTTTTTTATATTTTATCATTCTGCCACATCCAAAACAGATAGGACAGAGGTGGTATTCATCAGGTTCTGACCAATTCGGGAGAACTGGTAGCAGAAATTTTGAGTAGTTTGGAGAATCGGCAAATACCACCTCTGACTGGCCCCACCCCCATTGATTCTCTGCTTCCTGAGTCCCAGCTGATCAGCTGGATCTTCTTTTGTTACCATGCACAGGAGAATGGAGCTGGAAAGCAGGTTAGTGGGATGGGGAGCAGTGGTGGGATTCAAATTTTTTTACTACTGGTTCTGTGGGTGTGGCTTGGTGGCGTGGCAGGGGAAGGATACTGTAAAATCTCCAGTCAGAGGTGGTATTTGCCAGTTTTCTGAACTACTCAAAATGTCCGCTACTGGTTCTCCAGAACTGGTCAGAACCTGCTGAATACCACCTCTGGTGGGGGAGGGAATGGAGATTTTGCAGTATCCTTCCCCTGCCATGACCACCAAGCCACACCCACCAAGCCACATCCACCAAGCCACAACCACCACGCCCACCAAGCCATACCCACAGAACTGGTAATAAACTTTTTTGAATCCCACTACTGAGATAGGATTGCAAATACAATGAGAAATTAGGAAAAAAATAAATAAAACATTGAGTATCCATTCCCCAGTTTGCTCTGCACAGATTTCTACGGCACATCTTATGAATAACAGCCTGTATTTTGTCAATACAGATAGCCCTTGACTTGCAACAGTTCATTTAGTGATCATTCAAAATTACAATGGCACTGAAAAAAGTGACTTGTGATCATTTTTCACACTTATGAACGTTGCAGCATCCTCATGGTCACGTGATTGAAATTTGGATGTTTGGCAATTGATTCATATTTATAACAGTTGCAGTGACACGAGGTCATGGGATCACCTTTGGCGACCTTCTGACAAGAAAAGTCAGTGGAGAAACCAGATTCGTTTAACAACAGTGTTACTAACTTAAAAACTGCAGTGGTTCACTTAACAATGGTGGCAAAGATGGAGCAAACACACTTAACAACTGTCCCGCTTAGTGACAAAAAATTGGGGCTTAATTGTGGTTGTAGAAATGAGGACTTACTGTAGTCAGAGAATAGCTTCCTTTGATGTGGAATTATTTGTTTTGTGGGAAGGAGTTGCCTACAATTATCTGCCCCCCTTTCGTGAAGTAAGAAATAGTTATGAGCGTGGCACTGAAATCTCAAAAAAGCATAACTTTATTCGTTTATTTATATCCCACCTTTATTATTTTTACAAATAACTCAAAATGGCAGATATATCCAACACGTCACCCTCCTTCTGTTTTCCCCTCAACAACAACCCTGTGAGGTGGGTTGACCTGAGATAATAGGTAACTGCATAGCTCAAAATTATTGATTGCCAGCCTTTAGTTTGTCATTCTGAGCACCGACACAAAGCTGTGACATCTCACCGAACAGGAGAACTTCCTTTTGAGGCAGACAGCTTAGGAATGGGCTGTATTTGTCTTTGGAGAGCTCCCAAATAGATGGAGCAAATGCGGCCTGTGCTTTCCTGAGGCACTTGAAAATTCTAATATATGACTATTCGAAGAAGCGCCAAAAAAGTAATGTATTTGTTGGGGAGGAGGAGGAAGGAGGAAGATAAAAATAGTCTGCTTTCAGTTTTGTTATCTAGCAATAACATGCCTAGAAATTTTATCAGGAGGAATGGATATTAAGTCTCCACTTGCCACTTCCAACCATTAAGGGATCATTTTGTTCAGAGGCTGTTGAGAATGGTGAGTGGTATATTCCATCTGGAATTTCTTCCTCTCCATCTAGCTTTCATCTACTTAGACAAAATCGAGGAAAGAAAGAAAGACTTTGCCCCCCCCCCACCAAAAAAATAGCTTTTTGCAGGTTGCCGTATCTTTAAAGCTTTAAAAGCTTTCCCCCACTTTGTATTTCTTTTCCACTAGCCATCCCTCGCTAGATACTAGAAATTGCTTATTTTTCTTATTTTGTTTTTCCTCTAGAGAAACAGCACCATTTGAAAAAAAAAATTGGCAGCTGCAATTCATTGTGATACATTATCTCAGGCCAAATCAATATATGAAGAGTTTTATCAAACGGGTGGGGGAGAGAATAGAAGAAATGCCGCCAGATAATTTCAGCATTTCTCTGGTCCAAAGAACCAAGGGTTTGCTTTTAAAATATAGAATGTTCCCCTCTCCCTCTGCCCATGTCATCTGCTAACTTCCCTTATTGATGGGGAAAGGGTTATTCCCTCCATCTCCCTCAGTAATCCAGTTTTTACTTTTAAAAGTCAGTTATTATCACTAAATTGCAAATCTTAGGCCTTCACAGGTGTGCCTGCACTTTAGCCAGGAAAAGCAATCTGTGTAACTTGATTTCCATTAAAAAAAAAAAAAAAAGTCCAAGCAGAAGTCAGGGGGGAAAAAGTGTTTCATTTAATTAGTTTGCCTTTAAGAAGCAGAATTGGCAAATAGCAGCAGAATTGGCACCTGTCAGTCAAACACCAGCCGGAAAGGCCAGCTGGTCTGAGCCTGTGCAGTGTCTTCATTATGCAAGCCCAGCCCTCCCTACAGCCTTATGACCCAGGCATGTAATGGAAGATCTCGCACAGTGACATCACTGTGGGTAGGGCTTGTCATAACTTAAAATAATAAAGATTCTTGTTCCCTTCTTGCACTTGCTGCTATTTGCTTTTCCCGCCTGCAAGTTGTCACATTTTGCAAATAGCACAAGGCCATTTAATACGGGTGTGTGTGTGTGTGTGTGTGTGTGTGTGTGTGTGTGTGTGTGTGTAGGTTAAAAAGAAGCAGTGCAGAATGAAAATGAAGTACTCTACTAGGTATAGGCCTGTAGTGATAAAAACCATTGCTTTTTATTTCCATTTTCCTTGATCATTTCAGGTGTGACCTTCTCACCTTTGAAAAAGAGGGCACTAAATTTGATCTTCTCTATTCTCTCCAATTCAGAAAGGTTAAACTATTTGAAGATTGTCCTCAGTTAGATGTTTAACCCAACTTTTCTTTTTCTTTTTCTTTTGAAAAGAAAGCACTCAGGAGCACAAGAATTAGATTTATTATGTCTACTGAAATCAATCATTATTGAGGGCTCTGCATGCATGAAAATAAATGCAAAACAAAGTAAACATAAAATAAAATCTCTCCAGGGTTTAGAGTATAGGTTGTATTTTTTTTGGGGGGGGGACACACACGGGATGTTAGGAATTTTACTTTTGCTTTACTTGTTCTTGTATAGTCTAACATTATTAAAAAAAATAGTTCACAAGGGATCCAATTTCTCTATTGGAAATGTGACTGAGCTTCGGTAGCGCATGAAGTGATGCTCAGATGTGCATGTTGAAAACAGACATTACAGATGAAACACCCTGATCAGAGACTTTGAATCACTGACATCACATCAAATAAAACGAAGGTTTAATTGAGACAGCTTCTATGCACTGCTGTGAATCAGCCAGTGAGAACTTCAAGAGTGCCGAGAAGTCACAGAGTCTTGGATATATACCAGTGATGGGATTCAATTTTTTTTACTACTAGTTCTGTGGATGTGGCTTGGTGGGCATGGCAGGGGAAGGATACTGTAAATTCTCCATTCCTACCCCACTCCTGGGGGAAGGTTACTGCAAAATCCCATTCCCTCCCCACCCCACTAACCTGCTTTCCAGCTCTGTTCTCCCATGCAGGGCAACAAAAGAAGACGCAGCCGATCAGCTGGGATTCAGGAGGCAGAGAATAGATGGAGGCACGGACAGTCAGAGATGATATTTACTGGTTCTCCGAACTACTCAAAATTTCTACTACCTGTTCTCCAGAATTGGTCAGAACCTGCTGAACACCACCTCTGATATATACGTGTGCATTCACCTTTATGAATTAAACTCTTTCTGCCTTCCAGCTTTCTATTTTGCAATGTGTTGTGTTTCTTTGTTCGGGTATTTTCCCACGTCATTATAGTTGTGCTTTCAAAACTGTAGCAACGTTTCGGCAGAATCTCATCTGCCATCATCAGGCTTCTGCATTGTGTTCGTCTGTATTGTGTTCAGACGAACACAATACAGAAGCCTGATGATGGCAGATGAGATTCTGCCGAAATGTTGCTACAATTTTAAAAGCACAACTATAATGACATGGGAAAATACCCGAACAAAGCTGAATACCATATCCATCCATCCATCCATCCATCCATCCATCCATGCATACATATACATACATACATACATACATACATACATACATACAGCTTGCGAACTGAATTTGGCTACTCTATTACCCTTTGTTCCATAGCTGACAGGTTTAGTGAATTGCAGCCAGGGTTGCCTTTCCTGAACATGGCAACATAATCATTTAGAGACTCATATGGTGAGAAAGGGTCATTAAGGCCACAGGGTCTAACCACCTGCTCAGGACAGGAATCTAAATTAAAGTATTCCTGACAGATAGCTGTCTAACATCTGGCTGAATAAACCCAATGAACGAGAACTTACCACTTCTGGGATAATTGGATACATCGCTGAACTGCTCTTCCTATTAGGAACTGTTTTTCTTGTAATATCTAGTTGAATCTGCTTTCCTGTAGGTTAAATCTATTATCTTTTTTGTTCTGCACTCTGGAATGATAATGAACTGGTCTATTACATGCTTTCTGGTATTTGAAGAAAATGATCATACCTCCTTTCGCTCTTCTCTTTTCGAGGTTAAATACACCCAATCCCTTAAATGTATCCTTACACAATTTGCTTCTCACTGCCCCGATCATCCTTTCTGCCCTTCTTTAAACCTGTTCCAGTTCATCTGAATCCTTAATTTGGAAAGCCTGCTTCCATTCATGCAACTTAAAATTCCACTTGCCTTTTTTTGCATGGATGGTGCACACTGTTGGGTTGGATGAGGAAAAATATCCAAAGTATTTTTATGCAAGCCCTGTTGCAAGCCAGGTTTTCCTCTTTTTTTATGTTCAGAAATTTGATTTTCATGTCCTAAATATATGATTTTACATCTGTTCCCATTATGTTTTGCTTATACTGTTCTTTTCAGCACGTTTCTCTAATTTTACAGGATCTTTTTTTAAAAAAAATATTTTACTTCCAGGGTTTTCAATCTTACTAGTGTTGCATCATCCACAGATTTGAACAACATCTTTTCACTTTTTCCTAAAGAATACTGTTCTGACCCAAATCTGGTTCCGCGAGAGTAAACTCAAGACAAAGGTACCTGCATAGCCTTTTACTGCTCATTTACAAATCCTGTTCCTTCACAGATAAAAGGCTGCTTCCAACTAATTAGCTCCGATAAGGAAGAGCCTTGCCAAGATTTTGCAACTGCCAAGAAGAACAGAAAAAGTTCCTAAACAATAAATCAAAGAGTCTCTGAACACCAACTCAGATATTCTAACGTCCACCGGGCTCCAGTATCAAACTTCTTTGCCTTCTGCAAAGAACTGCAGTTTCTTATCTGGCTTTTATCTTCTCAGGGAGAAGCCATTACCTTCCAGACTTACTCCTGAGTCGCCTGTGCTGCTGCAGCTGCTCTTTCCTTTGAGCAGCCCTGCACGCATGCGCACTGGGCACGGGCTCCTCGGGGAACTCTTCATCACTGCTGCTAGCCTCCACCATCTCCAAAGGCAGCATTCCACTCCCTGATGGCCCTGGCCCTATCTCTGCATCACACGCAAGCCCCTCATCTGAGACCTCAGACATCTGCACCTGCTGTCGGCGAAACACAACAAATACAAAGGTCCAGGACTGAAACTAGAGGTGCCCCCACTTAATAGTAAGTTTCAGTTAATGAGGAGCCATTGATAAATCAAGCATATGCTTTAAGCATCATTTTCAAGTATTGAGTATATCCACCTTAGTGTCATGTCATAGGGACCATACCAGTGGTGGGATTCAAATTTTTTTACTACCGGTTCTGTGTCCGTTTCTTGGTGGGCATGGCAGGAGAAGGATACTATAAAATCTCCAGTCAGAGGTGGTATTTGCCAGTTCTCCAAACTATTCAAAATTTCCGCTACCGGTTCTCCGGAACTGGTCAGAACCTGCTGAATACCACCTCTGCACCATATTTAATTAGTTTGCTATTCAGAATGTTGGGAAGTGCTTTGCCAAATGCTCTATTAAACTCAAGGTGCAGGTGGCAACTACCCACCTATCTATATTCTCTGGTGACAAACTGTCAAGCACTGGAAGAGGGCTATCATGTCAACCCTAATTCTTCTCTTCAATAGGCTAGACATACCCAGTTCCCTTAACTAGATATTCATTCATCATATGGTGTACCCCTTATCATCTTTGTTGCTCTTCTCTGCACTCTTCCTACTAACCTTCTTGTTTCCCCCTTCCAATTCACTTTAGTGAATTTCAAGTTTCTGATAAGATGAGGACATACTATTCTTAGTTCCATATAATGATATCTTGAGTATACACACGCACACACACACACACCACGCACATGTATTGAGACCGGCTTTAATTCTTTTGCAGAGAGTACAATCTTTATTTTTATCACACTCCTGGGATGTGACCTTTGGTGGAGATTCTCAGGTAAAAGACACAACAGTGTCTTGAAGCAATCATGGTGAATCCTCTTTTTACATAGCTTCCTACTTGGGGGATTTCTCTGAGGTCAAAGTTCGTGCTCAGAGCTATGAAATAGTTATTTTTCTGAAGCTGTATTTTAGAGAACTGCATCCTTCTCCTTCTGATACAAGAGTGACACTTTTAAAACATTGATCAAGTAAGGACATCACTTTCCTTTCTTGATGAAATAGATTAAAATATTGATGACTCTCCCATGATATGTCAGGTGTTTCATATCCTTCCTCTGCATTTAAACAGAAAGATACCTGAAAAGATTTGGTTTTAGGATATGAAAATAATAAAAACGCCTGCTCTTCAAATATCCCAAAGCCGTGTGAATATGCATATCACTACCTTCAGCATGTCCCTTCCTTAAAAAACACAGAACCCTTTGTCCAGTAGGCATAATTCTGTTTGAACAAATTAGAATAATTAATTTCCACATTACACAGAGATGACATACTAGAATCACCCAACCCTGAGAAGTCCAAGGAGGTACATCTAAATGAATAAGTCCTACTGAGATACAATATGTAGTCTCTTCTTTAATAAGCAGTCTCTTCATTATGGCTTAGATACTTGAAGAGCCCATTACCAGGATAGATGGGCAAATGCTCTGATTTTTTTTTTAATTAGACTCGTAGATGAATTTTATTGGTTTTCCTGGAGAAAAATAGGGATCCCGGACATGTTTCAAGCCATTATCTGTCTCTGTTGCTGCTTAATTCCAGAAACCATTTCCCTTTCCTTGTTTACTGTAGGATCCAAGAGCAGCATAAACAATAACAGAAGAGCCTCTTCCAGCCACCTATGATGCATGTGGATGAGATGACTCTCCAAAGGCAGTTGCGGAAATCTCTAGGAGAATAGTATCTCCTATACATACACACTAATGCTCCTTATTATGTCATGACTAATGCCTCTAACATTGTCATTACAACAGTTGTATTATTGGAAGTACAGCTCTTCTCTTTGGTTCTGCTTTACTACAGGTAAAACTTACAAGAATTTGTTACTGTAAACTTGCAATAAGGGTACTATTAGTATTTATGATTTCAATTTCTTGGTCTGAACTATCTTAAAGGACTGATAACAGTCTAGCTAGCCTGAAAGCACTTCCACTCTTCCTGCCTTTACTTGCCAGAGAACCTGGGAGGGTTAATTCTGAAACCCAAATTACATTCCTGCTATGGATTTATTTTCATTTATTAGACTGTTGCCTAAACTGTTCTGCCTGTTGTTCTCACAGCCCATTATAACATACGCACACACACACACACACACACTGTACCCCATTTGACTTTTTAAAAAATAACCAATGTAATAACAATAATGCCATATGCCATCATATTTACTTGAAGGATATCTCTGGGACCCATAAAATCCCCACTGGTATCAGAAAGCATTCTAAGAAGTTAGTGGACATTCTGATTAAGGGGTGATGGTGTCCGTTTTGTAATAGACTCACTCTCCCAATTCAAGATGGTCCAAATGCCTATCTCTTATCTAAAGTCACGGCCTGTTTCTGATCAGAAAGGAAATCAATGACATGCTGCAACCAAAGATCTTATATACTTTGGCTGTTCTTTTTTTTTAAAAAAAACTTCTGCTCATGTCAGTTGCTATTCTGATTCATAGTTCTACTCTTTTTCCTTTGCTGTTTCTAGTCAAAGCGTTTGCAAAGCATAGACCTGGCATTCTAAAAATTTTTTCCAGCCACCAATCCAGTAACTTAGCTCTCACTGTATAGGTGAAACAATCCAAACACATCCAAGTTCTTAGGCATTTTAGAGATTTCATTCAAAAATCTTCAACTCTAAGAAGGCCATGTAGCTTGGTTTAACTTAAGCATAATGGTGTTTTGTCCAATAATGTTTATGGAAAAAAATATGGTTGAGTACCCACCATAAGGAATCAACATGAGTGTGTTTATGAATATATTAGTACGGATAATTTACAAATTGGGTCAATTGCTATACTTGACATGTCACAGCGCTTCTTGACAACAAATATCTAGAAAAATATTATAGCTGTTTCAAAAACTGGAGAAAATTGCCATCAAAAGAGTGGTTTGCAACATGCTCTTATATATATTCTTTTAGAAATACATCCCATTACTTTCAGTGGAACTTTTTCTTCCCCTAGCGTATACATACAAATATATGTCCAGTGCTCATGTTCTTAATTTGAAATGGTTAATAATCAGGAAGGAAGGAGTTCTTCATCATAAGCTAAGCGAATTACAGATGCTTGACTCCACCCGCAGGAGAACAATATGAGGTTTTGCACTATCTATTTTACTAGAAAAATTGATTTAACTGATATTTATACATATGACACACAAACATTCTCTAGATGCTTCATGATCTCATTTAGACACTTATTTATAAATTATACTATATAAAGCAACACTTTGTAAACTCTAAATAGAGAACTGGACAGACCCAGCAATCTCTATTTGTAAGGCCTTTAGATCTAATCTACCAAGCCAAGTGGTTTTAGAAGTGCATCTTTTGATTCATTTAAGCAGCTGAAGTCATATACTGAAAAGATCTTTGTTTTGATCTAGCAGCTCACATCCTATAAGACTTACTGCAGTCTAAGAGCTGAACTTTCTAGGGTAATGTAAAAGCTTTATGAGGTTTGTTCCAAACTTTTAATCAAGTTATAACAAATCCAGAGTGGGTAGCTCTTAGCTTTAATCTAGCAAACTTGTTAAAAATGTTATAATGTAAGTAAAATTGCCATATTAAAAGATAGAATGGAGTTCTATACTGGACAAGAGGTAATTATCTTGAAAACTGTTTGTCTCCTGTCAATGCAGTAAATGTAAGACTGGACAGCCTTCAACTGACAGCTAGATATTATCTAGTATTCTCAAGAAGTTTAACTGGATAGAGTTCCAATTTCCATTGCCTGTGGGCCCATCCAGCCCGAAGACAAGCACCTGTTTAAATTTCCCATCACTGTCATGTGAACCTCTGTGACAAACTGTTTCCATGGAAACCAAATTATCTTGACAAATGTTCAACAGACTGCTGCCTAATCCATCTACACAGTGTTGTAAATTAGTCATCTGTCTACTCTAGATCTCCAGTTCCTGATTACAAAAGGCCTCCAGCTGGCTGCTAGTAGAAGTCAATGTATTGGATTGCTTTCCGAGTGGAGGCACTGGCTGTAAAGGACCTTTGGCAGAGGCGGCTAAAGCCATGGGGAACGTGCTCAAATTGCCAGGACTCCAAAATGGATCATGCAGATGATTCTGTCTCTTTGTTTTTCAGGAAGGTTGTAGCTCGTTGAAAATGTCAGTCCACTGAAATGGGTGCCAAGTTTAGGGATTTAAATCAGTGTATTAGTTAAGAAGGTATAATTTAATGGGATTGAATTATTCTCTATACTTGAGAGCAGTGCTAGCAGGAAGAGGGGGAGGAGGGGGAAGGGAAAAAAGAAGGAAAAAGGAAGAAGAGGAAGAAGAGAAGGAGAAAGAAGAGGAAGAGAAGGAAGAAGAAGATGAAGAAGAGAAGGGGAAGGGGATTATTATTATTATTATTATTATTATTATTATTATTATTATTATTATTATTATTATCTGACCAATGGTGATCTTGTCAGCACCAATTGTTTTTAAGTGCTTGCCTAGGTCTTTAGGCACAGCACCAGTATGCCGAACACCACTGGAGCCACCTGCAGTGGTTTATGCCAGAGTCTCTGCAGTTCGATTCTCAAGTCCTAATATCTGGTGACTTTTTCAAGTTGTTTCTCATCGATTCTGCTGTCACCAGGTATGGCAATGTTGACAATCCACACTTTTTTCTTCTCCACAATCATGATATCCAGGGTATTGTGTTCCAAAACTTTGTCAGTCTGTAGTCAGAAGTCCCACAGTAGTTTTGCATTATTGTTATTGTTATTGTTGTTGTTGTTGCTGCTGCTGTTGTTGTTGTTGTTATTATTATTATTATTATTATTATTATTATTATTATTATTATTAATTGCACAGTCAGCCAGATGTTCGGACTGGATTTGGCATTTTTGTCTACTTACCAAGTCCTTACCAAGGACCTGGGATAGGCAAATCTGGATATTAGATGGTGTTACAGATAACCCCAGAGGATGGAAACTGTTCCAAATAAAGCTGCTTTCTGCAAT
This sequence comes from Pseudonaja textilis, assembly GCF_900518735.1. The sequence continues at coordinate 15,007,113 of NW_020769321.1, read as the reverse complement.
TGACTGATGGCAAATTTGTCAGTGCCTATGGTGTTCAAGTGGTGCTCCAGTTGTTTTGGAACTGTACCAAAGGCACCTATTACTATTGGTACTACCCTTGCTTGTCTTTGCCATAGTCGTTCTATTTCTATTTGTTGGTCTTTGTATTTTGTTATCTTCTCCAATTCTTTATCTATATTATTACTGTTATTGTTATTGTTACAGTATACACAGCAAATGAGATAACCATGCTGAGTTTCGTATTTCAAATCACTAGGACTGCATGATGTATTGGCGGATTATGTGAGCATATCCCAGTAAGGTGGCCTTCTGCAGCTGACCAATGGTGATCTTGTCAGCACCAATTGTTTTAAAATGCTTGCCTAGGTCTTTAGGCACAGCACCCAGTGTGCCGAGTACCACTGGAACCACCTGCACTGGCTTATGCCAGAGTCTCTGAAGTTCGATTGTCAAATCCTGATATCTGGTGACTTTTTCAAGTTGTTTCTCGTCGATTCTGCTGTCACCAGGTATGGCAATGTTGACAATCCACACTTTTTTCTTCTCCACAATCGTGATATCTGGGGTACTGTGTTCCAAAACTTTGCCAGTCTGTATTTGGAAGTCCCACAGTAGTTTTGCATGCTCGTTTTCAACCACTTTTTCAGGCTTATGATATTATTATTATTATTATTATTATTATTATTATTATTATTAATTGGTCAGTAAGTGAATACCTGGCATCTGGATAATCAAGAAACAATCTAGAAGAAGCACCAACAATATAACACAGTCCTTACACTTTTTATAAAGTGTATTTGTTTATCTCCCAACTAGCAATTAAAACTACTTCAATAATAAAACAGCACAATACATATATCTACTAACTAACTTTAAAAACTTGACTTCAGAGCTAAGCTTCCACCTGCAGGCCATCATTAAATCCTCCCATCCAGATCTCATCCTCTTGCCCAGGGGAAAAGCCAATTCTTAAATGCCTTTCAGAAGACCAGGAGGCTGAGGAGGACCTGCCTAACTTTAAGGGGATGGATATTCCAAAGTGCAGAAGCTGCCATGGAAAAGGCATACTTGCTAGATCCCATAAGATGGCAATGTTTAAGGAAAGGGACTAAGAGTCTGCCCACACTATCTGGTCTGTTAGGCTGGGTCGATATCCTTGGGAGAAATGGCCACACGGTTAACCTGTCCCTGGAGCATAAAGTTTTTCTTACTTTGTAGCATTCTCTAGCCAATCTTGAGACTTTGTGGAATCCTTGCCATTTAAAATGAATCAGGTTGGATGGGACACGGCTTGATTTTTATATAAGACAAATACATTTTAAAATTGTTTTATTAGTTGATCTTCCAGTTAAGTGAAGATGTGCAATCATCTGAAGACAGCTGTTTGGTACTTTGTAAATAGTGGGTCTACAGAAAACATAATACTTGATTTGTGGAAGCACCATCCCTTGAGATCTTTAAGAAGAGATTGGGCTGCCATTTGTCAGAAATGGTGTAGGGTCTCCCTCTTGGGCAGGGGGTTGGACTAGATGACCTACAAGGTCCCTTTCAACTCTGATTATGTGTTAATCTGTGAAGAACTGTCTGTGCTGCTGCAGCACCCACCATTACATGGAACAGATGTCCTCCTACGAGAGTCTGTAGACCTGGCTCTGCCCATTGGCTTGGGGATCAAATGAGGGAGTTACACACTGGAGGTAGATGCTGGATTGATGAGAGACTATACAGCCCCTTCCCCTGTTCTTCATCCATCCATCTTTTTGATTATCATATTGATGTATTTGTACTCATTGTGTTCCTTTGTCATTGTTTATTTGATTTGATTTGTTATTTTACTTCTGCTTACACTCCCTTTCATTTTTCTTTTTTATTATTATAAGCTAACTGAGATTTTATTACTATAAGACAACTGATATTTCTCAATGGATTCTTCTCATACTGAACATAAGTAGCTCCTAGCTCTACTCGCATAAGCTAAACCTTCTGTCATTGTACACTTGTGTTGATCTTTTCTCATTGAATTAATATCCATAATAGTATGTCTATTATAATTGTTCTAACTGTTCCTGTTCTTTATCTGATAATTGTTAATAATCAAAAACCAAGTGTTGAGTTTATCATAGACTTAGTGAATTGTAGCTACTTGACTCTACTTCTTTGCCTCAATGGGCTGAAAAATGAGTTAATGGAATAAATCTGGAGAATTCCAAGATTAGGAGGAAAAGTTGCGCAGGCACTCTGGTCAACACTTATTGTAAGTTAATTTAGTCCATAAGGAAAAAAAAATGTCATTTTGAAGTCCAAGCAATGGTTTAATTTAGAATTCACATGAAAATAATGAGCACATTTTCAAGCTCTCCAGGTCAAGTAGGATGTTACAAAAAAGAGAACCGGGGAAGAAAGCTGGAAAAAAAAAGCCATGAAATCTCCATGGGAAATTCCTTAAATGTACTAGGAAATAAGAATAAATTTTAATGAAGCATCACAGCTATATAAATCTGCATCACCTTAGTCTCACCTTTTTTTAAAAAAAATAATTATGAATCATGCAGAATTTACCGTTTTAAGACTGTCAGTTTCTTAACCCTTGCTTAATTTTGGAGTATTTGGTGTAATTAAGAGATCTTGAATACTTATCCACAATGTCGAACATTTTTGGCTGGTCTTGATGAGATTGTGGAAGGTCAAATTTAGATTATTTCTGTTCTATCTACTACCCCAAGATATAATTGTATTTTAAATAAGTTTCCAAGATGCTAAAGCTGTACTCTGAAATACTTCAACAAAGCTGATGATATTCCAGTATTAATTGCACAACAAAGCCGAGAGTTAAAGCAGTTAAAAATTGCCATACCTTCAGCAGAATTTAGGGAATGTCAGTGTTGGTGTTCTTCTGTTTATAAGGGCTTTGTATCGTCAATAGGTCTTGTGATGGGAGGGTCAAAATGTTCAGAAACTGACTCACAGGCTTCAGAAGTGGTATTTAGTAGGTTCTGACCAGTTCTGGAGAACCAGTGGCAGAAATTTTGAGAAGCTCAGAGAACCGGTAAATACCACCTGACTGGCCCTGCCTCCATCTATTCTCTGCCTCCCAAGTCCCAGCTGATTGGCTGGGTCTTCTTTTGTTGCCCTGAACAGGAGAATGGAGTTGGAAAGCAGGTTAGTGGGGTGGGGAAGGAATGGGATTTTGCAGTAACCTTCCCCCAGGAGTGAGGAGGGAATGGAGACTTTACAGTATCCTTCCCCTGCCATGCCCACCAAGCCACACTCACCAAGCCACACCCTCAGAACGAGTAGTAAACGTTTTTGAATCCCACCACTGACAAGTTTGGAGAACAAAGCTCCACATCCTCATCCTACACCCGAGCTATAGATATCCAGCTACTATCAGATACTATCACATTGAAGTTGTTTCAGGTTGGCCTGCAAGGCCGTTTTCAGTTTAATGACATATAAAATAAGCTAATGATAACAAAATGATAAACCGAAGAGCTATAAATGGAAAACCAAAGTGAAACTGCATTACAACACTACAGCATATAAATTCTGTAAAGGCAATCGGTGACCAAAAATGCCCCTATTTAGTAAAAGCATGGGTATATATATTAAAAAATATCAATTTATTATGAACTAAAAAAAGCTCGAATCAAACAGGTGTTTCTGAGCAGTATGTGCTATCAAGCCCAAGGTTCAAGACCATCCTCTTATGAGCTGATATCACCTGCTCCTTTCTCACATCCAGCAGTTCTGGAGAAAGACTCTTACAGATCATTTTAGCAGCCAGGTAAGTAATATGGCAATCATTCAGATGCAGGTTTTATCTAGATTTAAAAAGCAGGTGTTAAAGAACCGTTTAGAACTATACTATAGCGGGAACCTCCAGGGCTACTTCAGTTTTGGCAATGTGTGGATGGTGAAATGAGATTCGAATCAATGAAGAGGAGAAACCAACATTTCAGACTGAAAATTTATTTACAGGCAGTCCTTGACTTACAACAGTTCACTTAGTGACCATTCAAAGTTACAACAGCACTGAAAAAAAGTGACTTATGACCATTTTTCACACTTACAATTTGTGACTATGGCAGCATCCCTATGACCAGAATTTAGACGCTTGGCAACGGTGAGCCCCTTTTGTATCTTTCTGACAAGCAAAGTCAATGGGGAAGCCAGATTCTGCTTAACAACCGTGTTGCTCACTTAACAACAGCCATGATCCACTTAACAAACGGTGGCAAGGAAAGTTATGTGGGGCAAAGCTCACTTAAACAAGTGTTTCATTTAGCGGCAGAAATTTGGGGCTCAGCTGAGGATACGTTGAGGATTACCTGCATTTGTTTAGAGTATGGCATCAAATTTATTTATTTATGTATTTATTTTGTCAAAAACTTACAATACAATAGAAATAAGAATAAACATAAGTTTAAATATAAGAAATAGGAACTAATAATTGGGGACAATAGGACAGGGACGGTAGGCACCATTGCGCGCTTATGCACACCCCTTACAGACATCTTAGGAATGGGGTGTGGTCAACCGAGGTTAGTTTGAGGGTAAAGGAGTGGGGGTTTGAGCAGGTGACAACAGAATCAGGTAGTGAGTTCCAGACATTGACCACTCTGTTGCTGAAATCGTACTTCCTGCAATCAAGTTTGGAGTGGCTTACATTATGTTTATATCTGTTGTGTGCTCTTGTATTGTTGTGGTTAAAGCTGAAATATTCATTAACTAGTAAGACATTGTAACATGATTTTATGTACTATGCTTAAGTCCAATCTTAGCTAGCGTAGTTCAAGGTTGTCTAGGCCTAGGATCTCAAGCCTGGTGGTCTAGGGTATTCTGTTGAGAACAGAGGAATGTAGTACTCTTCTGGACTCGCTCAATTGTGTTTATGTCTGATATACAGTGCGGATTCCAGACAGCAGAGCTGAATTCAAGTATTGGTCTAGCAAAGGTTTTGACTGCCTTAGTTTGCAGATCAGCATTACCAGAGGAGAAGCTTCATAAAATTAAATTTACAACTCTTAAAGCCTTTTTGGCAATACAAATTGCAATAGAAGAGCCCGGAAAGAATAGAAACAGGAGTAAGCTGGGGAGTCAGGCCTGCTGTTCAGAATGCCAAACTAAGAATTTTGAGCAATGTTTATATTTACCCATTCTAAAGCAAACAAACAAAAAAACCTTCAGCTATTTGTGTTTAACTGAAAGTCTGAGGCCAGTTTATAACAAACAGTACATTCTACGTATCTAGTTCCTGTTCCTAATCCAGTCACCATCTCACAATTCCATGTAATCCTTCCCACTATGCTTACACAGCTAGCCTGCTCTAAATACAAAGCATTACAATAATCGAATCTGCTTGTTGTCGGGTCATGGCTATCAAGCCAGGATATCTATATTCAGGAGTGATGACAGCTGATGCATTAGCTGAAGCTGATGAAAGGCAGTTTGTTTGGACGGGCATCACCGAGGCATCTAAAATAATGTCTAGCTTGAACAGCGTCTTCACTAGTCTCTCCAAATCAACCCCCTTCAAGGGCTCGTTGATCAGGGGGAGATTACCTTTGGAAGATAACATTATTATTTGCATCAGAGGCTCCAAAATGGAAATGTTTGGGGTTAACGTCACTTCCTTTCAACTAGACATTGTAAACGTGATTTGCTGGAAGCTTTACCCTCTAGTACTGCTGGTTTAGAAATGCATTTTGGTTTTGGTACAGTGAATTCCAATTTCAAAACCAATATAAATTTATTAGGTTTCACCTGCAAATGAACGTACCCTGTGCAAAAACCAATTAAAAGTCTTATGTAAAGACTACCAAAGCCCTAAAAATGGACTATCATTGCTCCCTTCCTTGAGAACATGACATCATATGAGCAATTGCCTAGAACAGGGGTCCCCAAACTTGGCAACTTTAAGTCTTATGGACTTCAATGAAGTCCACAAGTCTTAAAGTTGCCAAGTTTGGAGACCTCTGGCCTAGAAAGTAGCAAAGGATTAAGTAGGTGAAGATTGTAACAAAAGATGACCGGGAATCTTCCACATGGATTTCCAATTCACTATGCTGTCCTAACTAATTCAGCCTCATACCAATTTGCCATTTGTTCACATTTTCAAATTCCTAGCACATTTTCCTTTCCTTCTCTGTAGTCAGGGTAAATGAAAGTGACTGTGGATGTAGATGGACATTTCAGGCCACCTTTGGAAACTGTCGGGCCCATGCTTTTTTTCTCATCCTAATGCTGATTCTGCTTTTTCCTCTAAATTGCTGCTTCCTCTTCAAATCCTCCAAAAGAAGAGATTTCATTTTTTTTCTGTAACTTGGGAATTAAAATTGACATGCTCTGCAGTGGAGACTGAATTATCATTGTTGTCATGGTACTTGAAGCCATATTCAGCTTGGTTTCCGTTTGAAGCAGGTGGTCATAGCCATTGAGTGGCTGGCAACTGTGTCTATTACCTGGAATTTGGACATTAGTTGGGGATAGAATGATCCATCGTTGATATCACTGTGTCTGAAGTCTGTTTAGCAATAGACAATATCTGCAATCCACCATGAATTGCCTAGCTCTAGTTCCTAGTTATTTGGCCACGATCTGCAACCTTGTTTACAGCAGTGGAGGGTCATTTAGGGCAGTGGTGAGATTCAATTTTTTTTACTACAGGTTCTGTGGGCATGGCTTGGTGGGAGTGGCAGGGGAAGGATATTGTAAAATCTCCAGTCAGAGGTGGTATTTGCCGGTTCTCCGAACTACTCAAAATTTCCTCTACCGGTTCTCCGAAACTGGTCAGAACCTACTGAATACCACGTCTGATTGAGGGTTTGTGCTCAAGCTGTCAAGCTATGGGATCCATTATAGAAAAGGATTAGTAACATCAGGTGAGATAGCCTTTACACATGTGAGGAACAAACACAGAATTGATGGGGTAGTGAGACACTGGAAAATGTGGATGGGAATTCCAAAGCTAAGAATTTTTTCTTGCTTCCTGTTGCTGCAATGCAGCCTCTTCTGTTTCTCTTTCACAGCGTTCACTGAAAGAGAAATAAGATTGAGGGAGGATAACAAAGGACATCTCAATGCTTGGAAGAACGAGCAGAGAAGAATGGTGGAGGGAAATAAGCAAAGAAATGGAAGGACTAAGGCATCAGGAAACATTATAACTGTAAGTGCTGAAACTGGGCAGGTAGTAAACAAAGCAGGACAAATCACCAAATAGACATTAGTCTACGTAACCCTTGACAAAATTATAGCATCTTGTGATAAGTGTAATTGTACATGAGAAACACCTTGGAAGATGGGATGAAGAGATGTTGCTTAGGGAACGGTCAGATAAGAGGCAGCATAATCAGCAGTTACAGATGGATGCAGCAAGTGGTTCTGAGGAGAACTCCCCTAAATTCTTGAGCTCTAATGGGGACGGTGGGAGATCTGAACTTTCAGACTTGCAAGATCCTGTTGATGCAGCTTCAGAATAAAGTAGCAAGCTGCAAAATACAATTTCAAATCAGGTAAACCCAATTTTTCTCTTTCCATTGCACTTCGTAACACCTTATATTCAATTGTGGATTCCTCTCCCCCCCCCACCATCTCTCAATTTTAGATGCATCCGTCCACTGTTTAAATGGGGCAACAGTTGTCAAAACAGGTATTATCTGAAACAAAAACATTGTTTAGGCAAGACATCCATTTTTATTACAGATATTGTCCCTAGCAATAACAGTTGTAGTTTCTCCCAGCTTAATATATATATTTTAACTTCATCCCATGCCTTAACATAGTTATTTTGAAGTGACACGCAACTCACATTTGTCATAGTGATTCCCAGATATTTTCCCTTATTCTCAGTCTTAAATTCATTTTATTCATCCATTCTGTTTGATCTTTTATTCTCATATTTTTGTTAACATCTTCATCTTCCATTTATAGATCTTGAGACTTGTTATTTGCACCATTTTTTCTAGTTTGCTCAGTAATATTTCAATCCCCCTTTAAAGGGGGATTTTTTTCCAAAATCAACATTCATTTCTGGTGATGCCACTTGATGCTTTTGTCGCTTCTTTCAACTACCCTGTGTTTTCTGTTTTGTATATTTATATGTATATTTTTCAAAATATTTTTTAAGAGTGTTAGCCACCCAGAGCCATATATTTTATGTGGTCAAAATAAATATATTAATTGGTATCTTCAATTAAAAGTTATTTATCTAAGTATGTTCTTGAAGTTTCTGCAGTTAGCTAAGTACTCTAGATTGAAATTCTGCAAAGAAGAGTTTTACTATTGAGAGGGAGAAAGGCGACGAGGGAACACAGACTCACAAGGGTGTTAATGGCCTTCTCATTTGCTTCTAGGGGTGATGAAGACAAAGTAGGCATAACTGATGGCCCAGCTTTGCATACTAAACCCCAGAAAATACTCCGTCACCTCTTCACTGTGTGTTCTCATAGTAAACAAAACTGCTGCATTCTTTGCTTTGCTATAAAGCAGGATGCAATTTTGTAGATAGCAAAATCTCTTGAGACTTTGACTGTAATTGGCCAGGTGCAAGCTTCTAGAGATAGAACCTAGGGAATTATAGAGGATAAGAAACATTAGTTTCCCATGACAAATAATGCCTGTCTCATTGATCCTGGAACTGTTGCTTATTCTCATCTTTCCTTTCTAGTTGTATGCCTACTCAAAAGAGAAAAGCAGAGTGGAGGGAATATGAAAACACCTTCCTAGTCAGAGGACTGCGGCTGCAAAGCAGTGGACAACCAGGAAAACACAGTAGCTCGGTTGTCTCATTAAGTTCATCTTTTCTATATAGGAAGTCCTCGCTTCATGATCACAGTCAGGATTTGAAACATCAATTGTTGAGCGAAATGGTATTTAAGCAAGACATCTCTGTGATTTCTTCGCTCAATAACTGCAATCCTGGCACTTCCAGCTGTAGTTGTTTAGTTATCACACAAATGGTTAAACGGACAGAGTTCCAGATAACAGGAATAGGGGTGCAGGCATGGAGAGAAGGATTTTTAAAAAGGTAAAGGTTTCCCTCTAATATATGTGCTAGTCTTTCCTGACTTTACAGGGCGGTGCTAATCTCTGTTTCAAAGCTAAAGAGTCAGTACTGTCCAAAGACATCTCCATGGTCACGTGGCCGGCATGACTAAACTCCTAAGGCACTCGGAACACTGTTACCTTCCCACCAAAGGTGGTCCCTATTTTTCTACTTGCATTTTTACATGCTTTCAAATTGCTAGGTTGGCAGAAGCTGGGACAAGTAACGGGAGCTCACTCCATTACGCGGCATTAGGGATTCGAACCATTGAACTGCCGACCTTTCTGATCGACAAGCTTAGCATCTTAGCTACTGAGCCACCTTAGAAAAGAATCCTTAGAAGGAGGATTTTAGCTCCATGCTAAACTCCTTTTTCCCCTGCCACTCCATGCCTGAGGAGCTCGTGCAAAGAACATTGCAAATGGCAATTGCATGATTGTGGGTCACTTGGCAACTGGTTATAATGAAAATAGATTGCCAAGCATCTCGGAAGGGGACAGTGTGACATTTTATGATGGCCAGAAGTGCTTTATGGGTCATAAAGTACTCTTTCTGAGTCCATTGTAATTTTGAACAGTTGTTGAACAACTGGTCATAAGTCAAGAACTACCTGTACCTGAATTGTAATTGATTTAAGAACATTTTTTTCTAGACTCTTGCCAGGGAGGGAGATGAAAGGCATGGTACCAATGCTATCAGCGTTCAATGTTTTTGAGAACAAAATCATTTAGATGCAGGCTCTGGATAACATCTTGCATGCCAGCAGTGTTAGGGAAAGTTGTATGATGTGTTACACACATCTGTTTCTTCAGCGGTATTTAGTGGTAACCCTAACCATCTAATTTAAATAATTTATTGATTTAGTATACATGTTTTTATGCTCTGTCAATCATTTTGCTATAAACAGCAACATACAAATACATAACAATGCAACAATCTAAATTGTAAACATATAACCAATAAAATGCAATGACATTTATGTTGCCATCCTAAACCTAGGACTGTAAATCAGAAAAAAGGACACTCTCTCACTTCTAGTCTCACTTAAATTCCCCAACTGTAGATTGGAAAACCTGTGTTTTCAAACGTTTCCTAAATATCAAAAGTGAAGGTGCGGTTCTTGTATTGGTGAGATGGTATTCTACAGGAAGTGAACTCCCACAGGGACTTTTGGCCTCTGAGTCATCTATCATTGTGTCTTCCAAGGGTTGTGGACTATCCACATGTGTCCTCTCTTGGGTGGGCAGATTTTATTTGTAGTAAGGGGATTCAGAGATAACTAGCCCCCAAATCACGTGATCTGTGGTATGTTAGTAAATGTTTAACCCTCTCAGCTGATTCCATTGGTGGCCACTGCACCACTGGCTACCAAACAGCTGATCATCATGTTAGGTGGGGTGGCTCAGTTCACAGTCCACCAGCTTGTAAAATTCTACAAAATTTTAACAATGGGCTGTCTGGTAAAAGCAGCTCCAGCAGTCCACAGCATGATGGGTTTAAAGGTAATTATCAGCACCTCAACTTGCACTTGGGGGGGGAAAAGCCAACAGCCAATGCACAATATTATATAAATTACATAACATTATATAACAATACTGAATGGTTCCAATTAAGATGGAGGTCCATGTGTCTAGCACAATTTGGAGTTTCTGAGTGCAATTCAAAGGCAGCCCCATCTGGAGTGCAGTATAGCTGTCCACTCATGGCGTGATGAAAGCCTGCATGACTGACAGTGCCAGGAACACATAATTGGTGCAACAACCAAACCTGGATAAATAACCTCCTAGTCATTGCTTCCATCCAGCAGGAACTGGGTACCCTCAAGGAGCCCCAAGATACTCATCAAAAATTGAATGAAAAGCAATTGTCTTCCTGATACAGGGCCGGAAAATGCATGTGGGAACATAGGAATAATGAAAGGGAAAAATATTCTTCTCATTGGGGTTGAGAATGGTTTCCTGCCAAACTCCAAGTCACTGCATCACTAAGTGTGAAGCCTCTGAAGAGAATGGTGCTCCATTAAGTTTCCTGAATGCAATTTTCTCCACTGCTGTGGAGACTGTTTATTCTTCTAATGCAGGCATTCAAAACACCTATGTTGATCCTGTAATAAAACGCACAGTCATCCATCCAGATTTAAAGAATACACCCACTCCATATGGAAACCATCCCCCATGTTTATGTGGAAGCAAGTTGAGAGCTGTGAGGGAAATCAGCACCCTGCCACAGGAGGAGTGGCAGAACCTGAGGGCAGAGTTAAAAGAGGGATCAGCCTAGAATCCCTACATAGCCACAACTGAAATAAATCCAATCCTGTTTGAATCCCATTGACCATTATCTAATACTTGCCAGGTTCTGAACATTAGTTGAGAAGATTCCTGTACAAAGATACATGTAGCAATAGATCAGGACCTTTAATTGGACCTTCACATGTGGACCTGATCTTTCACACCTGACATTTGCATAGCACAACACACTGAAGGACTCTCCTCCAATATGTGCCCTCATTATTTCTTCAGAAGGCTAAGAGGGCCCTAGTAGACATCCCACCCATAAAGACATCACTGAAATTAGTCTTTTATGGACTGACTGAAACTCAGAGACATTTGAGTAGGCCTCAAATGCCTCTGCATAGCTATTCCATTTCAGTACTGTAGAAGTGGACGTCCCTCACTGAAGACAAAGATGCTAGCAGCAATGATTTGAGGGTCCATGGGTCCTACAGAATCCAGCTTGCTGGAAATCTTATTTTTCTTTCCTTGTGAATATGTGATTGTAGACATATCATGTGGATAAGCTAAGATTATTAGCTGCCAGAATACATCCCCCACAAATTGGGTTTAGCTTATCAATGGAAGAGCTTATCTATGAATATATACAGTAATACTTCTTTGAAACAACCTTTATATCCTGTATTTACTTTTGTATAAGACCATTCATGGATAAGCTGACTCTTGGATTTTTTTACAGAATATCATGAAAAAAATGTGCCGTCTGCGGACAAGCCAATTATGGAAATTGAAACATGCAAAAATTTTGAGTCAGAATATTTGTGTGGTACATTTTTCATGGCTAAAAATTCAAGGGTTGTCTTAACCGTGAATGGGCTTCTACAAAATTTTATCTTTTATCTATGTAATCTTTCCAGGGAATACCTTACTTAGTCCCTGGAAAGATTTTATAAAGCATGATTGACTCAATTTATGATTCTGGTTTAGAAAAATATGTTGAGGAACCTGCAAAGCAATTGGGAAATGGGTTAAAAACCAATATTGACAAAATGCCAATTTATGATGGCAAATAGGGCTTTTTCTTCCACAGCCCCAAATAGCTGTGGGAAAAAAAACAAAAACCAGATGTCTCTCTTATTGCTTGACATGCCCTGACATCTCCTCGGGGGCTGGTGTCTCGAATGTGTGCTTGTTCTAATCCAATTGGAAAAGCTTAAGGAAGCAATGTGTCTCTTTCCCAGGACTGCTTTAGAATGTGTCAGAGATCATCAAAAGAATATTGCCATTTCAAATATTCAAATTGTATTGCACATCACAGGAACTTTCTTATGACACTCATGAATTATTATTCCAGGATCAAGAATGGGATGGGTGGCTGCAAAGGCAATTCTGACATGCCTAGGACTCTTAATGAGCCCGTTGAGCTGAATATTTTTTAAATTTTATTTTATGGTTCATGTCCACCGTCATTATATCACACTCATTGCATGGAGTCTCTTGGGAGATTCTAAGAAGTAGCATCCTGGAGTTAAAAGACAAAGCTAATTATTCCCCGTTGTGGGAAAGTTGGTATATATGTGGGCTTTAGGGTGCCATTTTAGGGCTATGGGGCTTCATTCAATATAGCTAAGGAATGGAGGAAGCCACATTGTGGGAGGGCTTGCCAAAATCATGCAGAGAAGTAAGACTTTCTCACTTGCAAGTTACAGCCTGACCGATAAATCATGATTATTATCAAGGGAGGCTTTCTGTCACTACGCCTCTGATAGAGGTTGATAATGAATAGAATAGAATTCTTTATTGGCCAAGTGTGATTGGACACACAAGGAATTTGTCTTTGGTGCATATGCTCTCGGTGTACATAAAGAAAAAATCAAATACATTCATCAAGAATCATAAGATACAATACTTAGTGATAGTCATAGGTTACTAATAAACAATCAAATCATACTAGGCATACCAGCCATTGCCTGTTGCTCTTCCAGGTTCCGGCGTGCACATGCATGCCAGCCGGCTGATCTTTGCGGGAGTGCTGGAAACCAGAAGAGCAGGTTCACGGGGACATGTGTGTGACGGTCAGCTGGTCTTTGCGCACACGTACTTGCGGAAGCTGAGCTTCTGGTTTCTGGTGCTCCCACGTGATGCGCCAAGAAGCTGCTCTTCCAGTTTCTGGCACATACTTGTGCATGCACACACTCCCATTGTGGCACTCAGTGCCGAAAAGGTTCACCACCACTGCTCTAGGGTCACGAAAGTCTGTTAGGTTGAGGCAGAAGATAAATGAGATAAACAAATTTTAAAAGTTCAAACTATATACCTTCCTGTTTTTCTTTATTTTCCTTTTCCTAGGATTTCCTTCTTTCAGGCTCCAAGAACCAAGAATGACACATGGAATTACTTAAGAGTGGTTTCCTTTACTGTTCTTCACCTATGGACAGACTAAAGTAACTATATACTCTGGAGAGAGCTAGGAAGGAGCCATTTTAACCCTCTTTCTGCCAGCCAAATTTTCCAAGCTCAACTGCTTCTTTGTCTTCTGGTGGACAGTGCCTCCCTTCTGGGAATCCAGACTATATCTATTACACTTCTTATTCAGAGTTTTGCAGCGTAAATTCAGTGCCAGAAAAATAAACAGAAATGGCTGGTGCTTCATTTTACATCTTTATAAACATAACAGGTAGATTTTACAAACCAGTTGTAGATTTCTCCAACAAGGAGCATACTCAGACAGAAACATGTTGCAAGTATCTTCGGCAGGCAATCAAGCAAGTTAGTTTCATTTTCAATAGACAGACTCAGAGCTTAACAGAGCTGCAGAGCTTAATATAGAGCCACGCCTACGCTCCTTTTAGTTTCAGTTTCCAGCCTAGGCTACTTCTAGTTTCAGTTCCCAAAACAGTCCTCATTGCCTGACTTAGTTGCTATGCCTATTCATTGGCTGACCTTGTTAACAAGCTCTATTCCAGTTCATGAATATACTCTGACACTTCTCTCCTTTGGACACTTATCCTGCGTACATACAATGGATATACTTCTCAATTTTCTTCTTTCCTGAATCAGACAGCAGCCCTTGTTTCTTTTATTTTTATTTTCTGTAATCTTTAAAAGACATGGGCATGCTGCATTTGGGAACCAATACGTGGCAGTACCTAAGTGAGCTTTTGTGGGCTCATAAGCTAACTGTGTTGGGTCTGGATGCCATTTGGATGGGAGACAACCAGAGAATATCTTGGCTGTAGACTAGACTAGGAAACCAGTTGTATCCTGGAAAAAGGCAAGAACAAAGTATTTCTACACTGTTGCCAAGAAAATGCCAAAGTTATGTCTGTGTAATCCCCAGAACATCTTTACCTATAATGTGGCTTTATGCCCAGAACTCAAATTTCTCCAGAGTCTTTAGAGGTGAGAGAGAGGAAAAGGTGAAAAAGGATCCAAGGAAGGATATTTCTGTAATTTTAAAAAAATACAGATGTGGCACTGATTTGGGAGAACATTCAGGCTGATGCACCCTGAGCAGAATGATCTCCACCCCTCCAAAAAAAAAAAAGCACCTGTTAGATCGGGTACAAAAGAGACGCGAGACCAGTGTACTTCAAGCTCTTTATTTTATGTTAAGATCTGTACAAGATCTTGGCGCTGTGGCAGCCCTTCATATAGGGATTGCTCGCGGCTCGTCGGCCAATGACAGCACTTTGAATCTCCCGCGATCGGCTCGGCCAATCGCAGTTGATTCTAAGTGAGCCAATCACAGTTGTTGAGTCGGCCAATCAGAATGTAGTTTGTATGGACCAATCAGAATTTACTTTTTGGAGTATGTTAATACAGAACAGCATCATTACTGATGTCTTTGTTCAATCTCAGCACCAAAACCTGCGAAAGAGAAAGATGTGAAAACCATGTTGCTCTCTGAGTAAGAGACAGGGGGTCTCGCAAAGTGGGTCCCTCCTTGGAGTCAAGAATAGGAAGGGATCCTCTTCCCTCCAAGGTTGAAAAAGAGCCAAGTGATACATTGGAAGGAGGGATGGAATGTGGTAGAAAGAAGGAAGGAAGGTTTTCTGAAATGAAGTAATTACACCAACTTTGGCTCTTGTTAGGGTTATACTTTCCTTTGAGGAACACGCTAGCAATTTGGTGTGAAGGCAGCAGCTCATAGGTGTATAAGTCATTCTTCTTGGTGCCATGTAACTCTTCGGCTATGAGAGCTGCATGGACTACTAGTTTGATTTGGAGACCAGTTCAAGGACCTGATTATCACATATAAAACTCTCTATGGCTGAGGATCTTGTTAAAGTCGAACAAACTGCCCATTCAGAGTTAACTTAGATTACTAGTTAAAAATCTGCACTTAAAGGAGAACAAGGCAGGAGGAACCTTCTCTGGGGGAGTTTTTTCCTCCTAAATAGAGCCAGTTTCTGAAGGTGAGGATGGTTCCTGATTTCATGGCTTTCCAAAAAATGTATAAAAGCTGTGGGGTTGGCGCTGTCTGAGCTTGGTTGTTTTCTTGGAAACATTTCCTTATCCAACTAGGTTACATCAGGGGGTGGGCTGCTGGGGATTTGCAGAAGTTCAGGAGAGCCCCTAGCCAGGGGTGGGATTCAATTTTTTTTAAACAACTGGTTCTGTGGGTGTGGCTTAGATGGTGGGTGTGGCTTGGTGGTCATGTGACTGGCTGGGCGTGGCCAACTCAACATCACTCACATCGAGGCACGCATCTCCTCACCTGGCCTCTCATGACTGTGGGGATGCTGCAACAGTCCTAAATGTGAAAAATGGTCATAAGTCACCTTTTTCAGTGACATTGTAACTTTGAATGGTCATTCCACACAACCAAAGTACCAACAAAGGAGGGGAAGAAAACACGCCAGAGATGTTCCTGAGACAGTCCTGTCAAGAATGTAATAAAGGTTAATGGAGAAGCAGTTTCCGTAAGCAACACCAGAATGTTTCCTTCCTGCCTTCCTTACAGGATTAGGCCAGTAATTTCTTCTAACAACGATTCTCCGAACTGCTTGGAATGTTAACAACTGGTTCTAGAGAATAGGTGCGAACCTGTAGAATCCCACTCCTACCCCTAGCTAAGATTCTGTGCAGTTTGGAGAACCCCCAAATCCCATTACCTGGTTGGCCACATCCACCACACCATACCCCTCCCTGGAGTCCCCATGCAGCCCGTTTTGGATGCAGGTAAGTGCAGGGCATGCATGGAGGCTTGGTGTGATGACCCCGGGTGTGGCACAAAAGCAACACAGTCAAATAAGCAAGAAGAGTCCCTTTATTATCTCCAACTTTGCCCCCATTGTCCAGGTTACTTTCATCTGGAGAAAATTCAGTCCAAAACAAAATACATACAGACCGTAACTAAAAATCCAAACAAACCAAGCTGCAGTAATTAACTTGACAGGGCAGGAGAAGGAATTTCAAACTTGAAAACACGGCAACACTTACACAGTTGGGAAGATGCCAGGAACACAGATAAGCCACGACGAGACCAGATAAACCCACAATTTGCTACCAACAGTTTGCTGTGCACAGCTTCCCTTTTTAAACACTGTGTTCCCAGCTGTAGCTAATGAAGGGAATCAGGGCCCCTTCCTCCCCTGTAAGCCATTCAACTCATGTTGCTCCCTTCTTTGTTCCTCCCTGTGTGCCCTTAGGATGAAGAGGGGGTGAGCCTGGGTCTTCCTCTGAATTTCCTCTCCCTTGCTCTACTTCTCCTCTGCTCTGCCCAGCCAGACTTTGCCCTTTCCCAGTTTCTTCCACAGCCAACAGAGCCACACTCCCACTCCCTGTCAGCTGCTGAGCCTCCCCCTCCAAATCAGATTTCGACAGGGGCATGACACTTTGGGAGGGTAATAAATAGGCCTCCTGGAAGTTCAGGAAGGCCAGAAATGGGCCTGTTTCTGGCTTCCAGAGGGCCTCTGGAGTCCAGGGTGGCAATTTTCACCCTCCCGGAGGCTCAAGGAAAGCCTCCGGAGCCCAGGGAGGGCGAAAATGCCCCCCCACATGCCATGTTTCAGGAGGCTGATTAGGCCACACCTATCATGGCCACACCCACCCAGCAACTAAGCAGAGAACCCTTTGATAAAATTTTTGAAGCTCACCCCTGGGTTACATCATCAGTCCTAGAAGGGAGTGGAATTTTCAAATCCCCTCAGACAACACCAAGACCCCCACAATTAATCTTGAAGTACAAGATTCTCTTCTCTTAGTGTATAAAGGCCTCTTGTTTCATAAGACCTCAGGGGTTTTGACCAGTGGGGTGACCAGTAACAGATGAATAATTGTCAGCTACAGTACAATGCAATGATGTAAATTTATGTTTAATTTATTTCTAAACCTTTGTTGTTTGCACTGGCTTGTGATTGTTGCTCCCTGTCCATCAACAACAGTCTTTTGAGATTTAAATGGCTATAATTTATTATAAATAAATAAGTAAATAAATAAATAAATAAATTCAATACCATTGCTTAGGACAAGCAATACATCTTGAATTTGTGGAACAAAGATAATTTAGTTTCTCTTTGGTCCATCAGCAAAAAAAAACCATGTTTTTTTGATTCCTTTTTTTTGCTCACTGCTGGATAACACATACATATGCATCAGCCATTGATTATTTGTATGTGCAAATGGGCCATCAAGGATGCAACACAACAGACAAAATTTGCTCAGCCCCTCCGACACAATGCTTTTTAATGCAACCCATTCCTACTTCCAGTTGCCAAGTGGAATTGAGTGCGGAGAATTGCAATGAAGAATAAATCAGTCTGCATTGATTTTCTTATCTGTGTAATGGTACCTTTGCAAAAACGTCTTCTTTTTAACTGGGAAAGATTATTTCCCTAATATTCAGGCTTCCTCTTTGTATAGCTAAAAAGAAAGCATGCCCTTTTGTATTTTTTCCCTCTCTTAATGGTAACCTATTAGTCTGCGAAAAGATCTGATAAAATTTTGCTTCCTTTCCAAAATTCATGATTTAAATTCAAGTAATTCATGTTATATGACAAAAGTTCCCACACGAATGTTCATTGCTGTACTGGTATCTTTCCATTATTTCATTATAAGGATAGTTTCAAATATGACAAGGATCTTATCCAAGAAGCATATCCACACTGGAAATAGTGAAAACGAGTGTACACTAGCCAGCTCTTATTCTGCATCCACTGATTGTATATTAGTACTAATTGTTATTGAATATTGTTGAATATGCATCCTTTAAAATAAAACAAATGAATGTTTATGTATAGTACATACACATATTAGAGGCAGGTGTGGGGTTCTACCAGTTCGCACCTATTCGCTAGAACTGGTTGTTATCATTCTAAGCAGTTTGGAGAACCGGTTGTTAGAAGAAATTACTGGCCTAATCCTGTAAGGAAGGCAGGAAGGAAACATTCTGGTGTTGCTTACAGAAACTGCCGTTCCATTAACTCTTATTACATTCTTGGCAGGACTAGACTTCCTGTCTCAGGAACATCTCTGGAGTGTTTTCTTCCCCTCCTTTGCTGGTACTTTGCTTGTGTGGGGTGACCATTCAAAGTTACAATGTCACTGAAAAAGGTGACTTATGACCATTTTTCACATTTAGGACTGTTGCAGCATCCCCACAGTCATGAGAGGCCAGGTGAGGAGATGTGTGCCTGGATGTGAGTGATGTTGAGTTGGCCACGCCCAGCCAGTCACATGACCACCAAGGCATGTCCACCCAGTCACATGACCACCAAGCTACGCCCACCACCTAAGCCACACCCACAGAACCGGTTGTTAAAAAATTTGAATACCACCCCTGATTAGAAGGTACATAATTTATTTGTCTTATATAAACATCTGCATATAGTTCACATCTTCCTTTTTGTGGGAGGTTCCATCAATATTTGATGATATCTACCTAAAAAAATCCTCCTTTCTTTCTTTCTCTTCCCCCTTCCCCTTTGAATTATGAATCCTTATAAATGTGCCATCCTCCCCCAGCCATTACATTTGTAATTTGGTTGATTTATGGGCCTGTGAGGAGGAGGAATAACAGAGTGGAAGGGACCTTCAAGGTCTTCTAGTCCAAGCCACTGCTCAGCTAGGAACCCCTATACCAGTGGTGGCTAACCTTTTTCGGCTCCCGTGCCAATAATTGCATGCACTCTTGCTTGCGTGCACTCGTGTGCCAGCACCCAGAAGGCAATATGTGCTGTGGGTGGGGCTGAGCCCCCTGTGTATGCACGTGCGATTCCCCCCTCGCACACAGCATGTCTGCACATACGCGCTTGATCCCCTCATGTACAGCGCATCCCTGTGCATGTGCATGCATCTCCCACACAACCCCCCCATGCCCCCTATGCATGCGCGCCAAATACCCGACAATCAGCTGTTGGGCGGTGGCGCACACACGCATGCACAGTGGGGCTCTTTCGGGCAACCTCTCGCATGCCAGGGGAAATGGCTCTGCGTACCACTTCCGGCATGCTTGTCATAGGTTCGCCAACACTCTTGGCATAGGTTCACATATACCATTTCAGAGAAATGATTGTCCAATCACTTCTTAAAAACCTCCAGTGATGCAGCATCCACAGTTTCTGGAGGCCAGTTGTCCCACTGATTAATTGTTCTGTCAGGAAACTTCTCCTTAATTCTAGGTTGGTTCTTTCCTTGATTAGTTTCCATCTATTGCTTCTTGTCCTATGGAGGAGGAGGAGGGGGAGGGGGAGGAGGAGGAGGAGGAGGGGCAAGAGGAGGAGAAGGATTAGGAGGAGGAGGAGGAGAAGAAGAAGAAGAAGGAGGAGAAGGAGGAGGAG
>NW_020769321.1:14953195-14973682 GCF_900518735.1 Pseudonaja textilis | reverse complement strand
AGGAAGGAAGGAAGGAAGGAAGGAAGGAAGGAAGGAAGGAAGGAAGGTCCTACCTATCAATGAATACTTCAGCTTCAACCATAACAACACAAGAGCACACAATAGATACAAACTCAAGGTAAACCGCACCAAACTTCATTGCAGGAAATATGACTTCAGCAACAGAGTGGTCAATGTCTGGAATACTCTACCTGACTTTGTGGTTTCTTCCCCAAACCCCCAAAACTTTAACCTTAGACTGTCTACTATTGACCTCACCCCTTTCCTAAGAGGTCTGTAAGGGGCGTGCATAAGCGCACCAACGTGCCTACTGTCCCTGTCCTATTGCTCCTTTGCTTTCTTTTTCTTTTTTAATAAAAGTTTTATTTAAGTTTTCACAAAACATACAAATACAAATAAAATATCTTTTTTTGAGAACAGCGTGGCCCCGGATTATCACTTCTCCACACAGACATAAACTCAATACATATTTATTTTATACATTCTAATCCATATCTTATAACTATTTTTGCAATTTTTTCAATAGCTTTTCCCTTTCTTTACTTCCTATAGCCTTATTTTAAATTATCTCATTCCTTTCTTAATTCAATTACATATCTTTTTCTAATTTTTAAAATCTTTCTAATCAATGTTATTATACTTTCGTCTGTCCTGTTTACAATTTCATATTATCTTTTCGCATAAAACAAATTTTCCCCTGTAATTACTAGACTGGAGTGTAACACCTTTGTATCTTTTTTCAAATCTTATTTAAAAATTTAAGTTAGGTATATCTTAAGTTAAGTACATCTTTACAGTTATAACATTCATTTTCTAACCTCTATTTTGTAACACATACCTATTTTCAATCAAAGTCTGCTTGGTACATTCCCTTAAAATACACACTAAATTCTTAAAAGAAAAAAGTATATATGTATATATATCTGTGTATATATGTATAACAATAGTAAATGGAGTAATTATTCTATTCAAGTACAGCTCTGCCATTAATATTAATAACAATCTTTTACATTTCTATTTCTTGTAACAAACATTACCTAGTAATATCAGTTGTCTTTCACTTTAATCATCTATATTTCATATTTTATTTATTACTGTCTTTAAATAAAAAACCAAACAATAGTTATTAATAGTAGTCAATAAAGTTATTATTCTTATTCAAGTTCATCTTGTCGACTGATAAAAATCTTTCATGTTTCTTTTCAGTTTTTTTAAATGTTCTTTTTAAATCATTGAGAGCCTTATTCTCTTTACACTACACATCAACAGAAACTTTTTCTATCACTTTAATCATCTAACATATTTTCTAACCCTTTTCTATTTCTAATATAACAATGCTATCCCATGAACCCTTGCAGAATCCTCTCCTTAAATTAAATTTTAATCATTGTCTCTGTGTCTTTTAAATAGGTTTATACCTTTAATTCTTGTACATTTTTCCTGTACCTCTATAGCTTGTTTCTGTCTTTTGTAGCTTCTTTTCCTTTCCCTCTTCCCTTTCTTCTTCTCCCTCCCCCTTTTTATTCCCTTTTCTATCTGATTCTCCTTTCTGTGATCTCCTTTCCTGATAGTATGATTACTTTTCAAATTACTCTTTTTTTTTGGTTGTTGCTTCAGTGCTTAAGTTTTTAACTCCCTTTCCCCCCTTTCCCTTTTTTACCCCACTTAAAATTGCTTGGTCATTAAACATGGCTTCTTCATTGTCCCACCCTTCTTGTTCTGCCAGAGTTTCTTGTTTTTCATAGTTCAAGATCTCCATTTCTAAAAATTGAAATACGAAGCCAAAAGATCCTCTTCCCTCCTGTGCTTCTTCTTTTTGTTCTTTAAGTCTTATTTTTAACTCTTCAAGGAGTGATGCCATTTAAAAAAAATTTAAACAACCCCCAATTGATTTTATTTTATTTCATTAGGATCCTCCATCCAAAGTTCCAGGAATCATCCAATAATCCAAAACTGTTTCTTGTTTCTTTTCTCCCTTTCTCTTTCCAGGGACTTTGTTATCTTATAACAAAGTTTCAGCTATAATGTATCTTTTGCAATCCTTGTTAAAATTCCACTATCATTTTTTTTTAAGTTCCAGGTGGTCTCCTCCATTTTCCAGATTCCACCCTCTTTTTTCCTTTTTCCATCTGCTGCTTTCTTTCTTTTTTTAAAGAAAAAATTTAAATTATCCAAAAATCTTTATCCCTTTGACACTTTATTTTCAGCTAGAAATAGCCTATTAATGTCAAAGTGGATTAGTATCAATTTCTTATTCGAATCTCTTCTTCTTAATGTTCCAAGTCAGTTAAAACAGTTGATATTAGAGGAAAAAAAGCCAATTCCATTTCCTTTCTTTTTTGCAGCTTAAAATCTTTTTTAGGAATAGAATTAGTCTTTAAAATCCAGGTTCCAGGTACCTTAAATAGATGTTCTCCATTCAACATCTCCATTCTCCAGTCAAACTTTCTCCTTTAAACTTTCTCCTGCACAATCTTGTCTGGTCGGGTTCTTCTTTGAGGTGGCTATTTCTGACCACCGCTGCAACCGCCTTTGGAAAGGGAGTAATGGCCAGCTGAGGAGGAGAGATGCGGCTCTCCTCAACCCCGCTGATGGATCCCCCTTCTTCATCACCTCTAGGGGGGCTTCAGCCCCGTATCGGGGCAGCTCAGGGTGCTCCAGTGGCGAGCACGGATCGAAACCATGGATGATCGCAATTTCGGTCCATCATCGAAGAAACCCAAACCAGAAGTCTGTTTTATTTTTCTTATATGTATCCATTTCATGTATTCATAACTATATTATACTTATACCTGTTACCTTATAATCGCTTGACAAAATAAATAATATTTTTTATCTTCATTTTTAAGTGCTTTGGTTTTATTGTATTGTGAACAGTTGCTGGGGTGCATCCACAGTTTCGTTGTGCTTGTACAATGACAATAAAGTTCTTCTAATTCTAATTTGTCTAAAGCTATAAATATGTCATCTTCCAATTATTAAATCAATAGATGCTCCTCTAAATGCCTATGGAGATTCTCAATCATCCAAGTCATGATTCTCCCAAAGCTGCTTTTCTACAAGGAAACTGGACTTTCCTGTTTTTTTTTCCTTAAAAATATTTTGCTTCATCTCATCCAAGTAGAACTGAAGAAGCTTCTTGGATAAGAAGTGAAACATTTTCAAGGAAAAACAACCAAGAAAGTTCAGTTGCCTTTTGGGAAAGCAGCTTTAGGATACACCCCTCTAAACTGTGCTACAATTTTAGGAAAGAGCCCCAAGAATTTAGGACGTTTTTGCAAAACAACTTTATATCAAGTTTATATTATATATAACTTTATATCAAGAACTCTAAACTAACTAACTTCCTTCCTTCCTTCCTTCCTTCCTTCCTTCCTTCCTTCCTTCCTTCCTTCCTTCCTTCCTTCCTTCCTTTCTTTCTTTCTCACTTTAATTGGACCCATTTCCATCTTGGAAATGAGACACAGTTCAGAATCAGGAGGTGTATATTTCATACCAAAGACCCAGGATTGGTTCTGTAACATCTCCAGATATAAAAAAAGAATCAGGAAACAATTGATGGGAAAAAGTATCTAATGGAGACTCTGGGAAATCAGTTCAAGAAACGGAAAGTACAGATGAAATTGAAAAAACAAAACAAAAATCTGCTCTTCAAAAATCATATTCCAAGGTTGACAACATATGATCTGACTAGAGTTGGGTGCTGAAACTCACTATTTTAGTATCTTTCAGCTCAAACAACTGAGAAAGTAAGCATCCAGTTGAGTCTGATTGAGCCACTTAAGGTGAGTCCGTTATTATCATAACACTGATTGCTGGGTGCTGTTTTATTTCCTGTCGAAATTCCGTTTTTGGAAATCTCCATTCTATCTTTGAGTTGAAAGAACTTAAAGGGGCCTTGGAAAGGGGGCATTTCTGGGTATAAAATGATAGACAAACTGTAAAACAATTTACTGATTTCAGTAGATATTGAATTCAGTCACTTCAAGCACCGATACCAATTGAGAAAAACACAACAATGGCAGATTGCATGCAGGTTGTTGCGGATATAGGTGACAATATACTGCTTAGAGTGTTAACAACCGGTTCTAGAGAATAGATGTGAACTGGTAGAAACCCACCTGTGGTCATGCCCCTGGTGGAGGCTGACTCAGAGGGAGAGGAGGAACATCTGACAGGGATTGGAAGTGTGGCTCTGGAGGTTGTGGAGGAGGCTGGGGAAGGGCAGAAGCCAGCTGGGCAGTCAGAGGAGGACCCAGGCCCATCCCCTCTCCATCCTAGGACATGCGGGGAAGAGAGGATAAGGGAGAGACATGGTCTACTTGGGAGGAGAGGGACTTGATCAGTTTTTACTACCAGTTCTGTGGGCATGGCTTGATTGGCGTGGCCATGTGACTGGGTGGGTGTGGCTTTTTTTTTTTTGCTTTTTTGCCACCCCTACCCATTTTTGGGAGCATTCTAGCCTCAGAACTGCATCTGAGGGGGCATTTTTGCTTCCCTAAAGCTCCTCTGGGGCTCTGGGAGGCAAAAAATGGAGGGGGGACTGAGCTCCTCCCTCCAATTTTTGCCTTCCTGGGCCTCAGCAAGGGGAATCCTGGCACAACTGATCTATGCACAGCTGATTGTTGGGAGGGGAAAAAAAAGAAATACCTTAGGCCAGGCTTGTCCAACCTTTCACCTTCCCTGGGCCACATTAGAAGATGAAAATTTGGTTTGGGCCGCACATAAAATAAAATAATAGTAACGATACCTGATCATCCAAAAAAACCATAGAAAACATTTTTTTCATAAGATATCACAAAAAATAGTCAACCAGGGAGAAAGGAACGCAGGGGGAGGGGGGGAGAAAGCTCGCCTGCCTCGCGCCTACCTCTCCTCCTGCAAATGGCCTGGCTGGATGCGGCAGGACTGGAAGGCAAGGACCGGGAGGCTCAGTGCAGCAGCAGCAGCGGCGGCGGCGGAGGCAGAAGCCTCTACAACAGCTCCGGCGGCAGCAGCGGCGGCAGCGGCGGGGGCAGAAGCCACTACAACAGCTCCGGCGGCGGCAGCAGCAACGGCGGCAGCAGCAACAGCAGGAGGTGGCGGAGCGGGACTCTTGGGCTGCGGCTGCCTCGGCACGAGGAGCGCTCTGATGGTGCCCGCCTTTTCTGTTGCTGCTTGGCGTGGCACTCGCCTCGCCCCGCCTCGTACCTGCCTCTCCTCCTTCTCCTCGCTGGCTCATCCTCTTGCACGAAGGTTGGGGTGGGCACTGGGCTGCATTAGAAGCTGACCTTGGCCGCATGCGGCCCGTGGGCCGCGGGTTGGACAAGCCTGCCTTAGGCGAATATCAGGAGGGTGGGTAAGCGAGCATCGGGCAGGAGGGCGACCGGATCAGGGGCCTGGCTAGCCAGAACTTACTACCGGTTCAGCGACCCATGCCAAATTTTTGCTACCAGTTCCCCTGATATGGTGCGAATTGGCTGAATACCACCACTGGCCTTGATCCTCTTCATGGGCTGCAGCTGTGACAACTGGATTAGAGGACAGGCATGCATACGGGCAGTGCTAGAAACAAAGTGTGGAAATATCTCTAGTTTATTGTTCCTCTCTGAGTTTGGCGTCCTTCCCAGTGTGCGTTCTGTTATCTGTGGATGTCTTCCAGCCCTTATCTTGCCTGGTTTGTGTTGCTTTTTTCCTCCTTCTTGTAACTGTGTGGGAATTTTTTGTCTTCAGTCAAAAATATTTGTAGCTTGTAAGCAAAGTGAAGGAATAAAAGGGGCTTCACTGGGTTTTTTTATGACTGTGTTTATTTTGTATCCCACCCAGGGTCATCACAGGGTAGAAGACACCTTTTTTTAACCAATGCATTAATAAAGAATCTTCTACTAACTCTGCTGGTCCTGTATGCCCATCCACATATCAGGAAAACCCATATAGAATAAAATCTGTGTTTCTGGCATGCTCAGACTTTTAGGAGAGGGGAAAAATGCCTAACAGACTTGCTTTTATTAGTGTTATTCCACCCTGAATCCTCCAGGAATAAATGATTCCTACTCATTTACAGAAGGATCTGCGATGAGATTCTGCTTCATTCTTACTTCACTCTATTCATTTACCAAGTGACAGTCCCTTTTAGCTCAAAAGGCCAAAAATATGATGAATTAATGCAGTTTCCTATGTTCCCATTGCTAAAAGCCACGTAGAAGTGTCAAGTCAAAGTAGATCCTATGCTAACCCAACCTTCCTACTGCTACTAATCCTACTTTAATCAAAGTTTCCATGATCTGCAAATTGATATAACAATTCTTAAGCAAAATCCTGCATCCTTATAGTTGCTACCACATCAGCTCACAACGCTGGGCAACCATGTAGTTATGGTCTCTGGTATCATAGGGCTACTTAACAGAAGGAATTCAAGTTATTGAAACACTCTGCAAAATCATACAATATTCATATTTTGGGTAGTTCTCCTGATAACCTAAATGGAATTTGAAGTAAGTGATAAGATTTCTGGTCTGCCAAATTCACTTACTAATGCTATTCATATTTTGAAATATTTTTAAAATTTCCATTAAGTTCTCTTTAAATGCTTTAGCTACTGGTTCAGTGCTCTCAGCCAAGAATGATCACAGTTTTTAAAGATAAAGGTACATTAAATTATGAATGATTCATGAATGGAGTTAGAAAATAAAGGATAACATCTTTTCTATATAAATGAAGAGAAAGTGACACTGGTTTTTTTAAGTGAGTGAAATTATTTAGCTGGAAAGGAATGTGAATGCTGGTTTTGGATGTTTAAGATGCCTGATAACTATATAGTTGAATTTAGAATATTTAGAAAATTCCACTCAGGTACCTTAGCTCATGACTTTCACCCATTTACACATATTGAAACCAGTAAATATAAGGTGAAAGAATTTTGATAAAAGTAGGTTTCTCTCCCAGAAAAAAACTATAGAATGACAATTAGAAATTATTTTACAATGCTTCTTTCATAAACTGAATAATTAAGAGAGAAAGCACTAGGTGGCAGTCTTGGGCCCAGTCTACCAAACCGTTTTCATTTCTTTTCCTGTAGCAAATGTTCATATTATGCATAGGTAAGTCTGCTTTCAATACACCAGTTTCTTAACAAAATACTAGCCATTGAATTAGCCCCTTCCTTGCTTCGGCTTAGAAGAACAAATGGAGCAACAGAGAACAAATGGAAAAACAGGCCCATTTAGTTGGCCCACTTAGTTATAAGATGTCCAGTTTAAAAGAGAATAATGTAGGTCTCCTGAACTCTTAATACTTTTATAGAAAGATAATTCCAGAGATATATTATATTAGCATCTTCAACTTAGCCTCCCCATTGCTGCACCATTATTAAAAATGGAGGGGCTCCAGATCCCCACCGCCCCATCTATCCATCTTATTTTCTTCTTCTATTATGAATACCAATTGGAAATAAACTCTGCAAGGCAGCTCTTCAATTTTTGTTATTTACGATGGATCTGCAGCTGCAGGTCTTGTGGCCAGATCTATTATGAAAGGCAAATGTGGAAGCTAAGGTGCCATGCTGGCTGGGGAATTCTGTGAGTTGACGTCCACATTTCTTTAAGTTGCCATGGCTGAGAAACTGGTGTAGGAAATTAAATGGCTCCCAGTGAATTAATGTTCCCCCTGTGCGTGAAGTTCATTAGCACAAGCCAAACTGAAATTTAAGAGGTGGGCACCAGATCATTGCCCACTGGTATGGTCATGTTCATCTTCTCAAATTGCCACTGTGTATATGACATATCCCTCCAATGAGACTACTCAAAACTACAGTCGGTAATAAAGCACACCACATATCATTTTAAACAACACAATACGAAGCAGAAATGTGGTTAAATACTCATCAAGTCAGTCCCTGGAGTCAAAACAGAATAAATCAGTTTCAATTATCTGCCTAAAGGAGGCAACAGGTAAAATGGCATCTCCCACAGTTAGAGCAAATCAAAAGGACCAGTTTTTCATTCCCATCTGTTGTAGATCTATTCATGAGACCTTAGAGAGAGAATGGACTCAGTAGTTGACAAACATTCTTAGCAGATTAAGAGTAGCAGCGAAAACCCACCATGGGAGATAGATATTTCAAGTTTGAGTCATCAGTAGTCATAATCCTTGGACACAATTTGTTTCTAAGGCTACCAGCAGAGGTGGGCTCGCCACCATCTGCCCCACATATTTTTGTTGAATGCTGCCTACTGTGAGTGTGTGAGGGGGCACAGAGAAGAGTTTTATGCTTCCTTTTTCCAAGTGAGTTTATTTCTTTAGAATGAAGAGGGGACATGAACAGCAATCTCCCCAAATAACACTTTAAAATGATTGCTATGTATCACACAGTGGGGGAAATAGCTATGAATCTCAATATGGCATTAAAAGTAATGGAGACATGGAGTTCAGAAGTGATATCAAGTAGAGGGAATGAAGGAGAAACCAGAAGATCCAGCAGGAGGAGGAGGAGGAGGAGGAGCAGGAGGGGGAGGAGGAGGAGGAGGAGGAGGAGGAGGAGGGCAGCAAAACTGCATGATAGAAACCAAGATTCTGCTTTGAATCGTGTTGGCAATTATGTCTATTCTGCTTGACGTGGATTACAGAATCAGAAATTATCGGGGATAATTGAAAATTGAATGCTTGTGCTGTAGATGTAGTGAAAATAAATCTTTAATTCTCAAAGTGACCTGAAGTGCTTTTATGGTGGTGGTGAAAACCAGCTGCAAAGTCCCCAGATGTTCTGAGATGCTCTAAGACTAGGGTATAGTCATATAGTTTAAGCTCTCTCTTGTATTAAGTGATTAGCTGACTCTTAAGAGCTTCAAGCAATTAGTCCACTAACTAATCAGTTACAAGGACAAAAATCACAGCAAGTGTGTGATAGCACCTTTTCCAACTAAATCTCCAATTTGAGATGGGCGGCGGCCTAATCTGAACTAATAAATAATATAAAGTAACAAAATTTATTAAAAGTCATAAAGTTTTGCGAGCTGTGTCTCACTTCATCAGACAGCTGCATCTTCAGCTTGAGCTGCAGCTCATAAAAAACTTACGCTTTTTAATAACATCTAATTTTTGCTGCTATAGACTAACATGGTTCACTTCCTCCAACATCTAACTTGCAGGAGTAATCAGAAAGAGAGACAGAACTAAGATGCAAAATGAAAAACAAAATGAAACCCTCTGCTTTAAAAGGACTCTTAAGAGTATTGGATTTGACAACTTAAGGGTAAGCATTATGATTCCAAGAAAATAAATGTGCAGAAATTAGAATGACTAGAAAAAGGTTTTCCAAACGGGTGCCTTCAGATGCATTGAACTTCAAAACCACTGGCCATGCTGGTTAAAGATTGTGGAAGTTAAAATTTAATACACTTGAAGGGCACCATTTCAAGAAGAATGGCCTGTCAATTGCATAGTTCAATGAAATAATGATCTAGTGTAGGGTTGTTTATCTATATGAACTTTAAGTTATTCTCATTTATTGAGGATATAACTGATGCCTTTATTTTCTACTTGCAGATAAAATTAGGATGAGATACATTTGATTGATAGTCTAAGCATCTAGAACAAAGCATCCTTAGTTAAAAATGAGAAGTAACACCTGAACAAAATCAATTAAATGGGACTATAATGAGAATTTCATTTGCCTAATGTTGCTTGACTCCCTGTACAATATCTCAAAGAAATCTCTAGTATCCTGTCCAATGGTACCTATTCCAACCATAAAACTGGGATTCCTGGATTCCTGGTGTGTTTTGTGTAATGATTTCTGAGCTTCATTGTTTGCTTGCTGAGGTTCATTGCACAATTAAATAACATTATCACCTACTTGGATACTGAATCATCTGCAAGCAAAGAAAACAAACAATACTGAGTTCATCCCTAAGCTATGGACATACGCTTCTATTGATTTCAATATTTGTTTGCATTAGTACTCTGTAGAATGGTATGTGAGAGATATTATTCTTAATCCAGGTCTTCCTGACAGACTAGATCAGGGCTCTCCAACCTTGGCCACTTTAAGCCCGGAGGACTTAAACTCCCAGAATTATGGGAGTTGAAGTCCTCCAGGCTTAAAGTGGCCAAGGTTGGAAATCCCTGGACTAGATTACAACTTCTGTCCTCCCCAAATAACATAGAATCATCAGGCCGAAAGGGACCTGGAAGGTCTTCAAGTCCATTCCCAAGGGCATACTAAGCCATGCTAAATGGGTTAATAGGTCCTAGTCCAATCTATTTGAAAGGCATCAAGATACAAAAGTTGATGTAAGCCAAGGGTGGGGAATGATGACCCCTTTATGACTTGTGGATTTCAACTCCCAGAATTCCTGAGCATAAAAGAGCCATCATTCCACACCCTTGCTGTAAACAACAGCATGATCAAGAATATTGACCAATCCTGAAATTTGATCCATTCAGACCAGATGTTTAAATGACAACCAATATATTCACTTCAAATTACATGTGCTTAAACCTTGAGTATTTTCTTCCCTTTCAGAACGAGGAAAAGCCTTGATTTCATGGTTAAAATGTAAGACCTACTCTATATTTTCCACTAAGATGTCTAAGATGTACAGTATGTTTTAAGCTAAAGTTGCATCAGATATAGGCTGCTTGTTGGACCAGATCCTTTCATCTCACTTTCTGTCTCCTTGTTTTATTCTTCAGAGAGAATGAGGGAAAGGCACCACAGATACATCACAGACTATCCTTGGTTCTTCAGAAACACATACATGCTAACTAAATAGTACAATCAAAGCAGCAGATTTTTTTTTCCCCCAGTTCTAGGAAATGGTGTTTTCGTAAGCATTTTTGCAAATGAAACATGGCAGAGAACGAGAGTGAATTAATAGATATACAGGAAGGAGGAATTCCATAATTTACAAGGAAAGGAAAGCTGCCACTGACAACCAGCACTGAAGACTACCAACTCTAGGGACTATGAGCCCTACTATTCAATTGCTAGAGTAATTAGAAAAGTATAGGGGTGAATAGAGTCATGAAACAAGTTAAATATATTTTCTTCTTTCCAGTTTTGGTGTATGATCAAATACACAGCAACTTCTGGATGTAATGTTTTAGGACTCTAATCTCTGGAGAGCACAATTCCCTCCATTTGAGATACTCTGAAAGATTCTTAAATGTTTATATCTTCTGCATTGATAATGTTACCTAGTTTACTAATGAAACGTCTGCAAGAAAACAACCAAGCTCAGAGAGCATCCAGGATTCTACTGTTTATACCTTCATATTTTACCATATTTACATAAGGTTGTTTCATAATCAGTTAACATTTTAGCGCTTATAAAATCAACATTTTACTAACATACTAGCCAATTATATACAAATATAGGATTGTATTACAGGTAGTTCTTGACTTGCAACCATTCATTTTAACAACTGTTTGAAGTTACAGCGGCGCTGAAAAAAGTGATTACAACCAGATGCCACACTTACAACTGTCACAATCATGTGATCAAAATTCGGGCACTGAAGTACTTATGACAGTTGCACTATCCCAAGATTTTGTGATTGCTCTTTAAAATCTTCCCAGCCAGTTTCTGACAAGCAAACTCAGTGGGATTTGTTTAACATCTTTATGATTCACTGAAGAATGCTTAAAAACCAGGGCAAAAAAAGGGTCAAAAGATCAGGCACGGCTTGCTTAACAACCACCAATGGAAATTCTCATGTAAATTGTGGCCGTAAGTCAAGGACTACCTGTATTATGATTTGTAAAAGTCAAGAAGAGGTACACTTCATTTCTAAATCCCTGGAAGGACATTTAAACCAGCAAACAGAAATCAGACTTCTTCTTTTAGTTTGTCCTTTCCCCCTGTTCATTTTCATTACGCTATGACATTAGAATCACACAAGTGGCCAAGACAGAGAGAGAGGGAGGGGGGGGGGGGGGGGGGGGGGGGGGGGGGGAGAGAGAGAGAGAGAGAGAGAGAGAGAGAGAGAGAGAGAGAGAGAGAGAGAGAGAGAGAGAGAGAGAGGATAAAATGCATTAATATTGTTTGGCCATGCAGAATCGAATATCACATGGCTGACATGACATGACTTGTCATAAGCTGGGAGCACACAATGGGAGATCTTTGCATTATTATTTGTTTAAGCCCCTGCTGCCCTTTTGCACTTTTGATCATAATCTGTGTTTTTCAAAACATCAATTCAAAATGACATTTTTTGAATGTTGCTTTTATGAATAGCTTTTGATGAATAGATGGTTGCTATAAAAGGTTACGTATGGACAGCAGAGCTCATGCATAGTTGAGCTGAATCCTACCCATCCACCTCCTTTTTTCTTTGACCTTATAAAGGTGACGTCCTTTTCTATTTGTTCGTCAGACTGCAGGCAAGAACTAAAGAATCTGCATGCAAGTTTTTTTAAAGGTTCCAATGAGCTATATTCTAACAATGAACTAAATCGTTATTTTGTTTTATTTTATTTGCAGAAAGGGAAGCTTATTATGACTAGAGTCACTAACTGATAGATTCGTATATCTCATACCCTTCTGCGTGAGAATGTGCAAAGCTGCCATAAATCCCACAATCTGGTCCAGGGAATAGTCCAAGTCTTGATTATTGGAACTGGCAATGTTTGTAGGGCCTTATATGCGTGACCGCTGCAATCAGACAATTAAAAGAGTATTCCACAACCATACTATTGAAGTTTCTGTTCAGCTGATAGGTATCAGGTTGTATCTCTCTTTCACTCTTCCTCTGTCTTTCTCTAAAAAATATTCCTTTTTTACATTGGCTGGGAAGAAATACTTGTAGAAAAGTGTATTTGTACCTCAGGATTGAACTGTAGGGTACTTTGGGTTTTCTGCGCTTGGTTGTTTTCTTGGAGGACAACAATGATGCTGTTAATGTAGGATTACCAAATCTTAACTTTCTAAAAAAGCTTCTACACAGAGCAAAGAGGTTAACAATATTACAAATCCTTTCTTCTAAAGCAGAAATACTCTGGACTAGTATAATAAACTCAGTTGCATTTTTAAAATTCACTTATCATAGAGAATGAGGAAGATGACCTTGATGGAGATATGTAAACTCCATTACTAAATAATGAAGAAGAAAAACATATCTTAAATTCACAAGCAGAAGGTCACAAAAAAGTTTCAGACAGACAGTTATTTAATTCATACAGTATAATTCATACTTATTTAATTCATATACTGCGGTGGCGCAGTGGTTAGAGTGCAGCACTGCAAGCTACTCCTACTGCAATTTGACAGATTGGACAGATCGAATCCTACCAGGCTCAAGGTTGACTCAGTCTTTCGTCCTTCCAAGGTGGGTAAAATGAGGACCCAGATTGTTGGGGGCAATATGCTAACTCTGTAAACCATTTTGAGAGGGCTGGAAAGCACTATAAAGCGGTAAATAAGTCTAAGTGCTATTGCTATTGCTATAAGAGGGAGAAGGAAGCATAGAGCTATCAGGCTTGCAAAATTCTATTATTATAGCCACCCTCAATAAAAGCAGTTTTAGCTTTTCTGTGGAGTTGATTCCCACTCTGATCTACCTGACACTAATCCTGTTCCACATTAAAGTAGTAAACCATTTAATGTCCATGATTTCAAAAGCATCACTACCAATCCTTAGACCACACCATTATCTCTTGCTGCAATTTGGGATCAGCCCCTCCACATACTGATGGCCAATCCCATTCTCATCCTATTCTGGCACTCATGATATTACCTAGTTAGGCAATGAAATGTTTGCAAGAAAACTATCACACTCAGAGAGCATCCATGATCCCACAACAGATGCTCTGTTTTTAGTGAGATTTGCATTTTTATCCTATTTCCTGTTATTGCTTATTATCTTGCTTTTTGAGCTTCTTGATCTGATTATGAAAAATCTAGGCTAATAAGCCACAAAGTGATATATTTGTTTAGGATTAGTGTGTTTTGTGATGCTCGGGACTCAACCATTGTGGCTTATATAACAAGCTATAGTTAAACAAACTTTGGTTTAACAGACTCTAACGTGAAAGCTTACTGTGTACCGGAGAGACAGAACTGGACTACAAAAAAGACCAAATGAAGAATAAAAAAGAGACATGGCAAGACAAAATATTCCATATTCCTCACATTAAAAAAATTAATAGTCAAAGCTGATAACATGGCCTGGCAATGACTGAGAGGAGGAAAACTGAAGGAAGAGACAAAGGGGCTAATTCTGTCTGCACAAAACCCAGCCTTAAAAACAAATGCATATAAAACCAAATCGAGAAGACAGCAACAGACAG
This sequence comes from Pseudonaja textilis, assembly GCF_900518735.1. Next base: position 14,959,416 of record NW_020769321.1, on the reverse strand, counting down.
CAAATAAAGCCTCTGCAAAGAAGCTGAAGATTAAAGATCAAAAGAGCTGGAAGGGACCTTGTAGCAGGGGTGGGATTCTACAGGTTCTCACCTATTTGCTAGAACCAGTTGTTAACTTTCTAAGCAGTTCAGAGAACCAGTTGTTAGAAGAAATCTCCTTTTGTTTTTGTTTTTCACTCTTTTTGCATTCTTGGCAGTATGCCTAGTCCTACTGTCTCCAAAGGGTTTTTTTTTTTTCTTTGGTGGTACTTTCTTAAAGGGGAAGAGTTGTTTTAAGCTTTTTACACTGGTGTTGGGAGGAAATACTCCCCTGTTGGAGTTAGCACTTTGAAGAAATAATTGAATAATGAAGCAGAGCTGCCAGAAAGAAGCTTTTAATGACAAGGAACCAAGATGAGGGACATTCAGCAAGGCTTCTTGGCTAGCTAGAAAGATTGACATTCGAACGTGAGTTTGCACACTCTTTTTGAGTTTTGGTCTAAAACTGGTGACCATTCAAAGTTACAATGGCACTGAAAAAAGTGAGTTTTGACCATTTTTCACTTATGACCATTGCAGCATCCCCACAATCATGAGAGGCCAGGCAAAGAGAAGTGCCCCTTGATGTGAGTGATGTCGAGTTGGCCACACCCACCCAGTCACATGACCAGCAAGCCACACCCACCAACTAAGCCATGCCCACAGAACGGGTTGTTAAAAAAATTGAATCCCACCCCTGCCTTGTAGGTCATCTAGTTTAACCCCCCACCCCAAGCAGACCCTACACCATTTTTGACAGATGGCAGTCCAGTCTCTTCTTGAAAGTTTCCAGTGGTGAAGCTTCCACAACTTCTGAAGGCAAGGTGTTCCATTGGTTGATTGTTCTCACTTTCAGAAAGTTTCTTCTTATTTCTAGGTTAAATCTCTCCTTGTTCAGTTTCCATCCATTATTCCTTGTCTGGCCTTCAGGTGCTTTGGAAAATAGCTTGACTCCTTCCTCTCTGTGGCAGCCCTTCAAATATTGGAAGACTGCTATCATGCCTCCCCCAGTCCTTCTCTTTACTAGACTAGCCATGCCCAGTTCCTGCAACCGTTCATTGTGTGTTTTAGCTTCCAGTCCCCTAATCATCTCTGTTGCTCTTCTCTGTACTTTTTCCGGGGTCTCAACATCTTTTTTAGACCAAAAACTGGATGCAGTACTCTAGGTATGGTCTTACTAAGGCTTTATAAAGTGGTATTATTACCTCACTTGATCTTGATTGTATCCCTCTGTTAAGAAACAGGGGATCACCTGGTTAGCAGCTATAAGAAGATCACACAGACTGACTACAAACAACAACATGATAAAGTAGCAACAATGGTATATCTGCAAGAAATAGCAGTTGCAAAAGGCAGTTTACATTACCCTTAATACCATCAAACATTAACAATCTGTCTACTCCAGGTCCTTGGGAAGGACTGGTTAATACAGATAATACAGTACGCATAAGTGCACTAATGTGCCTACAGTCCCTGTCCTATTATTTCTTTTTTTTCTTATTCATATCCATTTCATGTATTCATAACCATGTTTATACTTAGACCTGTTATCTAATAATTGCTTGACAAAATAAATAAATAAATAAATAAATAAATAAATAAATAAAGATGCCAAATCCAGACTAAACATCTGGCTGACTATGTGACCAAATTTAATATTTATTAAATACAAATACTAAACCAAGACCACAGTCTTTGGAATAGAACACAGAGGGACAGGCTATACTGAAAGCCATTTTCTTAACACAAAAATGGTTATGTTAATAACTATGTACACCAGATAAACTTTTACAAAACCAAAACTACATTCAGTCATCATTTTAATGTGATCCTAGATGTCTTGTAAATCAACCACCAGTCTCAATTACATCCACCCTGGTCATAGTCGGGCTATTTCAGTCAGTCATCCCGCATTTGGAATGTAATAACTAAAAACCTTTCAAATTTCACTCTGCGTTTCTGAACTTCAAAAACATAATCCCTTCATCATTTTGAAATTGACAAACAGTGTGTGCAACAATAGAAAGATGAAAGGCTAAAGGCTCGTTCTATTCTTTCTACATACTGAGGTATCATTTTCACCTGGCTTACAAAAGTCATCTCCATAGAAATGTGAGTTTTCTGGCTTAACCTTTTTTATTTTTTTTTAAAAAACCCTCTTACAGGAAAAGAAAAAAGCCCACAGAGCTGTCCAGTTAGGTTACAGTGAACTCTGTATCACACAGCTTCATTATTTCAACCTCTGAAGAGCCTAATTAAGTATTTTTGGAATAAATTTAAGAAGCAGTCACAGTCCATTTATGCAAGAATATCCATTATCTCTGATGTAAAAATGTTTTGTCAAGGTTAGAATAATAGCTATTTGGCAGCTACTCTCATTACAAAAATGCCCAGTGATTTTCCCCACCTTCTTCTTAATTTGTTTAGAAATCATACATGGCTGGAGAAAAGCCAACATTAAAGTTCCCTTAACAAGAAAGCAGATATGTTAAATCCTGCCAGTCCCTGCACTCTGAACCTAACGTTTCTTATTTTACTGACTGAATGACAGATTAAGATTAGTTAAATTTATTTATTTATTATCTAACTTATATCCATCATCTGCTGTCTGTCTGTCTGTCTGTCTGTCTGTCTGTCTGTCTATCTATCTATCTATCTATCTATCTATCTATCTATCTATCTATCTGACTGATTAATGCCCAAAACTGAGCCCGAATTACAATTGCAAGTCATGTCAGTCATTATGCAGGTCACAGCATGACTGTTGACCTTATTTTACAACCTTTTTATAGTGGTCCTTAAGTGAATCATCATGATCTTTATGGTAGTAAATCATAAGTCAAGAACTCCTCCTCCCTCCCTCCCTCCCTCTCTCCTTTTCTTCCAGAGCTCAAGATGGCATACTTAGTGCCTTGTCTTCCTAGTTTTTCCAAAACAACAATCCTATGAGGAAGGTTTGGCTGAGAGTGGGGCGAGAGTAGATTTGAACTTGGGTCTCTGCGGTGCCAGTCCAGCACCATAACCATTACTGACTCTCAAAGACTATACTTTTATAAAGTTTTACATTTTTGTTATGACATATGTGATGCTACATATATATTTTGACTCACTTTCATCTTTTAAATCTATCAGTTTTAAAACAATTACAAATCTTTATGAAGGATTAGGATTGGAATGATGCATGGATGATGTGATGAGTATTAACCAACAGGGTTCTAACCCAGCCACAGCCCCATCATCGTTTATTTTCTTTAAACCAAACCTGAGCCTTAGTTTCAAACTAAATCATACCCAAACTTTCCAATTTTCACTTGGAAGCTGCTCTCAGGATAATTTGTTTTTAAAACGTAATTATGCTGTTAAAGAAATACACGTTACCTTGATGGGGCAACTCTCTTTCACACCATTGTAAGTATGGATGAGTTCTGTTTTCCATTTTGAAAGTGTTTGGGAGTTTTAAAAATAAACTTTGTTTCATTTTTATAATGAACAAAATACTCAGGTACTAAAAAGCTAAATTACAGGTATATATACAGCATTTAACTGTATTTGCATGCAGCTGAAAGTTCTTTCTGAAGAAATTTGCCATCTGTTTTGCATCGTGGTCTCTTCAATCAATCCAGTTTGGCTTCCCCTCACTTCTTTACCTATCTAATTTATTTATCCTTTTCTGTTTCCTTTTTGGGCATCTTCTCTGGCTGTCATGAATAACATTCATTTATCCTCCCTTGCTGCTTGGCAGACAGGACACCTGCTTTCTGTACAGTTTTACAGTGATGATTGCCAGCATAAATAAACACTCTAAATACTATAATGCTGCACATAAAAACCCTCTTGCATTTTTTTTTCCATGATCACTTCCCATTCAGGATATGAAAGAAAATTTGTTTTCGAATTTTCTTGAATGCAGGAGGAGAATGGTGGTGAGATGCATTTGTTTTGAATTTATTTAGCTGCAAGGAAACCAACTTGTGCATTGGGTCAGGGGTGGGATTCAAATTTTTTAACAACCGGTTCTGTGGGTGTGGCTTAGTTGGTGGACGGTGGCTTGGTGGTCATGTTATTGGCTGGGCGTGGCCAACTCAATATCACTCACATCGAGGCACGCATCTCCTCACCTGGCCTCTTGTGATTGTGGGGACGCTGCAACAGTCGTAAGTGTGAAAACGGTCATAAGTTACTTTTTTCAGTGCCATTGTAACTTTGAATGGTCACTCCACACAAGCAAAGTACCAACAAAGGAGGGGAAAAAACCTCCAGAAAAGTTCCTGAGACAGGAAGTCTACTCCTGCCAAAAATGTAAAAAGGGTTAAACGAAGAGGCAGTTTCCGTAAGCAACACCAGAATGTTTCCTTCCTGCCCTCCTTACAGGATTAGGCCAGTAATTTCTTCTAACAACTGGTTCTCCGAATTGCTTAGAATGTTAACAATCGGTTCTAGCGAACAGATGCGAACTGGTAGAATCCCACCCCTGCATTGGGTGTTCTTTCTTCTATTTTACAATTATTTTGTCCGTGATCTGCAGCTTCCCTAGCTTCTTGTGCATCAATTAAATTCCAAAAAAGATATTGTGGAAAGTTTCTTCCTGCTGGACTTCTTCGGATGGAGATGTGTAAAGAGCCGGGAAAGTGTCTGATGTGATTCATAAAATTATATCACCAACAGCACTCCACACCTTCCCCAGCAACAGAATAAGCTCAAAAACACCATTTTCAAGTATCCTGAAGATGAGTTTAGAAAAAAAGAATACCTTCATTTGAAGATGCAAAAAAAAAAAAAAACTTTAGAGAAACTGCAAGGCAGTTTTTAGCATATATTATTAATAATTTATGTTAAGTAACATTTCTTTCTACATCTGCAAACATATACAATTTCAGATAGATATTTTATGTTGCAGATTCTCAAGCATAGCCTGCAGTTAAAGTTAGGAGAATAAGAAACCTTGGTTTCCCCTTGTTGGATGAATTTCATCTCCATATAGGACTTAGAACCCCTGTACACTCAGGATTTTAAGTCATGCAAGAACCAATGTATCAACCATACTTCTTTTTATCATGTGGGAAATATTGGCACTGGGTGGGAGGGCTGCTAAACCCAGCTGCTTCCCACCATCAACACAAGAAAGCTTCATTATGTTCTTCCCGTAAGATAATAAAGACCAAGCTTTGGTTGAAAGTCTAAGTGCCTGTGATGACCTGAGGTGTGGCACAAAGGCAACACAGTCGGATAATCAATAGGAGTCCCTTGATTAGCTCCAACTTTGCCCCCAATGGTTACCTTCCGGCTGGAGAAAAAAACTCTCCCAGGAACAGCCTTTGGCTGCAGAGAATCAAGTCCAAAACGTGGTCAACAAAAACTGTAACTATAAGTCCAATCAAGGCATGGAAGGTAATTAGTCCAGCAGGGCAGGAGTAAGAATTCCAGACGTGAAGGCATGGCAATTACTCAATACGGTTGGGAAGACGCCAGGAACACAGATAACCAAAGTCAACACAAGGTAAACTCATGTTTACTCCCAGAAGCTGCTGCACTCAGCATGCATCTCTTTTAAACTCTCTTCCCAGATGTGGCTAATGAAGGGAATTAGGGCTCTTTCCTCCCCCATAAGACATACGACTCATGTTGTTCTCTTCTCCGTTCCTCCCTGCATGCCCTAGGATGAAGAGGGTGTTGGCCTGGGTCTTCCTCTGAACTCCCTCTCTCTTGTTCTCCTCTCCCCTGCTCTGCCCAGCCAGCCTTTCCCCTTCCCCAGTTTCCTCCATAGCCAATGGAGCCACACTCCCACTTCCTGTCAGCTGTTCATCTTCTTCCTTGGATTCAGATTCTGACAGGGACATGACAGTGCCCCATGCCATGTACATAAACTATACTGTATATCAGGGGTGTCAAACTCATGTTGTCATATTGTTGTTGTCACATGATGAATCATGACTTTTCCCCCCTTCGCTAAAACGGGGGGGAGGGGGCAGTGCATCCGGCCCATGGGTCGTGAGTTTTATATCCCTGCTGTATAGTAATATTCCCTGACAGAAATTTCTATAAGCATTTCTCTTGGAGAGCAAAGACTATAGAAAGAATAAATAATGACATTCAAAGCTGTCTATTTACTGCAGCTAAGAGACTCTCTGTAAGGAGAGACATGTCCTAGTCAATTCTTTGCTCCTTAAGAAAATCAAATGTATATAAAATGGAAGATGTTTTTA
>NW_020769321.1:14873359-14948195 GCF_900518735.1 Pseudonaja textilis | reverse complement strand
TATATATACACATAAAACAAAGAAAATCAAATCTCCTCCTAGTACTTCACAAGGAAATCCCCATCAGAAAGAAGGAGTGAGAGTAAAAGAATACATATGTGTGTGTTTGCACGTCCAAGTGCATATGGCATAGCATAGTTTGTTTTAGGCTAGGTATGTTTTGTGATTAGTTGACCATGATGACTTTGTATGATGTGTGAACTCAAGCAATTGTGACTTATTCAATGATCTATGTTTAATGTCGGAATTGTAACCAAAGTTCACATATTATATTGAAGCACACATTCATTAGCTAACCATATTTTAGCACGTGAAATGAGTGTTAAAAAAGGGCAAGGCTTGAATTGTGCAGGCATGGTTGTCATCCTGACCATTTTTGACCTATTCCATGTTAACCCTGGGCAAGTATCTTGTACAAACATAGTAAGCAAATGGCAAAGTCCACTTTCTCAGTAGCAGGCCTAGCTTTCCTATGCTCAGCAACTCACAATTGTTGTGCAAGGTAGACAACATTACGGACAGAAACAGCCTCTTCCCTCTCCTTCCAAACACAATTGAAAAAGATGGCAAGGGTTATTTTCACACCTCCATTTAATAACAGAAATTAGTTTGTTTTGAGATTAAAATAAGCCACTTTTAAATGTATTGGCAACCCTTAATGGATTTTTTGCTGGCAACAGAATTGAAAAGTTGACATATTATGGATTCACTTACAGAAAAGGGATGGGATATGGATGAAAAAAATCTGTTTAACCTTTTAGGAATCATTAAAATTGTTTATATTTGTACTTGTGTTGGTTGTAAGTCATTTATATATTTTTTTTTCTATTATATTCTTTAATTTATTTTTCTTTCTTCCTGCACTTTTTTATATATATAAAAATTAGCTTGTTTTGCCTCAATTCTTTGATCCAGCTCATTATTTGCAGAGTTAAGTCAAAGCCAAGTGTCTTTGTTGAAACACAGTATGGAGCTGAAAGCAGTATTTTGTAAAACATCTCGTTTGCTTGCCTTTAATGATTTCAGATGATGAGTACTACCTGTGGGCCTTCATGGTTTCAGGATAAATACTAGCTAGGCAAATGAGCAATCATTGATGTGTGTGTGTGTGTGTGTGTGTGTGTGTGTGTGTGTTGTGCTGTGCTTGTTTTCCTCTCGGAGTAGTGTCTGCTAAGTTGATTCCTCAAGGGTTTGTTAATCTTAGCTGAGTCTTACCCATTGCTACAACATATTTACCATTAATAGAGCCCATCTACCAAACCTTCCTTGCCTTGTTTATTCCAATGGAATAAGCCTTGATTACATTTTAAAGTTTCACCACAGCAGAAAACATGCTTTTATTTATTTACAAGAAATAACAAACCTTATGCAAATAATAAGAGTGGATTCAGACATATATTATGTTGATACCTTATAACATACTAGGTTCTTGAAAACAATGTGATGTGAATGTAAGCCAACACCATTTTAAGAACTGGCATCTGTGATTTTATGCTGTTATAATAATAATAATATCTGCCTATCCCAAGTCCTTGGGTAACACTTGATTGGTGGACAAAAATGCCATATCCAGTCTAAACATCTGGTTGACTATGCTACCAACCATAATAGTCAAAATAACAACCCTTCTATTCAACCAATATCTACGGTATTATTTTTTCTCTTTCTTCCAGATTCATAGCTGTTTTTAAAATCACTGCTCCCTGCAGCACTAGAGAAGCTGTAACATTTTCCGGGAACAGCATTTACCATCTAATGTTGCTTCCCATTTTGCTGTCAGCAGCAATTTCAATTCATTTTACTACCATGTTAGTATCGCTCCTGCCTCGGTTTGTAGTCACACAGAATTTCCAAAATCAGATCTGAGTTTTTTTTTAAAAAAATCTGGTATTTGCAATCTGGTGAGCATGTATTCTTCCCTTGGTTTTTAGGGGCCCATATTAAATTTGTATTTACTGGGGGAAAGGCGCCTCTCTTCTAAAATAGCAGATTTTGGAATAACCATTAAAGGCACTTTTAGCAATAGGAAAGAAAACACCTTTTGGTTTCATTCTTCATGAACAACATTTGGGGAAATCTTTTAAGGAATACTTTACTGAGGGGGCTGATGAGTGAGTCTCCCCTTGTAAAACAATGAAGATGAGTCTGGGTTGGTGTATGTTCCCTCATCTGCCACATAGTTTGAAAGATGGGTTTATATGGATACATTACTTATATTGTCCAGGACTTTCTCATTCTGAAAAAAACCCATCATGTTGTCAATAGCAGTAGCATTTTGACTTATATGCCACTTCAAAGTGTTTTACAGCCCTCTCTAAACGGTTTACAGACCCAACAATTTGGGTCCTCATTTTACCAACCTCAGTAGGATGGACAGCTGAGTCAACCTTGAGCTGGTCAGGATCAAAGGAATCAAACTCTTGGCAATCTGAGCAGAGTTAGCCTGCAATACTGCACCACCATGACTCTTAACACATGGAAAAAGACTACAGAAGATGTCCTATTCCAGAATGGCCATGCCATGTCATCCTAGTTGTGTAATGGGACATCTGCAAGAGAATAACCAAGCTCAAAGAGCACCAAGGATATTGCATGTCATCTTTCTTTAAAATGGGTTTCTTTGGAGTTTCTTTGCTCTATGTCATTTTCTATGTCTATTTTAGTGGGTGTCCAGCTAAAGTAATTCTTCAACAGCTGAAGGCAAATAATAGAGTTGCCATTCTAAGAATGCTGATACCTCAGTTATGAATGCAATTGGAGTCACTGGTCGACAGTAAGAAAAAGTCCAATCATTCTGTAAGGATTTTCTAACTTTTTCCATAGGGATTCCAGCTTCAAGTAGGAATCACTAACACAACCAATCTTGCATTTTACACTTCTACTCTGTTAGCACTTAAATCAATGTGCTGCAGCAGCTAGTAACCTGCTGGTATTGTAACTGTCCTTAAATCCTGTTTCTCTGGCTACAGAATGTAGCTTTTTCTTCCCTGTCTCTAAATATGTTGAATGAGAGAGTCTTCCCCTTTCTCATTTCCCTGATGCTTTCCTGTATGGGTTTGGGCTTTTCGTTTTTGCTTCAGAGGAAGGGAGCTAAAACAGCTTGAATTCTTAACTTACCAGTCCCTGGCTCAAAAGGGCCTAGGAAAAGATTTTCTAAATCTCTGTTTTCTGTTTAAATTTTACATGGAGGCAGTAATCTCACCAATGTTTTCTGGTGTCTTGCAATATATAGATTTGCACTCCAAAAGGCCTCAGGATATATTCTTTCTTACTGTTTTTTTTTTTTTTTTTGGCTAAGCATGTTGAATCATAAACCATGGTTAGGGAAGCAGAGGTTCATCTAACATCCTAAACCAAACAGAGCACTCATATTATAATTTATCATGATAGCCTGATGTTCACTGCGTGTTAAAATGCTGGGCTTTGGCCATTATGGTTTTTAAAGTGTTGTTTATGGTTTAATGAGTTGGGTGAACATAGCAATTGCAGTCTGGATGTTTTATCTATAGCAGATTACATATGCTCCTTCGTGTTTCCTCTGCCAGTTCTAAACACCGAAGCAGCAAACCAGCTTACGGTTAATTGTGTTTAAATCTATTGATTAGGGAACTCCAAAACATTTCTGCTAATTATTATTTGTGTATGAATATAAGCATTACTTGCTTTAATATTTAGTCTTACTGTAGGAATCCTCATAGAGTCAGCATGCTGTGGATGGATCTGCAATTCAAAGATTTTCTAGGCAGCGTGGAAAAGGCCACAGATTTCTGCTAAATTGGTTAAGGAAGGCTACTTTAGGACTTTAGGACAGCTAAATCAATACCTGAGTACAGCCATTTAGCTAGGTTTACCCAACACATTAAGAAAGGGATAGCAACATGATAGCAATAACAATAGACTTATATACCATAGTACTTTACAATCCTCTCTAAGCAGTTTACAGAATCAGTATATTGCCTCCAACAATCTGGGTTCTCATTTTACTGACCTCAGAAGGATGGAAGGCTGAGTCAACCTTGAGCCAGTCAGAATCGAACTCCTGACAGTGAGCAGTGAGTTAGCCTGCAGTACTGTATTCTAACCATTGCGTCACCACGGCTCCTAAGACAGAATAGAACAATGGGGTTCTATTACCTATGCTTCTTTTCAAAAATGCTCCAAGGCTTGCAGCAATGGGATTTAATGAAGAATTTCAGAAAGTCAAAGTTAGGAAATTGTAAAATAAATACCAAACATTTAATCAAAAGAAATGTCATATAAAAGTTACTTGAAACTCCCTGGCCTGGATCATAAGTGTAGACAATAGGGCCAATTCCATTATTAGAGGGAGATTTTAAAATGAACATTTAGGTATTTATTATGGGAATTATTTCCATAGAATAAAAATGTCCACAATGTGTATTGAATTAAGAGAAGAAAAAAATGACCAAAAATCACCAGAGAATTTTGTTGAGTAGGAATGTTAATCTTGACTTGTGGATTTGCCTCTGATTTTTAATCATTATGCAGCACCACTGCCCATCAATCGTTTCTTTAGCTTTCTGAATTGGTCCAAACTTACATACTATAAGGTTGGGTTACTAAAATTCAAGATATTTTATATATGGTAGGCATGCATGAATCCAGCTGCAGTACTTGAACTGAAAAATTGAATTTATTTGAGGCAGACCTTTGAGTCAGTTCAGAAAATCAATCCAGTCTGGTTGTAAACTTTGTATTGATCCAGTAAATTGAAACAATTTGATTTGAACTTTTAAAGTGATTCAAAAGAGTGGGCTTTTGCATGTGTCGAAGTCTTTAAAATCTCCTAATCTTTCTAATTTCATTAGGAAGTACTTAGTCGGGTACACCTGAAGTAATACTTCAGATTTCTTCAGCACCTTGCTTTGAAAGTATAATCAAACTATGGAATTTTTGCTGTTCTCCAAGTTTGGTTGTTTGCTTGCAGACATTTAATTACCTAATTAGATGATATCATCAGTGCTAGTGAATGTGGGATTTGCTCCTTGTTTATATCCAATGTTGGGGGCCGAGTTGTGTTCTCTTTAGAAGCATCTTGAAAAGACATTGCTCTCTGCTTGATTGTTTGTCTGCTGTTTTTCTTCCTTGTTGCTATTATTTGTAACTAAGATATCCTTTATTTTCTTTTTGAGAAGTCCCAAATGGCTGCAATACCTTGGCCTTTAAAGTTTTCTTCCCAAGGAACCTCTGTTTTATTTCCCTTAGTTTATTGATGTTGGCCTTTCTAAAACCGATGGTTGGTAATCTAACTTTTTTTAACCACTTTATTTTTTCATTAAATTGATCGAATCACCTTCAAATCAAACTTCCGAAATGAAATAACATGGTCTTAATGTGTATTCCTCAAGATTGCTTTTTTTTCTGGAACAAGAGGAGCTTATATGTGGCTTCTTCAAAGATGAATATAACTCAAGTAGAGTAAAGTTTTCATGGTTTTAAGAGAGAGCTAGAGATACTCAAGAGTGTTTTTATTGGAGAAAACCATAATAAGTGAACAGGTCTTCCTTTTCTATTTATCCTCTTCCCACAAGCATGCTTCAGCCAGTGTATTTTTTAAACACTTCACGGCTATGTTTTATAGCTTTTAATAAGGATTTAGCCTTTGACATTAATCCAATACTCTTTGCCCATTACACATGTTAAACTGTAAATTAAAATGGACCCACTGGATGAGAAAAATAGATATACAACACAACAGGATAAAACATTGGTTGGATATTTATGCACATCCTGAAATTAGGCAAGGGTTGAATAATAGTCCTCACAATTGTTGTATTAAATGTGGACATGACGATTGAGAATATCTCAGGAGCATGATGTTAGGCATCAATACTTCGTTATGATTTGTCAATAATATTGCAGATGATATATTGGAGGGGGGGGAGATTATATAATAACATAATTCCATTTACTTCTTTTGTCACCATATAGCAGGTAGTAGCACACAGCCATCTTTTTGATTATCTGTCATCAAATGTGATTTGACTCTTAGTAACCAAATAGATAGATTCTTTCCAGGACGACCTATTTGGGAAAATCCAGGTCCTTCAAAACTTCCAGTGTCGTATCCATTGCCTCTAATAGCAGTGTTTGTCAAACTCGTGGCCCACAGGCCAGATGTGTCATGCACTGGCCACGCCCATACCCGTGCCCAGTTTAACAACAAGGGAAAAGTCACAATATGTCACGTGATGACACTGTGACAATCCAAGTTTGACACCCCTGCTCTATAGCTTAGTCCGTTCACTTTGCTTCTGGACATCCACTCCTTTTTCCTTCTACCTTCCCAGCATTAAAGCCTTCTTCAAAGAGCTGGGTCTTCATATAATATGCCCAATGTAGAGTGATTTGAATATGGTCAATTGCACTTCAAATGAGAGTTCTGGGTTGATGAGCCATTTGTTTTCTTGGCCACCCTGGTATTCTCAGGACTCTTCTCCAAGATCAAAGTTCAAAAGTGACATTGTTCTTGGTATCCTGCTTCTTCAAAGTAAAATTTTAGGCTCTTCAGAACAGCTAAATGTTGGATAAAGGACCATGGGAAAATACTAGGGCTTTAGAATAAATTACCAGTCTACATGGACACTTTACCTGTCTACAATCTCTAATCTGTGCTCACCAAACAGAAATTAGGTGCCCAATCCAGCCATCTATTGAGCTGCCATGCTACCAGCCTCCACTACCACAAAGATCCTACAGAAAAAGGGCAGTATGGATAACCGTGGGATCTGGCAGGGTGAGAGCTGTGGACCATAAACACAAAACTTTTGCTTTGTCCCAGCATAACAGATACAATGCCCTTGCTGACCTTAATAGGGACTCTAAAGTGACAGGTCAAGGTAGTTGTGATAATTATAACTTAAGTAAGCCAGGGATCATGGTCCTAGAAGAAGAACTTACTTTGGAAAGGAAAAGGTGTGAATCAGGTATTACACAACAGTCACACAAGAAGAGCAAGGCATCCAAAAAGAGAAGCCACCTTCTGGTTGGGAACTCAATTGTAAGGGATGTAAATTTAGGAAAGAATACTGAGGTTTTGAAAGAGGTCAGGTGTCTACCAGGTGCTACTGCCAGCAGAGACAAGAAGCGTATTCTTAAGATAGTCAAGAATGCCAGCAAGGACTGTGATGTTGATGCTATTATACATCTTGGTACAAATGATCTGTCCCAAAAGGATGTACTTTCTGTTCAGAAAGACTTCCAGAGCTTGGGGTATGAGCTTAGTAATATAGACTGTAGGCTTATCTTTTCAGAGGTTCTACCAGTATATAAGGAACAAAAAGGGAAAGGGCAGCGTGTAGCAGAGTTTAATGTGTGGCTAAAGGAGTGGTGTAAAAGGGAAGGCTTTGGTTTTATTAGTCATGATGTCTGCAGCTGGTCCAATGAAAAACTCTACAAAAGAGATGGTTTGCATCCATCAAAGAAAGGGACTGAGTTACTTGGCATTAAATTCACAGATTTCCTGGATAAACATTTCAACTGAACAGCGGGGACAGAGAATTAATGGATTCAGAACATCTCTGTCCCCAGCAACCTAAAACTAATAAGGATACCAGTGCATGCAAAATAGATGTTTGTGCAGGTAAAATTATCAACCTTGATGCCAACTAAAACCAAGCATTTAATAGTGAGTGCCATACCATGTGCACTAATCAAACAGGTGGCAAGAAAGTAGGGACAGGCAGGCACAACACAGGTTATGTAGACAGTAAACACAGTGTCAGACATAAAGATCTCAACTGCCTATATACAAATGCACAAAGTCTGGGGAACAAACAGGGTGAACTTGAACTACAAATACATGAAGGTAAATTTGATATAGTTGGAATAACAGAAACTTGGTGGGATGAAACCCATGACTGGAACATACTGGTAGAAGGATACAAACTATTCAAAAACAACAACAACAGACCCCATAAAAGAGGAGGTGGAGTTGCACTGTATATAAAGGATCACTATATTGCTACAGAAATGCATGAAACCAAAGATGAAAACCTCCTAGAATACATATGGGTTAATATAAAAGAAAAAAAGAATGGCACGGCCATAGGTGTATATTATAGGCCACCCAATCAAGCAGAAAATATAGATGTCCTTTTTGACAGCCAAATAACAAATATATGCAGGAAATACACAACAATAGTAATGGGAGACTTCAATTATCCTGATATCAATTGGAAAACTAATTCTGCACCAAGTGAGAAATCAAATAAGTTCCTCACCAACCTAGCTGACAACTTTGTTGTCCAAAAGGTAGATGGTGAAACTAGAGAGACAGCCATACTGGACTTAAGTCTTACAAACAGAGAAGAAGTGATAGGGGGAATTGAAACTGCAGGAACCTTGGGTGAGAGTGACCATGTCATACTAGAATTCAACATAACACAAACATAAGCAACAGAACATAATTACACCAGAGTCTTGGATTTTAAAAAGCTGATTTCAATAAACTCAGAGAGAACTTGGGAAAGATTCCATGGATGAAAATCCTAAAGGGGAAAACAACTCAAGAATCTTGGGAAACTCTAAAAAGTATGATCATAGAAGCCCAGACCAGCACAATACCACTGAGAAAGAAAAACAAGAAATTCAAGAAGAAACCAGCATGGCTACACAAAGATCTCTCTGGCAAATTGAAAGAACAAAAGGACAAGTACAAAAAATGGAAAGAAGGACATACAACTAAGGCAGAATATCAGCAGATAGCAGAATCTGCAAATACGAAGTCAGGATAGCAAAGGCTCAGAACGAACAAAGACTTGCAACAAAAGTCAAAGATAATAAAAAAATGTTTCTTCCAACATATAAATAACAAGAAAAGAATCAAGGAAACAGTTGGTCCACTAAAGAGAGAAGATGGCAAGGAAGTAACAGGCAACAGAGAGAAAGCAGAACTGCTTAACTCATTCTTTGCATCTGTCTTCACACAAAAAGAAACTATAGTTCAACCCACCAAAAACATAACTGTAAAAGACAGACCAAAAATAAAAGTTAAAATAAGCAAAAAAAAAAAAATAGTAAGAGAACACCTGTCTGATCTTGATGAAAAGAAATCACTGGGGCCTGGTGGATTACATCCCAGAGTTTTAAAGGAGCTGGCAGAGGTCACCTCAGAACCACTGCACCATATCTTTCAAATTCCTGGAGCACTGGGGAACTACCAGAGAACTGGAAAAGAGCTGATGTGGTTCCCATCTTCAAAAAAAGGGAAAAAAAACAGACCCAGGAAACTATAGACCAATCAGCCTAACATCAATACCTGGGAAGATACTGGAAAAGATAATAAAAAAACAGATCTACCAACATCTAGAAACAACTAAAGTAATAACTAGCAGACAGCATGGGTTAGTTAAAAACAGATCATGCCAAACCAATCTTATTTCATTCTTTAACACAGTGACTAAATTAGTAGACCAGCAAAATACTGTGGACATAATATATTTAGATTTCAGCAAGGCATTCGACAAAGTAGACCACAACCTACTTCTTAGTAAGCTAGAAAAAAGTGGAATAGATAGCACCACCACTAGATGGATATGCAGCTGGCTGGCAAACCATACTCAATGAGTAGTCCTTAATGAGTCTAAGTCTACATGGAGGGAAGTAAGCAGTGGGGTGCCACAAGGTTCCATAATAGGCCCAGTACTCTTCAATATCTTCATTAGCAACTTAGATGAGGGAATAGAAAGGGAATGTACCAAATTTGCAGGAATAGCTAACACCCAAGAAGATAGGCTCAAGATCCAGATGGATTTTGACAGACTAGAACACTGGGCCATATCTAATAAAATGAAATTCAATATAAAGAAAAGTAAAGTCCTACACTTAGGCAAGAAAAACCAAAAGTACACTTATAGACTATGTGAAACTAGGCTCAATAGCAGTAACTGTGAGAGGGATCTTGGAGTCTTAGTGGACAACCAGATAAATATGAGCCAGCAGTGCGCAGCAGCAGCCAAAAAAGCTAATGCAATCCTAAATTGCATTAACAGAGGAATACAATCAAGATCAAGTGAGGTACTAATACCATTCTATAAAGCCTTAGTAAGACCATACTCAGTTTTGTTCACCACATTATAAAAAAGATGTTGAGACTCCAGAAAAAGTACAAAGAAGAACAACCAGGATGATTAGGGGTCTAGAGAGATATAAAGAATGGTTATAGGAATTGGGCTTGGCTAGTCTAGTGAAGAGGGGAGACATGACAGCAGCCTTCCAATATTTGAGGGGCTGCCACAGAGAGGAAGGGGTCAAGCTATTTTCTAAAGCGCCTGTAGGCCAGACAAGAAATTATGGATGGAAACTGAACCAGGAGAGATTTAACCTGGAAATACGGAGAAACTTTCTGACAGTGAGAACAATTAACCAATGGAACAGCTTGCCCTCAGAAGTTGTGGAAGCGCCATCACTTGAGACTTTCAAGAACAGATTGGACTGCCATTTGTCAGAAATGGTATAGAGTCTCCCGCTTGGGTGGGGGCTTGGACTAGATGATCTATAAGGTCCCTTCCAACTCTGATTATCTGTTATCTGTAGAATAGATGAAATAAACAAACAAATAAACAGGGTGGTGCCCTGGACAGTTATTCTACATAAATATTGTAGTCATAGACCAGAGTACCTAACAGGAAAATTAAAAAAAAATCATAAAATACAATAACTGGAAAAGTTCAATATGTTATAACTTTTATGTGCTTTTAACAGAGTGAAACAGAACATATCCAGCAAGTATAATGATAGTCCTGTGAAGTCATCTTCAGCCCAATTAAAGGGACCGTCTTTAACCTATTGTTGCTGATGTTCAAATTTGTGCACTCTTTTCTAACTCTAAGGAAAAGGGGAGAATGACAAGATAATTAAACAAAACAACTGGCATTTTGATGAAACAAGTATGCAATTGTATTACAATAATTGCAGTTTATTGTAATTATATAAATTAGCTGTGCCCACATAACCTATAATACATTTTTGATTTGGCATCATAGTATATAATGAGCTGACCATCGCTTGCTTTAAATGCCATGATAATAGTCCATTCTTAGATTGGGTTTAAACATTTCCTCTTTCTTTCATGGACAATTACAGGTGGGCCTGATCCAACCATAATTTAGGATGGCTGTCAATTTTACAAGCACTTAAAAAGTTGTGCTTTATAAAATTTATGAAGGTGACTTTTAAAACATTCGGCAAAGAAAAAATCAAAAGTAATGCATTTACCTATCCAGATGGAAGCTTCAAAACCCAAGATTTGAATCCATGCCTGCTCAGCCATTTTGTGGGAGTCTTTTCAGGGTTATGTATTTATTTTAATCAGTTCCTATGGCAATCTGTTGCAACATATTCTGCACTGTCTTCAAAATATTTAACTTAAACACACGGATATGTGTTTTATCATTAATGTTTATAATATCCATTTTAAAAAAATAAAACATGAAGAAAAGAACTGGAGTTCTCTTTTCAAAAAAACCAAATATGGTTAGAAGTGAAATTAACAAAGATGTTTACTCTAAAGCAATGAACCACAATTTTAAAAATTGATTCATTGTAAGCTAAAACAGACTTTTTCCCATTTCTGTTTTTATTATGCTATTAATCTGTATTACAGAAGCTTAGTAAGTATTCATGGTTAAGTGAATTGCAGAAATATTATAATCCTTTGAAAAAATGACAAATTTGCCTGGAAGCACTACTTTTTGTCCTAGAACCACAAAACCTTTCCTTTAATGTTTGGAGATATTTTAATATGCTGCATTTCAGAGGTAAGCCCTTTCTTCTCTCTTTGCCCTTAAAATGAGGGAATGAGTAGGGTTCAGGAAAATGAAAAAGAGCCTTGTGGCAAAAGTTAGCAAGGTGAAGTGGAAGCTATTAGGCCCTAGCATTGGACAAGGATAGGCAGTTACTTCAGAAAATAAATATACTGTTAACGGGATCATATCTTTGGGGTGTCAGGCCACTTGTTCTAGGTCAGTGATGGCTAAACTTTTCGTTGTCGCGTGCTGCTTGTGTGCACATGTGTGCATGTGCATGTCTGCCTGCACCCATAATGCAATGTGTGCATAACCCCGCTGCCCCCTGTGCATGTGCACACCACCACCACCCCTGTGTACTGCACACCTCTGCACATGCACGCATGTCTCCCACCTATACCCCACCCCCCATGCATGCACAGCAGATACCTGACAATAAGCTGGCTGATGGGAGGCGCACACACATGCGTAATGGACCTGATCCACGTAGGGCGATGGCTTGTGTGCCAGCAGAGATGGCTCTGTGTGCCACTTCTGGCATGCATGTCATAGGTTTGCCTTCATGGTTCTAGGTGATTATTTATTTATCCTTTATTTATTATTAGATTTTTAACCCTCCTTTATTACTGAAGGGGGAGGAACAAACATAATATTCCTTCTTCCTCCTATTTTTCTCAAAATAATAACCATTGTGGGCTGGGCTGGACTGAGAGGGAGTGACTGACATAAAATCCCCCAATTGGCTTTCATACCTGTATAATTTATTTATTTTTTATTTATTTTATTTTATTTGGTTTGTCAATTGCTTACAAGATAATAGGTAAAAGTAAAAACATAGCTATGAATACATGGATACATATAAGAAAAATAAAAGAAACAACAGGACAGGGACGATAGGCACGTTGGTGCGCTTATGCATGCCCCCTACAGAACTCTTAGGAAAGGGTGAGGTCAATAGTAGACAGTCTAAGGTTAAAGTTTTTGGGGTTTGGGGAAGAAACTGCAGAGTCAGGTAGAGTATTCCAGACATTGATCACTCTGTTGCTGAAGTCGTATTTCCTGCAATCAAGTTTGGTGTGATTAACCTTGAGTTTGTATCTATTGTTTGCTCTTGTATTGTTATGGTTGAAGTTGACGTACTCATTGACAGGGATTTTATATACTATACTTAGATTGGACCAAAGGCGGCGTAGTTTTAGGTTTTCTAGGTCTAGAATTTCAAGTCTGCTGGCATAAGGTATTCTTCAATGAGGAGAGGAGTGGAGAACTCTTCTTGTGAAATATTTCTGGACTTTCTCAACTGTGTTAATATCAGATACATAATGTGTGTTCCAGATTGATGAGCTGTATTCAAGTATTGGTCTAGCAAATGTTTTGTATGCTCTAGTTAGTAGTGTAATATTGCCAGAGAAAAAGCTACGAAGGATAAGGTTAACAACTCTTAATGCCTTTTTGGCTATGTAGTTAAAGTGGGCTCTAGCATTTAGATCATTAGAGATGAGTACTCCAAGATCCTTGACAGAGTTTGGATCATCAACAAGGTCTTGACTATTCAGCCTGTATTTTATTTTCTGATTTTTTTTTTGCCAATATGTAAGGCAGAGCATTTATTTGTTGAGATTTGAAGTTGCCATTTGTTTGACCATTCTGATACATAGTCGAGGTCTTTTTGAAGGGTAGCAGTATTGTCTGTGGTGTTGAATAGCTTTACATCATCAGCGAAGATAATGCAGTTGCTGTTAATATGATCACAGAGGTCATTTATGTAGAGTATGAAGAGAGTTGGTCCTAGAACACTGCCTTGGGGGACACCATTGTTGACAGGTACAGAATTTGATAGGATGCTCCCAATTTTGACCATTTGTTGTCTGTTTGACAGGAATGCTTCTATCCAGTTATGTAGGTGTCCAGAGATACCATAAGATTTTAGTTTTAGGCGTAGTTTGTCATGTACCACTGAATCAAAGGCTTTACAGAAGTCTACGTAGATTGCATCTATTGCTTTGCCCTGATTGAGTTGTGTAGTCCATATGTTTTTGCAGTGTAAGAGTTGCAGATTGCAGGATAGTTTTTTTCTGAAACCAAATTGTTTATTGGAGAGTAGGTTGTTTGTCTCTAAGTGGAGGATAATGGGTTGATTAATAATTGATTCCATGACTTTACAGGTGATGCAGCATAAAGAGATTAGTCTGTAATTTTCAACTAGGCTGGGGTCTCCCTTTTGGAAGGTGGGGATGAATGTGGCTTGTGACCATAATTTTGGCAAGGAGCTGGTCCTGAAAGATTTTTCAAAGATTATGCTTAGAGTTTCGGCTATGGTAGTGGATAGCTTTCTAAGAAGTAGGCACATATTCCATCTGGTCCAATAGATAGAGATGGTTTTAGATTGCATAGTGCTTTTTCAACATTGTCTTCAGTAAAATCGATATGTATTAGATCATTGTAGTTTCCTGTGGTTCAGCTAGGAAATACTGGGCATGATCCATTGCTGTTTACAAATACTGAGCCAAAGAATGTGTTAAAGAGGTTGGCTTTAATGGTGTCATCATTGCAGTCTTTACCATTAGGTCCTTTCAGGGGTGGGATTGACCTCGAGTCTTTTAGTTTGTTGTTTGTAGAAAGTGCGGGTGGAATTGGTGCATAGAAGGTTTTCCTCTTGTTTAATGTGATAATTGGTGCATTGAGTTTTTATCTGGTGGCATAATTTTTTGTATCGGCTTTTGAAGTTGGCAACGTGACCAGATTTGTTTTTCCACCAAAGTGATCTCTTTTTGGATTGAAGCTTCCTTATTGTTATGGGTAATTTGTTTTTTCTGGTTTTTGGAGTTGTTATTGATACATATAGTTTGATGACTCTTTTGACTTCAAGTAAAAATATGTTGTAATAGTCTTCAACAGTATTGCATCCAGGGAATAGAAATTGCCAATCAAGGGATGAGAGATCGTTGTCTATAAGATCATAGTTGCCTTTTTTGAAGTTATAATTGGAGATCACATTGTTGTGTTGATTTTTGTGTGGACATATGTTGAGACAAAAGTCAATCATGCTGTGGTCACTGTTGGAAAAGGGTTCTTTAATTTGTATTCCATAAATTGAATTCAAACTATTGCAGAAGATGAGATCGAGGCAGTGTTAAGTCTAGTATTGTTGGTTACTAGTTGTTCTAGTCCCAGGTTTGTTACAGCATTATAGAAGGTTACATGTATGGGTTCAGTTTTACATTCGTTTAGGGTTCAGTTAATGTGAGGTAGATTGAAGTCACCAAGAAAGATAAAAGTGTGTGGGCAGGATGTTACCCATGTTAGTAGTGAATTTAGCTTGTTTACATGTTTGATGTCATAATCAGGGGCTCTGCAACATAGTAAGAACCGAAATGTGATATTTAAGGACAATTCACAGACGATGGTCTCAGGAAGAGCAAGCTCTTGGGTAACTTGGATGTTTTTTAG
Organism: Pseudonaja textilis; assembly: GCF_900518735.1. The sequence continues at coordinate 14,932,977 of NW_020769321.1, read as the reverse complement.
ATGTAGGGACTTTTTATAGAAGATAGCAACACCATCTCCTCTACAGATTTCACGATCTGATTGGTAAACATGATACTCTCTCACTGTGGTAATGGAGTCAGGGAGAAATGCATTGAGCCATGTTTCACAGACAAATATGATGTCAAATTTAGCCATATTTAGTAAGAGGACAAATTCAGGTATTTTATTCACAAGGCTTCTTGCATTGAGTAGCTTGCATTTAAGGCCAGTTGTAGTTGGAATTGAGGTAGTTAGGGGCATGCGTGCCTAGTTTTGAGTGATGGTGAGTTGGATGAGGTAGGGTTGGATGGGGAGTTGTGGGTTGTGTGACTTACTTTTGATACAATCTGTGTGGTAGTCAACGTAGAGATCCTTCTCTCCATTGTCTAGACATCTTTTGAGTTCATTGCAGTTCACGGGAGCGGATTCTTTTCAGTAAGGGTAAGTCTGGCCTTGAGCAAAGTTTTTTGTAGTTGGGATTGGTTTTTGCGATGGCGTTTATTGTATGAATGAATATGTGTTTGCTGGACTCACTTTTGCACACAACTCTACAAAATTTGGGGGCCACAGAGCCGTCATTGTATTTGTACCCAGGGCCACCTCTGGTTATTTCAATGATATCTTCAGGAGAGATGTTTGTTGTATTTGAGTTGCTTATGATATTACAAACTTTGGTGATGTCATCTGATTTGTTGGTGTCTTCAAGACCAAATAAGATGGCATTTGGACATTTCTGTTCATGTTCCATGGTGTCTCTGATGAGGAAGGAGATATCATTTGTGGAATTATTTGATGGGATAGTAATTATTTGTGGTTCTGGTTTGGTGATTATTTTTGGTTGTAGTTGTGATTGTAGTTGAGGTAGTAGTTGTGGTAGTGGTTGTTGGGTTGAGATTTGATTTTGAGCTGATAGGTAGTCGTTTATCAGTGTTGTATTTTTTTTTTCAAGAGAAATTAGGCTTGCTTGTATAATTGTTTCAAAACGCGTTGCTAAGTGTTTTTCTATTGAGTGCTTGAGTGATTCTATGCTATCAACTCTGTCAGGCAGGGTACTTGGTTTGTTTAGCTTCAGAAAACATGATGGACATAGACAAGGGAATGTGTTATGTCCTGAGGACTCAAGGAGTTCTCACTCAGGTCCACTCACTTTGTGTGGGCGATATTCCCCCATTCCCATTGGTTGGTTCTCCCCAGCAGCCAGCTATAAAAGCAGGCTGCGGGGTCCAACTGGTTGCTGATTGCTGCGAGCCAGTTCCAGGCTTGGCAAGCACGGTCAGCCCTTTATTTGTAAAATAAAGTACTGTTGCACTCATGCTCTGGTCAGCCTCTCATTGCTCAAACTTAACACTGGCGACGAGGATGGGATGGCTACCAGATGCACCTTGCAACCGCTGAGTCATTAGCCACCGATCCGTAGCCCAGAGAGAGCGATCGGCTGGCGATAAGGGAAACGCTGATCCGCAGCCAGATAGAGCGGTCAGCTAACAAAACGAGCGATCAAAAAGAGCAAACGCAGATCCGCAGCCAGAGAAAGCGGTCTGAGTCAAAAAGTTAGAAGCGTCTGTAGCCGCTTGTTAGCCCCGCTACGGGGAAAGTGAAGCACTGCGAGCCGCAGCCGCTCTGCATTTGGCGCGAAATTCAAACGGGTGTCATTTGAATTTCGAGCCAGTAGGAATCACAGCACAGCGCTGTAGAGAGTCACTAACGCCCACTTTTTTGGCGCGAATCAAGACACCTCCAACGGCTAGCAGCCAACGTGGTAACCCAGAGAGAGAAAGAGAGGGTAGCAAAAAACCTCTCCAGAGCTGATATCACTAGTAACTCATGAGCGCTCGTAGTCCCAGAGAGATTTCTCCCGCAGGTAGCCCAGCCGTTCCAGCACCATGAGTTCCAACCCAGTATTCCCGGCGTTTAAACCAGACGAAGAGAAGTGGGAATCGTATAAGAACCGTTTCAATCATTACATCGATGCGGTCGGCCTGGCGGATGCGGGAGAGCATCGGAAAAAATCCTATTTCCTAATCTACTGCGGAGCCACCGTTTACGATACCGCCGCAGCACTCGTAGCGCCGAGAGAATTGAAAAACGTTCCGTGGTCCGAGTTGCTTGAGATCCTCACTAACCACTACGCTCCCAGGCCTTCACAAATTGCCAGGAGGTTCACGTTCCGTATGAGGAAGCAATCAAGTAAGGAGACCATCAATCAATATATGGCCGCCCTCAGAACAGCAGCCCTGCACTGCGGGTTTGGAACATACCTGGAGGACATGCTCCTCGATCAATTAGTTTGTGGGGTCAAGGATCTCAACCTACAGAGGCGACTGCTAGCTAAAAAAGACCTCAACCTCGCGCAAGCGGTAGAGGAGGCCCTAGCAGCCGAGCTAGCAACGAACTCAGCCACCGAAATTCAGGGCCCAAGTGCCAAGCTAGCATCGTTCCCAGTCCATTCCGAAGAGGTGGAAGCGGAGGAAACCCACAACGATGAGAACGATGTCCACCGCCTCACCAATGACAGACGGTCGCAGGTAGGGGCCAAACAAGAATACACCGGTCCACCCAAGCACATCACACTGTGCCTAGCCTGTGGGGGATCACATCAAAGGGCCACCTGCAAGTTTAAAGGAGCCGTTTGCAACAACTGCCATAAGAGGGGGCACATTGCGAGAGTCTGCCAAGCACCCCAAAGCGCCGCACACAGACCCCCGTCCTCGCACTCGGGACCACAGAGGCAAGTATTAAACTGTCGCACGCACCGCCTTGCCAGGCGTACTTGCCACACTGTTAGTAAAATTTCTCTCTCCGTTTCCCTAGAAGGTAAACCGTGCCACATGGAGGTTGACACAGGGTCAGCGCTCTCAATAATCTCGTGGAACACCCTCAAGAGACTCCACCCCAGCCTATCTACTACCCGGCTTCAGAGATGCCAGTTCAGCCTGAAGGACTACCAGGGGAAGGCCATTCCCGTGATCGGCAGAGGCAAGTTCTTTGTCAGTTTTAGAGCTTTTAAAGGCCACCTACCTCTAGTGGTAGTTAACGGCAATCTACCCACCTTATTGGGGCTCGATTGGTTTCCCCACCTCGGCCTAGGGTTAACAGGAGTCCATGCTGTCTCAACCTCAGACACTGACTCCTTATTCGCTGACTACGCAGATGTGTTCAGCGAGGAGCTGGGGTGTTATAATGGAACCCCCATCTCGTTCACCATTGACCCCCAGGCAGTCCCAATCAGATTAAAACCACGTAGAGTTCCATTTGCTATTCAACCAAAACTAGACGCTGAATTGGATAAACTACTAAAACAAGGGGTCATTGAGCCAACAGATTTCGCCAAGTGGGAGACGCCCATTGTCACACCCCTCAAAAAAGATGGTAGCCTGAGAATTTGCTCGGACTACAAGACAACAATCAATAAATATTTACAAGTTAGCGCCTACCCTGTGCCCGTCATTCAGCACTTATTGCACACATTCGAACCGGGCAGTATTTTTGCTAAATTGGACATGTCTCAAGCATATCAACAGTTCCCTGTTGATAACCAAACAGCGGAACTTCAGACCATCGTCACTCACAGGGGTGCCTTCCGATGCAAGCGTCTCCAATTTGGCGTAAGTGTTGCCCCGGGTATTTTTCAGTCCCTCATGGAGCGGATTTTACAGGGCCTCCCTGGTGTAGTACCCTACTTCGACGACATCTTGGTCTCGGCCAGGGACAGACCCCAACTCTTCCAGAGAGTGCGAGCAGTGTTAGAGAGGTTCAGACAGCATGGCCTCAAGTTAAAAAAAGAAAAATGCGCCATTGCCACTAGACAGGTGGACTTTCTGGGTTATAAAATTGACGCCTCTGGCATTCACCCCCTGGAGTCCAAGGTTAGGGCGATCCACGAAGCTCCCACACCGACCTCCAAAACGGAGCTACAAGCTTTCTTGGGGCTCCTAAACTTTTATGCATCCTTCTTGCCCCATAACGCCTCAGTAGCCGAACCCCTACACAGATTACTAGACAAAAAGTCACCGTGGCACTGGGGGCACAAAGAAGACCAGGCGTTTAACGCCGTCAAATCACTACTTACGTCAGAGGCAGTGCTCATCCAATTCGACCCCAACCTTCCTTTAGTACTGGCAGCAGACGCATCCCCTTTTGGAATTGGGGCGGTCCTTAGTCACCGACTCGCCAATGGCGCCGAGGCCCCCATCGCCTTTTTCTCCAGGACGCTCTCGGCCACGGAGCGAAATTACAGCCAAATAGACAAGGAAGCCCTAGCAGCTGTTGCAGCCGTGAAAAAGTTTCACGAATTCCTTTTTGGCCACTTCTTCGAACTGGTCACCGACCATAAGCCCCTCCTGGGCCTACTGGCCAGCGACAAACAGACACCTCAAGTCCTCTCCCCTAGGATGACAAGGTGGACACTTTTCCTAGCGGCCTACTCATACAAACTTATCCACCGCCCGGGCAAAACTCTATCCCACGCTGACGCTCTCAGTCGCTGCCCCTTACCCGCTCCGGCTGAAGACCCAGCTCCTGTCAATGCCATTTTCGAAATCACCCAGTTGGACCTGCCCATCACCGCCCTTGACATCGCCGCCAAAACTAAGGCAGACCAAACGCTCGCCCAGGTGCTCGACTGGGTGAGGAGGGGGTGGCCGGGAGGCAACGTTGATAACAAATTCGCACCCTTTAAGACTCGCATGCAGGAGCTGTCCAGTTTGCAGGGTTGTCTACTGTGGGGCACTCGAGTGGTCATTCCGACCTCGCTGCGTACCCGAGTCCTGGAGGCGTTGCACGAGGGACACCCCGGCATTGTGAGAATGAAGGCATTAGCACGCAGCTACGTGTGGTGGCCGGGTCTAGACGAGGACATTGTCAATTGGGTAAGTTCCTGCAGCATTTGCCAGGAATCCCGTCCTGCTCCCCCCATCGCCACCCCTACCAGATGGGAGAGCGCCAGCGCCCCTTGGTCTAGAATCCATATCGATCTGGCCGGCCCCGTGCATGGAAAGATGTTCCTAGTGGTCGTGGACGCTTATTCCAAATGGATAGACGTGGCACAGCTATCCACGACCACCACACTAGCAATCACCAACGTGTTAACGCGCCTGTTCGTTACACATGGACTACCCGACTCCTTGGTCTCCGATAATGGCCCACAGTTCGCATCAGTAGAATTCAGCCGTTTCGCAGCCAACCTAGGCATTCGCCACATTTTCACAGCCCCATTTCACCCTGCGAGTAATGGGTTGGCTGAAAGGGCCGTCAGGACCACCAAAGAGGCCCTCGCTAGGTTTGGCAGAGATGACTGGCACCACAAACTCTCACGGTTCCTGATGAGCCAGCACTCAACCCCCTGTGCAGTCACCAATAAGTCCCCAGCGGAACTTCTGATGGGCCGGCGCCTGAGGACTGTATTAGATAGGCTGCACCCACAATACTGCCCTGACTCTCCCCTCGCTTCCACTTCGGGGGTTAGACATTTTATGTTACAGGAGCCGATATTCGCAAGGAATTTCGCTGGGGACCCACTTTGGATTCCGGGCGAGGTCATCGCCGTCACCGGGCCGAGATCGTATAGAGTCAGGCTGGAGGATGGTCGCGTCTGGAGGAGACACATAGACCAACTCAGAAGGCGCCTCAGCAACCTCGCAAACAAGAATCCAGAGTCTCCAGTCGAAGGGGAACCGTCTCATCCGCCGCCCAGCCACACCGCACCCAGCGACCAGTCTGCGCCAGCGGTCGTTCCGGTCAGCCCAAACTCGGACAACAGCGCCCAGAGAGTTGACCAACCTGATCCAACCCACGAGAGCTCGACCCCAGTAACCAACCCGGTGGTTTCCGAGGATGCCCAGTCCAGAGAGAGTGTTGGCGACACTATGCCGGCTCAACCGTCACAGACTGATACCAAACAGACAGACAATGTTCCCGAGTTGCGCCGCTCCGGGCGCCAACACAAACCCCCCATCTACCTCAAGGACTATGCGTGTTCGCATCTGGGGGGAAGGGGTGTTATGTCCTGAGGACTCAAGGAGTTCTCACTCAGGTCCACTCACTTTGTGTGGGCGATATTCCCCCATTCCCATTGGTTGGTTCTCCCCAGCAGCCAGCTATAAAAGCAGGCTGCGGGGTCCAACTGGTTGCTGATTGCTGCGAGCCAGTTCCAGGCTTGGCAAGCACGGTCAGCCCTTTATTTGTAAAATAAAGTACTGTTGCACTCATGCTCTGGTTCAGCCTCTCATTGCTCAAACTTAACAGAATGTATCTGATGCTTTTAGGAGATCAGCTATGTCTTTGTTTAAGTTTAAGCAGGCAAGGTGGGCTTGATTGTCACATAGGTAGCATTTGATGTTATTTTCGCTTTCATTGATGGTTTTAAGACATCTGAAGCATGTACAGGAGTCTGGGAGGTCATTGGTAGAGATATTATTTTGTTGTTGTTATTTGGTAGTGGAGGATTTGGAGTTTCTGGAGTTTCTGGCTGGCATGGTCAATGACAATAGTACACTAAACCATTACAATAGGTGGCCGTTTAGAATTATTTTTGGTGATTTGATTTAAATGGAGACTGTAGACATCATTCCAGTCCTTCCATCATCAAAATTAGCAATCAATCTCAGCTTCAAAAGGCAGTATTCCTGAATAAAAACCTTCTTCATTCCTCTTCTTCTCGTTTAGTCCACCCTTTTTTTCCTCCTTTAACCACACTTTTCTCAAGCTGCCATTTAACTTCCAGAGTTAGAGGGTAAAAGCATAAATTAAGCCGCTGCTGCTTAATCTCCACACTCACCCCTTCTTCTCTGGGGTCTTCCCTTTTTAAGTTGTTTCTGACTTGGGTCCACAGTAAATCTTTGAGCCGTTTACCCACTCGTTCCTCCCACTGAAAAATGCACCACCGATCTATAAGGAGCCAAGGGAGACACTCACCCGCAGGTAAGCTTCCAGTCCTTGCCGGCAGTTGCCGCAAACCTACAGCTCGTTCATTCCCCATGTCGGCTTCCCTCTCGTGAGACCAGGCAGATTCTTTAGACCAAGTAGCTTCTTTTCACTAGGCAGCTTTTTCCTCTCCAGGCAGCTGAAAAATTTGTGATTTTTTTGACTAGATCCTAGCGGATCGCTCGATCACCTTACCCAACAAAGAGAAGCTGCTCAAGATGGGATTCCTGGACCCTGGCACTCCAGATCAGCTGGCTGCCTTTGTCCGAATCCTTATGTAAACTGGAGCCCCACCAACACAATCCCACTCTTGAAGCCTCTTGAGAGCCAGGAGTGGGCTCCACAGAGATTGTGTTTCCAGCACCTTAATCACTACACCAAACTGGTTCTCCTATTATTGTTAAAGTTTTGAGGAAGGGGCTGCTGAAGTGTTTCAAGGAGCATTTGAATATGAACTGAGACAAATGGCCTGAGACCATCTTTTTAGATATAGCCATCAGGTCTGGTTATTGAGGAGTGGCTTACTGACTGTAATTTCATATACCATCCTTGCATAAAATTGTAAGGAATGACCTTGAGGAACAGGAGGAAGACTTGCTACCAAAACAAAGGTCAGATAAAGTTTGGGGCAGATCTATAATCTGAGAAAATACTTCAGACAAGCCCCTGATTCGTCCCTCTTCTCCGAAGGGACTTTGGTGTCCTAATCTGGTCTACCTTGAAGGACTGACCAAATTAAAAACCTGGACTAAAAGGAGGCATTTCTGTACAAACAGTCCTCAACTTACAACTATTTGCACTGCAAAAAGTGACTTATGATCATCCTCACACTTATGACCACCTCAATATTCCCAAAGTCATGTAATCAAAATTCGGGTGTTTGACAATTGGCATGTATTTACAGCAGCTGCAGCATTCTGGAGTCTTGTGATCACCATTTGTGATCTTCCCAACCGGCTTCCGGCAAGCTATGGGGACCAGATTCACTTAATGACCATGTGATTCACCTAACAGTGGCAGTCATTTGCTTAGCAATCGTAGCAAAAAAAGTCATAAAATCAGACATGGCTCATTTAATAACTGCCTTGTTCAGGAAGGGAAATTCTTTTCCCAATTCTGGTTATAAGTTAGGATTTCCATGTATCGTGGAATGTGGTGACCTGGTTCCTCCTCTTCTGGCATTACAGACAGGGATGGGATTCTGCCAGTTTGGACCAGTTCGGGCGAACCCCTTGCTCCGAAGATCAGCTGTTTCTAAATCAGTTCACTGTAATGATCATGTGAGCCCACCCCATGTAATACTGAATACTTTATGTCACCAGACTCGAAATTCTAGACGTAGAAAACCTAGAACTATGCCGCCTTTGGTCCGATCTATGTATAGTTTATAAAATCATACATTGCAGGGTCCTACCAGTCAATGAGTACTTCAGCTTCAACCATAACAACACAAGAGCAAACAATAGATACAAACTCAAGGTTAATCACACCAAACTTGATTGCAGGAAATACGACTTCAGCAACAGAGTGGTCAATGTCTGGAATACTCTACCTGACTCTGCGGTTTCTTCCCCAAACCCCAAAAACTTTAACCTTAGGCTGTCTACTATTGACCTCACCCCTTTCCTAAGAGGTTTGTAGGGGGCATACATATGTTGTACCAACGTGCCTACTGTTCCTGTCCTATTGTTTCTTTTATTTTTCTTATATGTATCCATGTATTCATAACTATGTTTTTATTTATACCTATTATCTTGTAAGCAATTGACAAATAAAAAAATAAATATTGACCTTTATCGTCCCAGCTGATCAGTGCAGAAGTGTAGATTGCTACTCCTCAGCTGTGTTACTCCCCTGAAATAACATAGTAGGTAAGGACTTTTGCATTATATTGACACGCACAAAATGCACAATCACCAAACCGGTTGTTATACCAGCAGCATGCCACCCCTGATTACAGAAGACACTAAAAAGAGACCTTTAGCCTGGGCTGAGGATTCCAAGCAGCCCTTTAGTTTATGCTTTGACTTCAATCTATTTCTTATTTCTTTGTGCACTTCCCAAGAGTCCGACTGATTGCAATGGTTTATAATACTGTCAAAGAAACTAATCAATTAAACCACCTGAACTAATGTGTTTTAAAAATTACCAAATAGTTCAAAATACTGAAAAGTGGTGTGCTCATTTTGTTTAACTTTTAATTTATTTCGACTAATGCAGATCAGTGTGGGAATTAGATAGAGAGGACTTATGAATTAACACTGGAACATATTACATAAATCAGGCATTCAGAGATCTATTACTTTGCTAGTGTTGAAACAAAATGCAAATGGAAGGATGCACTGAAAAATTAGAATAACGGAAATAATGAGGCAGGAAAAGTGGGAAATTTGCCTTTTACTTCAGACAGCAAAATATCCTGCTGAAGGTTGGATGGGAACATTCAGTAGTCATTTATTGCTCAGGTAAATTCACTTTGCAGATGTTTGAAAATACATCCAGGTCATTTTGTCTTCCAGAGTTGAGTTTTGACATTTGAAACAGATGCCAGCATTGGTAAGCCTTGCTGCAAATAGTATTCTTTATATATTTGGTTGCCTGTTATTCTCCATCAATTTCCAACAAAATGGATGATATGAATATTTTAGTCTTGCTTTATATAAATCATACTTTGGAAATTCTGTTTGAGGACAGAACCTTTCATCTTTAGAGCTTGACTTTTTCTTCAAAAAATTCAAAAGGCGGGCATAGTTTGGCTTCAGCAAGAAAAGGATCAGCAATAAAAAGGGACATTATATATTGTACTAACATCAGAATATGGAAAGCTTTTGACTTATTTCCATGTGTTAACATTTTTCTAAACATTTCTAACATTCTGCTTGAGATCCAAAGCAAAAATGGTCCCTGACAACTTGTGTCAGCTCCTATCAAAATATTTCTTGAATCATTTTAGCAGCACCTTCCTCAGAGGTGCTGGGCTAGAAACTAGGAGACTGTGAGTTCTAGTCCCATCTTTAACAGATTTTTATGTTTGTTCTTTCAAGTTCTTTATCAGAGCCGTGGTGCCGCCAGTGGTGGGATTCAAATTTTTTTACTACCGGTTCCATGGGCATGGCTTGGTGGGAGTGGCAGGGGAAAGATACTGTAAAATTTCCAAACAGAGGTGGTATTTGCTGGTTCTCCAAACTACTCAAAATTTCCACTCCCGGTTCTCCAGAACTGGTCAGAACCTGCTGAATACTACCTCTGGGTGGCGCAGTGGTTAGAATGCAGTATTGCCACCGCCTGCCAACATTTCAATTCTCACCAGCTCAAAGGTTGACTCAGCCTTCCAGCCTTCTGAGGTCGGTAAAATGAGGACCACAATTGTTAGAGACAATATGCTGACTTTGTAAACCACTTGGAGAGGGCTGTTAAGCATTGTGAAGTGGTATATAAGTCTAAATGCTATTGCTATCATCTTTATTGTTCTTCTCCAGTGATGCTCAGGTTTGGCTTTGTCCAGAATAGGATGCAATATTTTATATGCAGTTTGGCCATGCAAAATAGAGAGAAATGGTGACTTCCTTTCTTTTTGACATTATGATGTCATCAGGAACTGTCTTTGCTGATTTGGCAGTAGCATCACACTGTTGGCCAATGTTCAGCTTGATGTCCACACAGATCTTTTTCACAATTGGGATTTCCCCATCCTAAATTGATTTTCCTACCCAAATGTAAGCCTTCCCTTTTTTCTGCTTCTTGCCTAGTGTTCCAGTTTCTCAAGATCTTATTTCATCTTGATACTGCTCTCTAATTATAGTGATATTCGACCTGGAGCATCGTTAAGAGAATTATTTTGAAAAATTGGAAGAGTAGTAATATTATTGCTAGTAAAGACTGAATTCAAGAGACATGTGACATTCATTTTTTGGAAAGACAATTTTATCTGGTAATCAGTATGACTCAGTATGTTTTTCTGTGGTGTAGATTTTATGATATTTTGCAATATTGGACAATGATTAAAATTATTTACCATAAGATAGATGTAGAAATCTGTTGGGACTCCATGATTATAGTCTTCGTTTTTGCTATTGCTCCTTGAAATTCTATCATTTTTTTAAAAAAAAAAATCCCGTTCTTCTGTGCTTCAAGGGTACAACTCTGATCGCCCTGTAATAGATGCCATTTTGATATTTTTACCATTCCTTGTGAATATTCATGATTCATTTCTCAGAAAGATCCCAAAAGCAGCAACTACCTCCTCTGAGTGAAGGTATCTGTTGCTGTTTCTTTTTTAACTTCCAGGTTGATTTCTGTGCATTCATCCACAATGCAAACAGCTTCTTCTTCCTCTTCCTGATAATTCATTTAATAATGTCCAAAAGAACAAAAAACACACACACATATGAACATACATATACATATGCTATACAGAGGTGCGGTGCGGAGAACTCTCCATTCTTATTCCCAAGTTAAGAAAAGTAAGTCAACCCTTTTGTACCTCCTCTACCAATATCATCCCACTTTTAACCATGGTTCACGTGTGATATTAGCCTCACTGACCCAGATGCTCTGTGAATCATAACTGGAGAAACTTTCAAGCAAAATATGTGCATGCCAACATTCAATTCTTCTCACTCATTTTCCCAGTAACTGATATTCAGGGATATACTTTGCCTGATCCACAGTTTCTATGACTGGATAGTTATCGTGGCCATGCTCCATAAATTTATCCAGGCCTTTTTTAGCATAATCTAATTGGTGGCCATGTTTGTGCATTCTGATAGCCAATTTCATAATTTATCTACTATAAATTATTAAGAAAAGGCATTTGATGTTTTCTGTCCTAAATATGACTTACCATTTATTCACTGCATTAAATCAGTGGGAGATCTCTGTGTTGCTATTCTATATTGCATCCAAGTTTCAGAGCAGAAAATATCCTTTAATGTCAGACAATGGCAATGTGTTCTTATAAATATTGAAAAAGGGCAGCTTGAATTCTTTATAGGCATAGTTAAAACACACTGGGAAAAAAATGCAGTTTACTGTATTCACAGACTCAAACATGTTTGCTTCTTGTCTGAAATTATCCTGCTAATTTGTTTTTATTTAACTACCTTTTGCCACACGGTTTTTTTTTTTTCAGAAATCTGAGCACATACTTCACCATTAAAAATTCCCCCTGAAATATTGAACCCCCACTGAGAAAATTATCTCAAAAGGTTAACACGCTAAGGCTTAAATATAAAATGTCAATGGACAACTCATAGTCTCCCTTCCTCTTCTCCTTTTTATTTATTGTTTAAATCACCTGCAGACTAGTAATCAGAATTTTAAGTACCAAGGACACCCCCAAACATCAGGAATAGTTTGTAGAGTGGATGATTTTTGCTCTCCTTATGACTTATCTCTACGGAGATAAAGCTTTTACCTGGAGAAGCACTGTTTTTCTTTCCAAATTTTCCTCCATGAACTGTTCAAGGCAACAAGACAATTTAAATCAATGAACAATTGTCTTGGTGAAAAACGGAGGGCAGCAAGAATTAATGAAATGCTAGCTCTCGGTTTAAGCATTGCCACTGGGGTCTGATGTCAGTCATTGCCGTTCTGGAGGATGCAATGATAGCAGCCAGAAGTGAAAAGGAAGAAAATGGGAATGCCCATCTGCTTGCCTGCGTTGCAATGTAATAACAGGGACTGAGGTGGCCTCTCACGCATTGGGTCAGTGGCTGCTTGATATTACTGCTACTAGCACGACTATTTAACATTTATTGCTTCTTCACATCGGGGGCTAATATTTCAGCAGGGCTATAGAAAAATATAATTTTAAATCATTGTTATGCCTCTGTCCCTAATGGCAGGGCATAGGTGAAAATCATTAAGTGATAAACTATGGCCAGTCAAGGCAGGTGGATGGTAATATGCGGAGGGCAGCTTCTGAGGAACCACTCAAGGAGTAGCTTTGCTATAGGCTTGACAGTCTGTTGTGTTGTGGAAGGCAGATGTGTTATATGGACAGAAGAAGATTTGGCTAGAAAGTTGGGGTACATTCCTTCTCCTGATGCCCATATATACATAAATACGTCTATGTGTGTGTGTGTGTATACACACACACTCCTGTCCTATCCATACACACCCATACACACCCCTATCCATATCCTCTTTCTACTCTTCTACATTCATCATCAGAGCTGGTAGAAGTTGAGGGGATTTGGGGAGGGGTTTCCCAGACTTCTGTCTGGATCTGGTGATCTTTTCCACCTTTGTTTCCTTAACGATTGGTTTCTTCTTATCTATCTCCTAAAAGGATATTCTAAACAAGATTCCTGGATTTTTGTCCACCCTGCTTATGTGCCTACTTCATCACTAGTTATGGCAAGCTTCGGCCTAGTCTCACAGTGGTTTGGAGTTTCTTTGGATGTTTTAAAGCCAGTGTTAGCTCCAAGCAACTGCTTGTTTTATCCCTACAGATTTTGTTGTAGTTGAGCAATGAGAGGCTGAACCAGGGCATGGGTGCAACAATACTTTATTTAGGAAATAAAGGACTGAACGTGCTTGCCAAGCCTGGAACTGGCTCGCAGCGAACAGCGACTGGTTGGACCCCGCAGCCTGCTTTTATAGCTGGCTGCTGGGGAGAACCAGCCAATGAGAGAGGGCAACCGCCCCCGCAGCGCGAACGGACCTGGGTGGGAACTTCTTTAAGTTCCAAGGACATAACAGATTTCTTAGTAAAGTTTTTTTTTTTTTAAGGTGGCTTGCCCTTGCTTACTTCCTTGGGTTGAAAGAGAGGGACTGAATTTGTGCCTAAGGCAGAAACTAGAACTCACAGCCTCCCTGGCTTCTGGCCGGATGCCTTCACCAATACATCAGGTTGCTTTTTTACCCTTTCTAACTCTCAGATTGATATATACAGAACTGCAGTATTAGAATAGATTTGAATGACAGATGATTACTGTTATATCTGGGCAGTGGGTCCCAAGGAGAGACGAGACTCGAAATAGTGACAACAGCTCTTTATTAGGAAACCAGATACTGAGACAAGACTCCCAGCCGAGGCAGCTCCTTTTATAGAGCTGGCTGCGGCTAGGCAGCCTATGACATGCATTTGAGCTTGCCGCGCTTGGTTTTACCCAATCGCGGCAGCCGAATAAGAACCAATCAGAACGCTTAGTTCTGTCCAATCACGGCCCGGCTTTTCCGGACCAATAGGAATGCAGGCCTACAAGCCTGCTAGTATGGAACACCCCTCCCCTCTTGGTTCCGTCCAAGGGGCAGGGTAACGTAATCACGCAAGTAGGCGGGTCTTCGTACCTGTCTACTAGACTTGCGCAGTTCACAGTGTCTCTGTTCCCCATCGAGTTTGGACGGGCTCTGCGTCGCTCTCAAGCTGCAAGATGGAACTGCCTGAAAGGGTGAGCCAGTCCTCTGGCAGCGACTCCCGCCTGGTCATTCCGGGGTGGCTTGAATTGTTTGCTCTGCTGCTCCCGCTTGGGCTCTCTGGGATGGTGGAGCTTGTCTGGCTGCTGCTTCCAGGCGAAGTGCCCGTCTGCCACGACTCCCTTCTGGCTGGTAAGTATTGTTGGTTTTTGTTTAATGTCTGTGGGGGGTGTTCTACTTGTACAGATGTTCGTTCATTTTCTGAACTTGAGGTTTCCCCCCTCCTCTGATTTCTTGGTTAGAGTCTATGAGGGGGGAAGCGGCCTGCCTGGATCTTAACTGGTCGATATGATGTTTCCACGACCTCCCATCGGTGGTCTCGAGCCAGTAGGAGTGGGGGCCTGTGACGGGTGATTTTTGCAGGGATCCAAAGTGGGTCCCCTGTAAAGTTTTTGGCAAATACAGTGTCTCCTACCTTGAAGGCGCGGTGCTTGCTGCTGGAACCAAGGGTTTTTTTCTGGAGTGTAAGCAGGGTGCAGGTGGTCTAGAGGTGACCTGAGTCTTCTGCCCATTAATAGCTCTGCTGTACTCTTGTTGGTGGTGGTATTTGGTGTGATATGTTGTAGAAGAAGCATCCTGGTGATCTTCTCGTGGATGTTGCCATGTTCCATTTTGTGCAGAGTTTTTTTTGTAAATTGAACCATGCATTCAGCTCTACCATTCGCTGCCGGTGAGCTGGTGATGTCAATGCATGTCGGATGCCGCGGTCTGCCAAGTATTGTTCAAAAGCTAAGGCAGT
Organism: Pseudonaja textilis; assembly: GCF_900518735.1. Next base: position 14,917,895 of record NW_020769321.1, on the reverse strand, counting down.
AAATTGTGGCCCATTGTCAGAAACGATAACATCTGGCAGACCATGCATTGCGAAAAGTCTATTTAATTTCTTGATGACAGCTTCTGTGGTGGTTGTCTTCGTTGTGCTCACCTCAAGCCAATTTGAATAAGTGTCAACAGTGATTAAGAAGGTGTGCCCCTTGGTTTGCCCTGCGAAGTCAATATGGATGCGCGACCAAGGGCCTCTGGGTGTTTCCCATTCTAATGGTGGGGCCTTAGGGGGAGCCGAGCAAGTCTCTTGGCATCTGTTACAAGCGGCGACCCAGGTTTCAATTTGCTTGTCCATGCCTGGCCACCAAGCATAGCTCCTGGCCAGGGCTTTCATGCGCACAATACCAGGGTGCCCGTCATGCAGCAAGTCTAAAACTTTTTTCTGTAGTGTCTCTTGTATTACTACCCAGTCTCCCCACAACACACAACCTTTTTGCGAAAAGAGTTCAGTTTGCTGGTTTTTAAACGGTTTAAAAAGTTCATTTGGCTCGGTTTCTGGCCTTTTCCTCTCCACCCAGCTGAGAACTCGTGCCAAGCATCTGTCCTTCCTAGTTTCATGGGCGATGTCTTGCATGGTTACTGGTGACATGGAGATTGTTTCAATTTGCAAGACTGGTAATGTGGGTGCTGGGTCCTCTTGCAATTCTGGCAAGGGGGAGCGGCTTAAGGCGTCGGCGTGAGAGATTGTCTTGCCAGGGCGATGTATCAATTTGTAATTATAAGCGGCAAGAAATTCAGACCATCTTGTCATTCTAGGTGACAAGATTTGTGGAGTGGGTTTGTCACCCGCCAATATGCCAAGTAGGGGCTTATGGTCTGTAATAATGGAAAATGTCCTACCATAAATGTATGCGTGGAATCTCTTTACTGCTGAAACAATGGCGAGGGCTTCTTTGTCCAGCTGGCTATAGTTCCTCTCTGGCTTGGACAATGTTCTGGAAAAGAATGCAACAGGGGCTTCCGTTCCATTTGGTAAACGTGGCTCAGGATGGCACCAACCCCGAAAGGCGATGCGTCGCAAGCAACAGTCAGAGGTAACATTTCATTGTATTGCATGAGGACTGCGTCTGAAGTCAAAAGGTTTTTTATCTGGTGAAAAGCATGCTCTTCTCACCATCCCCATATCCAGGAAGCCTTTTTATCGAGGAGTCTATGCAGAGGTTCTGCGACAGTTGCTTTCTGGGGTAGAAAAATGTTATAGAAATTAATGAGTCCGAGGAAGGCTTGGAGATCCGTTTTGTTCTTTGGTCTGGGGGCGTTTTTGATGGCTTTCAATTTTTAATCTGTGGGGTGAATTCCTTGTTTGTCAAGGAGGTAGCCAAGAAATTCAACCCTTTCGGTGCATAATTGGCACTTTCCCTCTTTCACCTTGAGGCCAGCATCTTTGAATTTCTGTAGGACTGCCCTCAGTCATTTTTCCAATTGTTTTTTTGTAGGGGCTGCTACCAGGACGTCGTCGAAATAGGGCACGACTCCTTTAATTCCCTGCAACAATCTCTCCATTAGACTTTGAAAAATGCCCGGTGCGACGCTGACCCCAAACTGGAGCCAGTTACATTTGAATGCCCCTCTATGTATCACTATTGTTTGGGCTTCAGCGGTTTCAGCATTGACTGGCAGTTGTTGATAAGCTTGAGCCAGGTCGAGCTTTGCAAAGACCTTGCCACCCCCTAGTGAGTGCAGGAGATGTTGGACTACTGGCACCGGGTAGGCGCTCTGCTGCAATGCGTGGTTGAGGGTGGCCTTGTAGTCACCACAAATTCTCAGGGAGCCATCGGGTTTGATGGGGGTGACAATTGGGGTCTTCCAACGGGCATGATCGATGGGTTCTAACACACCTTGCGCTATTAGTTTGTCTAATTGTTCGTCTATTTTAGGCTTGAGTGCAAAAGGCACACGGCGCGGCTTGAGACAGATGGGAGCAATATCAGGGCTGGGATTAAAGGAGATAGGGGACCCCTTGTACTTGCCTAGATGTTCACTGAAGACTTCTTGGAAGTCCTGGATGAGTGTTGTTTCCCAGTTTCCGTCTTCTGTGTGGTTGATGCCTGCCATCTCGATCCCCAATGGTGCGAACCACTGCAACCCGAGTAGGCTGGGTCTGTCTTTATCGGCAATTGTGAGTGGTAGGATGGTGGTGTGGTTTCTGAACAAGACTTGAAAATGTCCAGTGCCGGAATGCGATTACCTTGATAGTCTCTTAATATTAGCTTCTGGTCGCTAAGCTCTTGGCAGCGGATGCTGGGAATTAGTCTTTTGATGGTCCTCCAGGAGACCATAGAGAGGGAGGAACCAGAGTCTACCTCCATGGTGCAAGGCTGATTCTCGATGTTGACCTCTACACATATTTTTCGTGCGTCTATTGATGAAGCATGGCCGATGGTGACTGTTTGGTGCGTTTCTTCTCTTCTGGGTGCCTCGATGAACTTCCTGGGTCAGCTGTCCCAGTTCCATTGGCTGTCATTATGGTGGTACTGGTTTATAGTGGGGGTGCCATCTCTTCTTCTTGGGCTGTTTCCCCGTCGTTGGGGGCTGGAATTTCATTTGTTATGGCATACTTTGGCAATATGCCCTCGCTTTTCGCAAAAACGGCAAACAGCGTCCAGGAACTTGCATTCAGAACGCAGGTGATTTCCTCCGCAGCCGGCACATTGGTAACTCGACTTATGACCGCGCCGGTCTCGTCGCTCGCGTTCCGACTGAAGTCTGTGAATTTCTTCTTCTTCGCTGTCAGAGGGGAATTCGATGTCGCCGTGGTGGGTGGATGCTGCGTGTTTGTCTGCTGCGGTTGCCGTCTTGCTGGTGGGTTGGCGGTCATTTCTGTTTGAACACCGCATTTGCGCCGCTGACTTACAGGTGGCCTCGGCCGGCTTTCATGTTTGCTCCCTTTAAATTAAATGAACTAGAGAGAAATTAAAGAGAGTGATCAGAAGGAGGGATTACAAATTCCTTTGGGGCATATCGGAATGGAAAGTTTGTTTTCCTGTTTTCATTTTTTCAAAAGTTCCTGAATTTGCTGAAATCAGGTAAGATCCTTTTGCGTCTGGCAGAATTTTCTGATGAATGATCACCTACCCGATCATGTAGTTTTGCTCAAATGATCACTGTGTGAACGGATGTCTGGGAGAGCCCTCTCACACTGTGGGAAAGCATGGGGTTTAATGTTTAAGTGACAAATACAGGCCTCCCTCAGCAACCACCTGGAATTTCCCTAGAAATCGTTATGGCAGTTAGCCAGGGTGTGGGGAGGCAGGAATTAAAATACACTTATTTTTTCAGTGAGTAAAAGATGTAAGCCAGCATTGAGCTCAATGTTAATTGTTGTGCAATGTTTTGTAAATTGCTGTATAAATTGAATGAAATCGGTGGGATTACCTACAAAACTGTAACATCCTAATAACTTGGGGGGGGGGAGTCTAAAACATGGGGGTGGGGTTTCACTTCTTATGTCAGCTTTGGAAGCTATATTAGCATCAGAAGCTTCCACGCTGCCACATTCTTGAGCCTGGGAAAATGGAAGGGGGGAATTTCATGGAGAGTATGTGGTTAGACATAGTAGCATTCTTCTTTAAAGTCAAGGTCATGTTATTCCTGCACCTGGCTGAGGAATGGTTGTGGGGATGTCTCAAGTTGGGACGGATGGTGATTGGGGCACCATCTGTCCGAATGAGGGGTGCTAGGGGTAGATTTGTAATTTTTTTTACTTATTGGAGGGAAACACGGAACATTCAGATTCAGGATTTCCCAGATGTGCCAGTTTACTATTCTAATAAAAGGAAACTTGGAGAACATGTTTGTCTCGGTTGGAGTTGAGTTTTTCTAAAACGCTGACATCCTATTTGCCTTCAGAGTTCTATCATCCCATCACTCTTTGTTTGACAACATTGAAAGACTAAGGGAATGAATTCTCAGTAATATCTTCTGGTGGTATCTATTATCTCTTAATTTTAAAAAATGGTGTGGAAGTGTAGCCATTTTAAGTGCATTGGGCAGTAAGAGATATGAGGGTTGAGATCTGATAGACTTATAGCTAGAGTAGAGTATTTTTTTTTTAATTTGATGGCTGCTGGAATATATAAATGTCCAAGTTTCAGGATTCTGCTTGTGAAGTGTGCTTTTATCTGTTGTGTAAAGAATAATTGGATTAATTATCAGGCACATTTACTATTCTGAGATTTGTGGGTAAACATAGCTCCTTTTCAGATATATTCCTTTGTTATTTGGAAACTTGTACATAGTGACTACATTCATAGAATATGAATAAATTTGGTTGTGCCCCCCCCCCCCCCATCATATGCTTCTCATAAGATGTCCAAGGATACTTTAGATATATACAATTGCTCGACTGCATGGTCTTTCTGCCCAATGGAAAAAATGCAAACATTTTTAATTTTTGAGATGAAGAAGCTTCTTGGATGCGAAGTGAAAGGTCTTCAAAGAAAAAAAATCCGAAAGTCCAGTTGCCTCTTAAAAAAGCACTTTTGGGACAACCATGACCTGAATGACTGAGAATCTCCACAGACGTAATTTTTAAGACAAATATACAACTTATGTATATGAAGTATGCAGATATTGAACTTGTTATCATTATAGCTTCATGATATATTCATTATGCAGAAGTCAGGGGTTAGAACCCATCACTCTGAAGTACTTCCAAAGGATGTGTAGATTGTCAGTATGAATCTAACACCCATCTTTTTGACGCATTATTCCAGTCCATTTGTAGAGATAGGTACAACAGATTTTTTTTTATGTTAAAAAAAAAGTATTCATGTTCTCTTGCAATTTTCTCTAATTTATGGGCTTTTGAACCCATATTGTGCAAAGTTATGATAAATACTATAGAATATCATATTTATATACTTTTTCCTGATGTAGACCTTTTAGGCACATTTATATTATTTAGCTATAATACATTTCACAGAAATAAACTCATGTTTATAATTTGTTTTTATTATACACTATCAGACACTACAGCTGTGCAATAACCTAGAATTAGGAGGAGGTGTTTTAAAACATGAACCCAGTGATTGTCTGCAGCTCATGAAAGAAACTGCATTGTTTTCCAACAGCATGGAGGCTACTGTGAGGAGGCTTTCTTTCTAGCCACGGTAGCTTGGAAATGATGCAGCTGCTTTCATGAGTTACAGATGTTGCCCTCCTCTGTATTCTGAAATAATGTTTCTAAGTCAAATCCAAAGCATTGCACAGCACTTTCTGGAAAATTTTAGATATCTCTTTCACAAACCACTGAGGGAATATGTGTTCTTTTCATGAGAAAGAATGATATACTAACAAGACCACTAGGCACAAAGTTGGAAAAATACAAAAATACCGGCAATGGAGAAGTGGACTGTGAAGATGATAGAAATGGCTAAGTTAACCTCTTGGATTAGGGACGGAACAACTACTACATTTATAAAAGACTGGTAACTCTTTATGGACTTTAAAAAAAATAAGCAAAAACGAATGGGCAGTTTCAGAATTTATTGACTAAAAGTGGTTGTTTATGGGAAGAAGGAACCAATGTATTCTGGGAGGTCAGAAATGGTATTAACCATGTTTGCAACTGCAGCAGAGAAAATTGGAAGTTGCTTTTTAAAATCTTTGTTCTTTTTTTTTTTATCTTTTACTATTTCTCACTTTTTCTTATACTTTTTCATATCTTTTTCTGTTTTCTAATTTTCTCTTTACAATTCTGTAGTTTTTAATCTTGTATTCTTGGTTCTTGGATCAGGTTCTATGGCAGACTAGTCATATTCAAAGGAATGGAGATGGCATTACAGCAGTTATCAGTGGCCAGGAGTGAATTTGGCTGGCTGAGTCTCTCTGGATAAAGGAGAAACAAAGAGATCACCTACTTTCACCTCAGACATCTGCTTCTCATGAGGAAACTGTGGCGATCAAAGGATCTTGTCATCTTGTGAGTACAGCAGTGGGGATGAAGGAGAGTTAGCGTGCGCATAAGCGCAGTCTTTTTAAGGACATTAGCTTCGCCCAAAGCCTCATTTTCTTAATCACTTTTAGATGTAATTAATATACAAGTTAAAGAGAAGCCTTTGAACCAGCAATAGAAAATAAACAACCACTGGGTGAGTCAGCCTTTCCTCCAAATTATAAAAAGAAAAGAAGAAAATGACATCTTTAAAGAGCTTAAATTAATAGCAAAAGGCTTGCAAAAATTTTGACTTAAGAAAGTTATAAATGGGTGGGAGGGTGGAATAAATTTGAAAGGTTAATATTTTGTCAAAAGTGCTTTTGGTATTATTTAGAATTAACTAGATAAAAAGATCAGGCATTTCTATCAATGTTGATCATTTAACATCAAAAGGAAAAGACTATTAGTGGGATTTATAAAACAAAGAGATAAATGTAATATAAGGTAGACTGTGTGGTAAAACTACAAATAATTTAGCTTTCAATAGTTTTCATATCCACAGTTAAGAAAAAGATTTAAGGTAGATAAGAAGACATTTGAAACTGAACTTCAGAAGACAGAATTTGGAGTTGAATATGCACAAAAGATGAACATAGAAGTGCTAAAATATACAAATTTACTAAATTTACTAAAATTTGAAGAGGAAGAAGAACAAGTAAAAGGCCATATGATAAAATGGGCTAAAAACTTTGGATATAATGTTGGTAGAATGGTAGGGAAACATGGCTGAAAGGACTGAAACATATATGATATTACAACTTAGACAATTTTTATAAAGTGATGTATCATTGGTTCATGATTACAGAAAAATGATACAGAATGAGGAAAAAAATGCCTTATTTTTGCATCTGATGTATTTAATTTAATTAATAAATAATCTTATTTAATTAAAAATTATACTAATTTAATTTATTTATTCTCTTCTGACATGAGTCTTCTAATTATCTCACCTCAGGTAATGAACTGATTTGGAAGTGACTCATATTAAAGCATGAGGCCAGTCCATTCACTGTTATAAAATCTAATCAGAATACCATTAGTATTTAAAATGTTTATCCTGTATTTTCTCCTAGCTGCAGAAAATCTCTCCAGTCCCAACATTAGGGACTGGAGAGATTTTCTGTACATGAGAACAGTACAGAACAATAACAGGATTTTCATATGACCTCAGGATTTTAAATTGTTTAGCATAGCATATCTGTGATGTTTTAATAAAAGGTGTAGCATGAATGATTTTCCCACCTCAGTCAAGGTGAGGAAGGCAAAGCCCCTTGAATGGTGATGAGGAAAAAGAAAGAAAGAAATAAGATGGAAAGACTTGGGGACTGAAATGTGACACTCATCTATTCTTTAATCTTTCATAAGGCTTTGACTCTTCTGTAACCTTTGTTGAGACGGCACACAAAGTCACAGTACTGTACACATCTCCTGTCACTCTCCAAGACACATATTGCAATGTTTATCTTTTTATCCATATGCCCTGTGTGTTTTCATGTGAGTACTTTTATAGCTGGCTTTTTCTCACAGCTGGCTTTATTCTCTTTGACACTGTGTTGTACTGGCACAGCTTTGTGACAGCTGCAAAATATGTTTCAGATGACATGTTTGACTTTGGTGACATGACAAGGAAAATAATTTAAAGTTTCTCCTTCTTGAACAGAATACTTAACAGGTCATCAGTAACTATCAGATGATAGAAACTGCTATTTGGGATCCAGATGAGTTCTGGAAGGCATCTTGGGTGGTTCTATATTAATGAAATAATCCAAGAATGTGATGTCTAGTTATATTATGGAGATGTTGTATTTCCTAACTCATGTGCTGAAAGCAATTTTCTTCCTCTTTTACACTAGAGCAAACTATACAAGTAATATTATAATAGGTTAATTCTTCTGACAGGGGGAAAAGTTACCTCCATTTACAGCAGATGGCAATGAGTAAAAGTCAGTTTCCATATTATTTTTTCATGATGGTGCCAGCATTCCCAGAATAATTTAATCACTCTGTAACTGAAAAAAAAATCTGTATACATGCAGCTTTTAAAACAAAAATATAGCCATTCTTATGCATGAGGGAAAAAAGCCACTCTTGCAATATTTTCAGTATGCTAGATTGTGCATTTTACAGAGCTTGAATAAATCTTATTTTAATTCATTTCATTTATATTAAGAATGTTCATACGTGATACAATGGCTCTCAAATAGCAATATGTATGGAACTGGATTATTCAGAGCTTCCCTTAACAATAAAATAAAAGTTGTCCACCTAGTAATATTGTCCTGAAGCAAAACTACTAAATGACCAATACTGGTGTACAATTAAAACATAAAAGTCGATTAATAAATTCTTTATCTTTTACTAATTGGGTATTTAAGGTCCACCTTTTCCTTATCTTTTTTCTACCCTTCCAGATTATCTGCAGAGGATTGTGATCTGCCCACTCATTTGGTAAAATTTCTATCTCTTTTAGTTCATTTGCTATTTCTCCATTCATCCAAGCCATAGCAATCTGTGTCCAAAGTCGGCGTGGGCTTGAATAGAATGTGAATTGTTTTTTATCTGGGTTTAGCTTCCTCCATATATCTATCAAATTTAGTTCGGTCATCATTTCTAATCATGTTTTTGGTAGCTCTCTCTTCTTCTCCCCCCCCCCCCCCCCCCCCGTGGTCTTTTTGCTGGTCTAGTCTTTCTTATTTTTTCATGTAAATGTGTAAAAAACTCCTTTTGGTTTTCGTTGAGGGCATAAATTACAACTAGTAAGGTTGGCTTTAAATTAATCTAGATTTGTAAGAATTTTTCAGAATTAAATCTGCCTTCATATTATCTTTAACATATATTGCTATCCCCTTCTTTTTTCTGGAGTCTGCAGGTGCAGTATACAATTTCCCTTGTTTGGAACATTCTATATATATTTTTGGCAGGTTTCCTAATGTGGGTTTCCTGTAGGCATACTATATCCATGTTCTGTTTAATTAATTTAATTAATATTCTTTTCCTTTTCGTCGCTGAATTTAGACCATTTATATTAATCAATAATATTTTCTTCTCTTCCATTTCTAGTTGAGTCTCGCTCTATGTTTTGTAGTTGCCCTAGTTTCTCTTTCTGGCTGATAGACTGTTGGTATGAATGGATTGAGCGAAGACAGACTATATAATAAATGGTATAGGTAGATTAGTAGTAGCTGTAGTAAATATATATTCGCATTAGATATCAATTATAAATATTGCACAAAACAATGTTACAAACAGGAAATCACAAACTGTCGATGTTGAAAAGTTTTTAATTTATTCTTTGTGTTGTTCGTGTTGTTTTAATTGTAAAATTAATAAAGTTTATTAAAATAAATAAATAAAACACAAAAGGCATATAAATATTGCACTCCAATAGGAGGCCCTTAAAATAGGAATAAAATAATTTAAATTTAAAAGTTGGGAGTGGGTCCTCAGGATGCTAGCCAGCCTCATATCATATATGTGTGCTTCTCTGCAAGGCAGGTCTTCAAACACTTCTGAAAGGCCAGGAGAATGGGGGCTCACTCATGTCTGGGGGAAAGAATATTCCAAAGGCAAGGGTGATCTCAGAGAAGACAATTCTTTTAACTGATGGTCGTCCATAACATACCCTCTCTGCCTGATTGGATGGGAAGGGCCAATATAATGGGGAAAAGTGTATTCCATAGCTAAGATTGTTGCCACCTAACAGGTATCTAGATTTTTGCAGCCCAAGATCTGTTAGCCCTGCTTATAGTAATCAATGACTTGGGTATATCTAAGTGTATAATGACTATAAATGTTGTACTGAGGACCTGATGGTCTAAGGCTGGGAGTGTGAGAAAGACATCGTTGTATAAATCACCTATTAATGTCAAGACAGGATATAGAATGATTTGTGGTCAGGATCCTTCCTGTGCCAGGCAAGGGTTTCTTTAAATTTCACAGTACTTTTGTGAATGTGCGTGTATATTTCTATATATTTGTTGCAAAAGTGATAATATGGAAATGGCTTTAAATGGGACATATTGGAGATTTGAAATCCATGCTTATGGTGGGTTGGGTAATCTGCAAGTTGGAAAGGCTGTAAAAGTCCAGTAGTCGACTTTTTTGTTTGTTTGTTTTAAGATGCACGTGACCAATCTCCTGATCCCAGGTGGAGACTAAACTTCACAGATTTTTGAAAGGACTCTTTACTCCACAAATGACTTCTCGTTCTGGTAATTTATTTCACAATTTGATCATTTTTTAAATTAAAGTTTTACAAAATAGATATAAATGGCACAAACTAATAAATAAAGAAGAGAGGGAAGGAAGAATTTTTTCTAATAATCAAAATTACAAATTGTAAGTACATATTTTTTTCTGTTTCTTAAATTTGTTGAAAACTGTAAAATCTTTTATCTAAATTCTGTTTATAGTTTTCTCTAAATAATAACATAATTTATAATAAATTTATTAATATATAAATACATTAATTAATGTTATAATCTCTTTGAGAAAATTGTAATACTTCTTGGTAGATCAGCCATTTATGTTTGTTTATTATTTCTCATCTATAAATGCTTCTTGTGCTGAAAGCCATAAGCATATTTTCAGACAAATACGCCATACTCCAAAAATAGCCCATGTAACATAATGAATTTTAATGTCTTCATGTACCTTAACTTTGTCACAGCGTAGATATCTATGTCATCCAAATCTCAAATCATGATCCTCTAAATCTAGTAACTGTCGGTTTTTTAACATCACCCATTCTTTCATCCAAACTAATCAACAAGCAGCAAAATATAGTTTCAAATACAGTTTCAGATCTGATAAGCCCAATGCTCTCTTTCCTTTGCGTATGGTAATGCCTTATATTTAAGTTGTGGGATTTTTTTCCCCTCTGGCCATACACATTTAGATATATCTCCTTCTGCCATTTTAAAATGGTGCATAACATTTTTGTTTTGACAACTGAGTTGTCAAATCTGTAGTCTGTAAGGAGTGTGCATAAATTCACCACCATGCCTCCCGCCCCATTTATTCATATCTATTTCCTGTATTCTTACTCATGTTTATACTTATACCTACTATCATGTAAGCGATTGACAAATCAAATCAAATAAATAAATAAATAAATAAAACTTTAATCTTAATGACAGAAATTCTGCCCAACAATGACAGTTGTATTTTGCCCCATCTTGACATATCTTTTTTAATTTCATACTATCTCTTGACATAATAGTTTTGAAATAACTTGCAATCCATCATTATTTAAGTTATACCCCATTATTTTACCTTTTTTTCAATATTGAAATCTGTTTTATTCATTAGGTGTGTTTGGTCTTATAACTTCATTTTTTTATTAACATGTTTTCTTTTTGCCTTCTGTTTATTAATCTTAAAATATGTTAATAACCTAATTTTTTAAATTTATTCATTATAGGTTCAACATCCTTTAAAGGGTCTGCCAAAATCAAAACCAAGTCATCTGCAAAAGCTCTTAACTTGTATGACTGATTCTTAATATTTACATGAACAGTCCTCTCATCCTTTCTTATAATATTTCAAGAACTAAAATAAACAAGAGAAAAGACAGTGGACAACCTTGTTTTGTTCCCTTTTGTATCTTACATGGCTTAGTTAAGTTTCCATTAATGATTATTTTTGTTATTTGTGAAACAAATCAAGAAGGCTTTTGATAATTTGAACTGAACTTTTATAAAATTCTCCCCAAAATTTATATCTTCCAAAACCTTAAACAAAAAAGTCAAATTCAAATTGTCAAAAGCTATCTCTGCATCTAAAAAGATCAATATGGCTTGTTTTTTACTATGTTGTTCCAAATATTCCAAAATATTCAACACAGTTCTAACATAATCTTTCAACATTATCTTTTGAAGTCAAATCTTGTCTCTCTTTAGATATTACTATTAAGCTGGCCTCTTTCCAAGTCTCAGGTATGCTTTTCCCTGTACAAAATATTTCATCATACTTTGTAAAGGTTGTAAATGTTCATTCTCAAAATTCTTATAATACAGATTTGATATAATACAGATTTCTTCTGGGCCAAGCATCTTTCCTGATTTGTTTTTTCTGATTGTCTCTGAGACTTTCCACATCATTATAGGCCCATTTATAAGTTATCTTTGTTCATCTGTAATATTCAGTAAATTTTGTTTTTAAAGATCTTCATCTATGACTTAGACTTAGAATAACTTTATTGTCACTTTGAATGTACACTAATTGGTATACATTAAAATAAAATCTCATTGCATACAAGTCTCTATTTTATACAAGGGAAGAAATATCCTTTATACGGGTTACAATAATTTTGATAAAATGTTTTTATATGGAGATATCTCTGATTTATAATTTAATATCATTTTCTTTTCTTTCTTTTCACAATTTAGAAATAAGTCCTCTTCCTAGTTTATTCACAGATTGCTTTATTCTGCATAACTCAGTTTTATTTCCATTTCTCTTATTGTTAACATAGATAACTGTTCCTGTAAAATCTTAATTTGATGGGAGATACTTTTATTCTCTCCCTCATTTCTTAACTCTTCTTTTTATTTCATTCAAAATATTTTATATTTTCTCTTGCCTCTTCCTCTAAACTTCAAAATTATATTGTATCAGGTAATCTCTAATAAAAAGGTTTACTTGCATTTGTGACCATAAAATCTGTTTTTTTTTAAAGAAAACTTTTAAATTTCTTTTTGCAATCCTCAACAACATTTTTGTGTAGCAACTCTTTTTTTAGCATCCACCTGAAATCAATAGATTTTATTTTCTAAATCAAACTCATAGGATTATGATTTGGCAAAATATTTAATAAAATCCCTATTTGAAAATTTTTAATTGCCAAGTCTCTTGAAGTCCAAATCATGTCTATTCTTTTTAAAAAAAAATCTGTCTTGCTGAAAAATAGATATATGCCCTTGAATTACCAATCTTCTTCAATTTATTTCACAATTTTAAGACCTATTATGCAGTGGTGGGATTCAAATTTTTTTACTACTGGTTCTGTGGGCATGGCTTAGTGAGTGTGGCAGGGGAAGGATACTGTAAAAACTCTAGTCAGAGGCGGTATTTGCTGGTTCTCCGAACTACTCAAAACTTCCGCTACCGGTTCTCCAGAACTGGTCAGAACTTGCTGAATGTCACCTCTGCTATTATGTCAATGTACATTTTTAGTGACTTTTCTTTTTCCAGGTGATTGCTTATATCATTGCATGTATATCTTTAATTCAAAGGGCAGGTTACATATTTGTGCATTAAATAATAGACTAGAATAATAGAATAAAAAATTGGAAAGGACCTTGAAGGTCTTCTAGTCTTTGCTGAATGCAATGTCTCTTCTGTCTACTTCAAGAAATAATAAGAAAGAACATTCACCTCTGAATCCTGAAAAACGTATGGTTTTGCTCTGTGCCTTACAGCAATCTTGGTAAGGACATTCAGATGAAAGAAATGATGAGTAGGAAATGATCTGAGAAGAGGCCAGAGACAGCAAGGTATCTATTTATTTATTTTTATTTATTTATTTTTGTCAATTGCTTACAAGATAATAGGTATAAGTAAAAACATAGTTATGAATACATGGATACATATAAGAAAAATAAAGAGAAAAGAGAAGAAACAATAGGACAGGGACGGTAGGCACGTTGGTGCACTTACGCACGCCCCCTACAGACCTCTTAGGAAAGGGGTGAGGTCAATAGTAGATAGTCTAAGGTTAATCTAGCTACTTGCAGCCAAAAATGAGCAGCTGCGTCCCAAAGGAGATGAATCTATAGAGTTCTTTGGTTGTGAGCTGTGCTAGAAATAGTTATGAGATCATCATGTATGTGACAAGTAGCACAAGTTATTAAAATAACAGTTGCACGACATTACATGAAATCATTGCAAGCTAAGGGTTAAATTATTCCTATCATCTTAACAGAAGTCACAGCAGAGGTCAATCAAAGTGCACAGCAGATTAGTTTTGACAATAGAAGGGAGACTTTTTTTGTCAATCTACTTGATATAAAGATTTTGTCATATTTTGCTGTAGTTCTCTCACTGCCTTAGAAGCCTGGTCTGATTTTTCTTTTAATGTGTACAAACTAGTTTATAGCAATCATATTCCTATGGCCTTGTTCAATATTGTTTATAACTCAGCACAGTGAGTTTATGGAACTCTTTTTCTTGTGGGATGCATTCTGCTTTCTTCGGGTATTTTGTTGATGGAGTTGTGAGTAGATGTTACAGAGGTATTCCTTACAATGTTGTGTAAATTAGGGCTGCAAAAACTCATATTGCCACCAGATCAGATGTGGCATTCAGCAGGTTCTGACAAGTTCTGGAGAACTAGAAGCAGAAACTTTGAGTAGTTTGGAGAACCGGCAAATACCATCTCTGACTGGCCCCACCCCCATCTATTCTCTGCCTCCCAAGTCCCAGATGGTCTTCTTTTGTTGCCCTGCACAGGACAATGGAGCTGGAAAATAGGTTAGTGGGGTGGGGAGGGAATGGGATTTTGCAGTAACCTTCCCCTACCATGCCCACCAAGCCATGCCCACTAAGCCATGACCGCCCATCAAGCCATGCCCACAGAACCAGTAGTAAAAAAATTTGAATCCCTCCACTGCACAAGATACATGCAAAGTGATACAGAAAAAAACTATCTCTGAGGACATTTAAGAGAGTTTTTTGTCTGGTGTGGGTGTGTGGGTATGGGTGTGTCCCATATTTTTGCAGCATAGATTTTGTAGTCCTAGTAAATCTCTATCCCGTTTTTGTATTTGCTACATAACAGATGCATTAACTATTTTGAAGGATGGCTATTATTAATGTGGAAGTATCATCAAATATGTGCTCTATATTCATATGGTTTATGTCAGAGTGTAAGAGGATATGATATCATGTTTAGAATCATCAAATCATAGAGCTGGACAAGAACTTGGAAGTCTTCTAATCCAACTCCCTACCCAAGGCAATAATTCGGTGTGAGACACATCAGGCCCCGTTTGAGAAGGAGAGGGCTGCAGGCCACTATCTCCCTCTTGAAATGCAATTTAGAGGCTTTCTTTGCAAAAGACTTTATGAAAAGCCTTGTTTTATCCTTCAAAGAACAATATTTGAAGGGCTTGGGTTATTTGAAGGACCATCTTTCCTAGTCACATTTAACCTGACCCACCACTGCGGGAAGGCAGCAACGGCTCACCTAAGCTGGTCCATCTGATGGGGCCAAGAAGAAGGGTTTTCTTTGTGGTAGCTCCCTCCCTATGGCATCTCATCCCTGGAGAGATTAGTTCCCCTACCCTGACACAAGGCCCTGAAGTCTTGTTTTGCTAGTGGACCTGGAGATCCCAGGGTGGGATGAAGCCCATTAAATAGTTCGTTTTATTGTTATCACCAGAGGGACAGGAGTTGTTGTTGTTGTTATTGTTACCATTATCATTATCATTGGCTTTTATCTTTGTAAATTGCCTGAAGTCATTGAGAGTGAGTTAGATGGCCATATACATTTTCTTAAATAAATAAAAAATAGATTAGTAATGAGTAGCCTCTTTAAAATTCAGCCTTCCAGGCAACTTTGAGGAGAAAGTAACCATGTGAAAAATAGCGAACCAGACTAGAAAGAGAGCACCCCAGAATCCCTTCAGCAACAATGTTTGAGCTGATATAGATAGTTCTTTTTTACAGTCATTTTTGGGGGGATTTAATGCTATGTTTTGCTGTGAAGGTCTGGCCACAGCCATAGAATCATAGGGCTGGAAGGACCCTGGAGTCTCCTAATTCACACACAGACACCGGCCTCCACTCAGGAGATACTTTTTCCAAAGGGTTTGCTACTCAACGTTAAACACCAGTTACTCAGTGGATTATATGATCAGATTGTTAATATATTTCCTTGATGTCTATAGAGGGAACAGGATTGCATTATCTCAAATTGCTACATAGATTATACTGAAAGTCTCTCAAGATTATTTGCTGAGTGCCAATTTTAATGAATCACATATGTCTTTCTTGATTAGGTCCATTTTATCCCCTTTAATCTTTTTACCATCCTATTAGTTCGATTTTTCATATCCCAATATAAAAAAAATTGCCAATGAGATGGTAACTTATCAATTGGTTTACAATACAATTTGCAATTTAGAAAGTTGAAAACTATAATTTCATGCATGTAAATTAATGGTGTTAAGAAGAGCATTCTAAACAAAGCTAGACAAGGGAAAGTTTTGTTTGTTCTTTCCACAATTGCATAGAGAAGTAGTCTAATGTGTACTGTAGAAAACTGAAACACAACGTTGATTTTGTCAGTGCATTTTTATGCACCAATTGGACATTCCTTATTATTTAAAAAATATCACATGTCTACGCAATAACTATCACATTCAAATTAAAATGTGTAGAAATAATGACAGTATAAACAATTTGGATCTGGGGATAATTAGAGCTGTACTCTCAAACATCTGAAAAAAAAAATCATACCGAGGAAAGATGTTGTAGGCTGAGTAAAGTTTGTCATACACTTGTATAGGCTTTCCACATTTATTGTGCCTGCTGTAAATATAATTTGCATTATTAAAATTATGTGTGTGCTTGCATGGGTGAATAGCTCCCTCAAGGCAGTTTACAAAATTAAAAGCATAAAGAATTACAAAAACACCACTAATATAGAATGCAAAATATTCAATACTAGCAATAAAAAAGCACATTTATTAATTCTTTAACATACAGACCAGCATCAGCCAATTAACAACAGTTTCACATAATCAGGTTTTAAGACAGTTTTTAAAACATGTAGTGAGTGATCCCAAGAGCAATGAAGTTCAACAGCAAGAAGCTTCAGTTGAAAGGATCTCATTTCATGTCTACTAATTTGATGAATATTATCAAGCAACATCTCTATACAATATTTCTGGGCAAGTTCAGTTGGGAAAAGGTAGTAAAAGTAACATGGTCAGAAACCATTTAGGATTTTAAAGACTGGATTTTTACAATATGTTGAATCCCAAGACAGCTAATTATACTTTGGGATATTAAATTGTACAAAGCTTAACTCAAAGAGTCTTTAATGGCAGTCCAACACAAAGCATCCTGCAACAATTCAACTTTAAATACAGGATAGTGTTGCTAAGGTCTCTTAGTTACTGTCATTTCTAAGAATGACTGTAGCCAATATAAATCAAGAAAATTTGACCAAGGTTTCCCACCTGCTCTTCTAGAAATAACTATGAGCTTAGGATAACCTCCAAGTTGCAGATCTATTCCTTCAGGGAGAATGTAACTCCATTCAGAAATAGTATTAATGTTCCCAAAGATCACAAGTCTCTGGACAAAGAGCCCCTCCTATGTTGCTAGGATTCAATTTTGCTTGTTTCGGCTCATCCAGATCCTTATGGACTCCAGATATAATACATTGATTTATTATCTGCCATCAAGTTAAGGTCAGTTGTTAGTGATAGTATCCTATCATCTGAGTTTTGAAGCTTTCTTTGCTACGCAGCCAAGGCTACTATCCAGCATATTTCTTGTATGGCAGTTCCTTTACTAGAGACACATTGCAAAGAGGCTATTCAAGGAGAATACCATGGTTCTTCGTTTGTTACCAAGTTAGTCCATTGGTCCATCTAGGTAGTGTTGTCTACAATGATTGGATTCACATGTCATGTTATACTAAAACTTAATTGGTTTGACAAAGAATATGTAGTAGGAATCCAGCAATTGTGGTTTTTTTAAAATAAAGTGTAGAATGTCTAAACCCAGCCAGTTTAAGAAACCATAGGTTTATTTAATAAATCATAGATTAGCCAACTGAATTGGCACATTGTATGAATGTGTCTATTGAACGTTGTTATCTTCAGGCATGAGAAAAACATTTCAGTCCTATCTGGGAAGTTTTGCGTTCTTCATCACTGCTCCCTCACCATACTCAAAGCAACTTACAGTGCTATAATAGAAACCATATTTTGCAATCAGGAATCATGATAATTTAACAGATTTTAAACTGGCTTAATTTTCTTTTGCAGACATGCTGTGTTTCTTTTAAACTGTGTTTCAGCAATTGTCTTAAAACATGTTTTTTCTACTTTTACTGAGCCTTCAACCTGGGTGATTGATGACTTCTTTGTTTTATTTGGATATTTTAGCCTTCTGCCATAAAAGGGAAAAATGCTTTAAGCGTTAAAAAAAAACAAGAACCAAACCTTCCTCTCCCAAAGAATTTTTGTGCTGTTGAGGCTAAACATGAGAACCTTAGATGAGTGGGAATCAGTGTAACAGTTTAGGAGAGGCTTTCCAATACCACCACCACCCAACCCCCAACCCCAACCTTCTCAAATTAATCAAGAAGTGATAGATAGATAGATCCTCATGTGATGATCCTTCTGTATTATTCACCATGAGCATAAACATTCAGCAATACAGTTGTTATGTATCATCTATTTCTTATTTTTTTCTGGTAACAAGTACTTTTTATTTTCTTCAAGAAGATCTCTTCAGAAACAGGCTTTAAAGATGTCCACTGAAGAAAGAACTTGAATGGTTATTCTTCTCCCTTTGGAAAGGAAGTAACTTGGGGGGAGGACGAAGAGGCAGAAGCATATATACATTTACTGAGAGTTTATCCCCCAGGGATTAAATTTAGTTATTAAGATTTGAACTCAATTCCAAGCCTTATTCCCAGCTTGGTATCACTTTGGGGTACATCTGTGTGCTCAAACTTTTTATTGAAGAGAGATAGCCATGAAGGGTCATTTTATGCAACATATTAGGACCAGCAAATTAGCACCCTCTTTTCAATAGCTTATCTTTTATCTCCAATATATATTGCCATATTCACCCCATTATCTTGAGCTGTAAAAAATTCTAGTACAGGCTGAATGTCTATGGAGATTCTCAGTCACAAACTGAGAAATGTGGTATATGCAGTATAATGCAGTGAGTTATGTGCAAATGTGTATATTGGGGAAACAAAGCAACCACTTTATAAACACATGGCACAACATAGGAAAACAACCCCTTAGGACAAGATTCAGCAGCCCATCTGCATTTAAAAGGCCACTCTTTTGAAGAGAGCAAAGGCCACATTTTGGACAGAGAGGACTGCTGCTTTGAAAGAGGGGTCAAGGAGGCCATCAATATCAAAACTGAATGGCCATCTCTTAACAGAAGGGGGGGATATGACATCATCTATCATCTATTTCCAGTCTACAACACAGTCCTTTCAGCAGTTCTCAGAAAGCTCCACACCCATTTGTACTACTCAGGTGACACTGAGAACACAGATAAACCTCCAAGTGGCCTCAACAACTCTCTAAAAGAATGGAAATAACTCCTTGCTGTCTGGAAGGAGTATAAATCCTCCCATTTCCCATCATCCAGTCAGAACTGAAGAAGTTTCTTGGATGAGAAGCAAAACATCTTCAAAGAAAAACAAGCAAGTCCGGTTAAATATCCCATTTAGAATTGGCTTTTTGATGTAAAGTAACAAGTAACCAAGATACAAGAGAGAAGGAAGGAAGGAAGGAAGGAAGGAAGGAAGGAAGGAAGGAAGGAAGGCTGGCTCACCATAACAAGTCCTCAAGAAAGCATAATTGCTAGTACTCCATTTAAATCTTTAAGTGAATCTTTTATTTCATGGGAGTTCTTGTATAATCCACGATGGAAAGAAATTATATGAAACATTT
Organism: Pseudonaja textilis; assembly: GCF_900518735.1. Next base: position 14,898,285 of record NW_020769321.1, on the reverse strand, counting down.
CCTGTTATTTGTTTTAAATTCACCTTCCTTTTTCAAAGACATGGGAAAATGTTTTGTCCTGTCATTTTGCATTCAGTTTATTTGATAATCAATAACAACCTGTTTTTTTAGACTAACTCATAACCTGAAACATAAATCCTTTTGAAAAGAATGTTATTTCCTTGTTATTGTAACCACTTGTGATTAAAAACATGTACTTTGTGACTTATGTTGCTTCTATCAGATATTCAAAATCGTGATCAAGGTTAAGGACAACCCATAGTGATTAAAATAGTTGATCAAGTACCATTGAAAAGTAGCATAGATGCATCCTTGAACTTGACTATTTTCTACCTTCAATTTACTCGTGGAAAAAAAATCTATCAAGGACAGAATAGCTATATCAGTGTTTCCCTATCTAGAGTCATCAGTGTTGTATACATATGTACATATACATACATAGAATGCTAACAGCAGCTGGAAATTCTGTGTTATACCACAACCCATTTAGGAGGCCCCAATGTGGAGATTGCTGCATTATATATATTCTACAAACCAAGCAGGCTCTTGTTTCTATTGTTCAGAGCAATACACACACACTGATGTTCAACATGTATAGTGAATCAAATCATTTGCTTTATATGGAAAATTGCAGGGAGGGAGATGCTTCCATTGTTATTGTCCTGTCAATGATATTTTCAATTGTTTAGTGTGCTTAATTGGCCTCCTTTCTGACTTTTAAATAACATCAAATTAGTTTACAATGACTTTTCTTCTTACAGATGGGTGTGGCCTTTTAGCCTCCAATGGTAAATGTGTGAATAGGGTTACTGGGTAAAAGACTCTCGCTATAAATTGGCAGAAGGTAGTAGCTCCCCTTAAAATGAGCATTTAAAAGTGAGCATTTAAAAGGTGATTTATTTCCATTTCCATTATTTGCATTTTCGGATGAGCATAACATAAAAGAAAATACAAATAAGGAAGAATAATTGTAGCTGAGGGTTGAAATGAGGGGTCCTTGGTGCTAGTGTAGGACTGATTATGTTACCTAGTTAGGGTAATGAAACTTCCACAAGAAAGCAAGCAAGCTCAGAGAACACCAACACTTTCTTTTCTTTATAAAAGAAAGTAAAAATATTTCCTTTATATAGAGTTAGGAATGCAGCCTATACAGTTATCCTCAGCTTAGTCCGGTCTGTTTTTAATGGTCTGAGCTATGTGCATCTTCTGCTTCTTGACATTGCTACTCATTAGCAAATTCAAAATTGTTTCAGAGCTGCATTGACTTACTACAAGTTTAAACTTTATACGGTCATACTGTCTCTTTTTCTACCTACCATCCTACATTGTAGTAGATATGTTCATGTAGTAAACAAGTTTCCCTCCATGAATATACAATGAGGTCTTATTATCAAATTTTCTTTATTTGGAGCTGGCAAAAGGCATGTTTATTAGATTCTAGTCTGCACAACTCTGCCAAAAAAGTACAGGCCATTCTTCCTTCTCATATTTTCCATGTAACCCTTCCTGATAACTTCATGGACACATCTGTGCAGATTTCTTGGCAACAGTATGAAAATGCTTTTATGTATAAGGTAGGGTTTTTCACTCCTAATTTCTCAGCTTAGTTTACAAGGAACTTTGGCCTATAAATTTCCCTTCCACATTGCTAACCGTACCTGACCCTGCTTAGCTTCCAAGGTCAGAAAAGACCAACCACCTACCTGCTGCCATCTGCTGTCTTTTTCTAACCAACACCTGTTATATAGGGCAGCAATACATGAAAGAAATATTTTGCTTTTTATATGTTCAAACAAAAATTTATCTGTGTGCATTTAGGATTGAATACTGGCAATAAAATGGAAGTAACTGCATTCACACCCATTAGAGACAAAAGACTCTTAAGAAGTAACAAAGGAATTCATTAATTTACAGAAAATGAATAAATGCAGTGCCTGATGAATAACATTGCACAAGAAATTAATCGATAGCAAAATAGTTGTCTTTTAAGACATTCTGTAAAAGTAACAGCAAATAAAATATTCTTAAATGAGTCATAGAAGATACTAAATACAGCATTAGTATCTAATATTTTTCTTTATTATTTTAATTGACTTGGAAGTGAGCAAGAAATGTAATGATTGTTGCTGATGGATGTCAGAGGATTTAATTTTTGGTTAATGGTTTGTATTTTTAGATACTTTAAATTTTATTCCAGTAGTTCATATAAACTGAATTGTTAGGTCTGAAGAAGAGGAGCAAAAATATATACTTAAACTGTTAACCAACTTTAGAAATTAAGCAGAAATTTATTTCTGTGGCAACTGTCTTTAATCCTTATCATTCCTGAAGCTTTGCTATAGCAGAACTCCCTGCTGCTGGTTTTAGAAAGTCTCCTTAATTAACTGGTGAATTAATTTAGTTAACTAACTGTAGCTAAAAACAAATGTCTCCACCTGTAGTCATCAGTATATGTCTTTTGTGGTTGACACAATAAATGTAGCAAATAAAATGGAGGGCGCACTCTTTCTCTCCCTGTTTTTAAGATTTCACCAGGTTTAAACCTAGTTCAGCCTGATTCTATCAGACTCCAACAGATGCTTCCTCCCCTCAGACAAAGTCCCACCCTCCCATCTTCCTGAAGAATGGAATGGAAGCTTCTTCCCTAGCTCACAGCACTGGACAAGAGACAACCTAACAAAGGAATTGCAACATAGAGAAGCCCAAATCTTCCATCTTCATCAGTCAGTTGATCACCTCAACATTCCACCTACTTAACAACAATGGACTTCCTTAATTCTGATTCCTCCTCAAAGGGCCACTTTACTCAACAGTAGGAATAGTATCAGATACCCAGATAGCAACTTGCCTACTGTTCTGACCCAGGCTTCGTCAAATTACTCACAAACTTGTTTTAAAAGCAAAACCTATTTTATTGCAACACTGGGGATTGTTTCCATTCTCAGCCAGAAGATAAGCACACGCCTTTTAGTTCTGTGGAATGTGGCCCAAAACAGAAGTATCCAATTAACTATAAAAGAAACCAACCGAAGTACAAGAAGAAAAACAACCAAAGTACACAGAGCTTAAGGATGACTTGGAATCGATCGAACTACTTTGCTTCCTTATGGGAGGGGTAATCACCTCCCAGCCTTACTCCAGAGTCACCCCTTTTGTTTCAGCTGCTCTCGCCTTCTAGCAGCTCTGCACACATACGCACTGGGAACAGGCTCCTCTGGGTCCTCTGTTTCACTGCTGCCAGACTCCAAAGGCTCCGAAAGCAGCACCCCACTCCCAGTTGGTCCTGGCCCCATCTCTGCATCGGACACAGAACCCTTATCTGAGTCCTCTCCAGACTACCTGACTGGTCCCCTTTCTTCCTCACTGTCCGATTCCACCACTGTCTGCACAAGCTGCTGGCAAATCACAACACCTACCTTCCCTAAAACTGGCCAGCAAATGAGTTCCCTAGGATTTCCCATCTTTTGGCCTTCAATTTCTGTATCTTTTTCATTCCCGTTGTTTGGAGTCCTTCTTTGTATAGCAGGCACCCACTGATCATTGCAATAAATATGATTTCTTCTCTTCAGTGCTATGCTCTGTAATTTTGAATTTTCCACAATATTCAGAATGTTACGGGAAAGCCTCACCACCCTACAGGACAACTTTTCTGGATAAATGGCAGTTGTCTACCAAAAGGATATTAACTTAATGTTTTTAAAATGAAAATAGTCAAAACTACAACCACAATTAAACAGAAAAATTATAATAATTTAAGAATAGACAAACATCAATGGCTTCTGCTATTGGAGGTGCTTAAGAGACTCTTCTATAATCTCAAGTAGTTTATTAGCTGCAATCCAGGAATGGTACAATGTATTATAGGCAGCTAAAAGATCTAGCTGCTTGGCTGCTACCAAAGGCAAACTATTTTCTTTCTTTCTTATCCTTGCCCTCAAACTAGCCAGAATGCATGTATGAGTTCATGGTCACAGAACTTCAGCTGGGATTAAGGATTGACTCCACCAGGCCCACAACCTATCAGCCAGCTACTGAAAGCAGTCTGCAAATGACAGTTGGTGCAATTGGTGTGGGAAGGAGAAGTACAAAAGATAAGCTTACAAAATGCATGTTTTGTTGTTATCCTGTGGCAATGTGGCAGGAACTATGGAATTTCCCTTAGAACGGATTTCCTCAAGTTTCATCCTAGCCAAAAGTCATCCAAGAGGAACTGATGGAGTTAGCCTTGCTATCCACACTTCCTACTGCCTATGGCTGCCAGGTTAATATAGATTTGTCAGGATTTATTTTATTTTATTGTATTTATTCAGATGCTGGATTTCTCTCCTTCAGTGTGGATTCTAAGTTTTTTTTAAACACCTCTATCTTCAGATCCCAAACCAGGTCTCTAAACTTTAAATTAAGGAACTCTCAAAGCTGTTTTGTAACAGGAACCTGGTCCCTTATTCCTAATAGCTAAGTTATTTCACTTAGTGTGCTTCAGAGTTCCTCTTAGTCTACCTCTTCAGGGCCTGGATTGGGGGAGAAAGCAAAGAAAAGCTTCTTAAGACAGAGCTGTGGAGCTTTTCTCCTGCAGAACCAACAATGGATTTCACATGGTATATGCCCAATGAATGTTTTCCATTTAGAGTGACAGGGATTGGGAAAGGAGCATTGGTACTTGACAGAACTGCCTGAGTCAATGTTCTTGGTTAGCTGCCAAGCCAGTCAAGCATCTTTATGTCCTAAGGGACATAAAGTATGGGGCAGATAATGGGCTGGACCCCTCAGACCCCTTGCTAGCTGGTAAATGGTTAGGAAAACCCAACAATATGAAATTAATTTCTGTGCACCATTGTTTACCCTTGCCTACTTATCTATGGCCAGGAGATGGCAAACAGGGGAAGAAATGGGATACCACTTATGCTACAGATATCCACTATCAGAATCCTCTGAACTATTTCCTAGGCTATGGGGTAGGAATATCCACACATTCTGGGAGGAGCCTTCTCCCCCAGTTCTGATATTATCTAAATCAATCTAGCCTGATCAACCTTAAATCAACACTAGCCAGCACTAGAGGATAAGGGTCCCTCAGGTCTTCGGCTCTGAGCTGCTTCAAGAGAAACAATTCACTGAAACAATCAGAATTATCTCTCCAATGAGCCAAAGAAAAAGGCAGAGAGGAACCTTCTCCCTTATGTGTGCCCAGTGAATGTTTTCATCACTGAGTGCCAGAGTATCAAAATATGTGTTTGGTGTCGTGGTAGTAGGGAATGTCAACAATATCAAGATGGCAGCAATAATTCTGGAATGGAGTTGCTTTGTTGAAGTGAATCTATATCATTTTACAGAAGTCCAATTTTCCATCAAGATTTCTAATTAAAATGTTTGCTACTTTCCCAATGCTGTTTCCACTAGGCACAAACCAATCATTTGCTTTTCAAATTGAACTTTCTTCTTTTAAAATCCTCAATAGGGTTGCCATTTTTTCAGGGCCTCCTACACACCCATTCCAATTTGCTGATATCATAATTTGTCCAAATGGGCATTTTTAAAGCCTTCATGAAAAGCTTCCTTACATAGCACCAAAAATCAATGAAGCCAAATTCGTCATGCTTCCCCAGAATAAATAAACTAGATCTAACCAGGCTAACTCATAGGTCAAATTTTCTTCTTCACTTGACTTGAGGTTTGCAGGATGTATCAGAATACCAAGATTTTTGAACCAGAGTTTGGGTTCACTGAAGGCAGAATTAAAGAAGCAATTTGTTTTAAATATATTGTATTAGGAACTGCATGGCATTCTTTCAATCCTTTTAGTACTTACCTAACCTAAGCTTCTGCTTAACCTCCTTTTTGGTTATTTCAGCAGTGAGAAGAGAGATTTTGCATCCATTGTTATTAAAGGCAGAAATCTTTGCTGTTTCACTGTAAATCATTCAATCATCTGCAGATATCCAAATAAGTCAATTCCCATTCCATAATATACTAAAGTAACTGATTTTGATTTCCAACATTCCCTGTTATCTGGAAAGTCTCTAGAAATGTTGCACGTTCTGCATATTTTTCTTCTTCATCTAACAACGTCCTATGCAATTATCCTCCTTCAGTGGCAGATAATTCAATTATAAATTCAGTTAATTTGTGAACAGAATATCAATAATTTATTTGAGTATTAATGATGCTGATTGTACAGAATAGAAACATGTTTGGCTTCTTTTCTCAAGCCATTAAAAATAGGTGATTTATTTTCCCTTCCAATCAGAAGAAAGCATATTAGAATTTGATACATATTTAGCAAATATTTCCTTTCTTGAAGTGGAAGTAAGATTTACTGGAATGGAAATGGTTTAGAAAGACGTTTTTTTGACAGTGTCAGATTCTTGTTTTCATCATTATCTGCATTTAAAGGACGCTGCTCACTTCTTCCTTCAAGAACCTTTTTAAAAATGCATTTCTTCTGAAGTTAACTTTGGCTTTCTTTTCCCATCTTGTTACTGAATCACTCCACCATGTAATTGTATCTTACCGAGATAAGTTGTGGTTTGTTCTGACTTTAAAACATTTACATTTCTATTTAATTAAATGGCTGGTTAGCAGAATGCTGAAAGTTAAACCCAGTTGTATAAAATAATGCCAGGTAGAAGTTTTATTTTATCTTCATTTACTTGAATCATCCTCCAATTGCATCATGGCCATATAAATAAGTTATGTGATATTCAGATCAAGTTCATTCCTGACTTTAGATTGGAAAGTCTTCAGGTCAGGAAGGCAGAAGTATAATATGAATCAAGGTGACAGGAATGGCTTTTGAATAATTTTCTTAATCAGACACCTTCAGCAACTCCAGTCTCGTTGGTTGTTTACCAGACAAGCTTCTACTAGATCTATGCTTTTTTTCTTAATTGCTAGGCAAGTTTTATTGAACTGAGCCTTAATTAGGGCAGCTGTGATTGTGTTGGATAATTAACTGGGCTTCATTTATAATTATTTTCTGAGAGTTGAAATTGTTTTCCACATGTAGTGACACACAGTACTAATGGTTAAGCTACAACCCTTTGATTTCTGTAATATTAATAAGTGATGATAGTGTGATTGGATGTATACAAAGCCCTTGCGGAAAATTGCCATTTGCTACCTGCTTCTAGAAAAGTCTTTATAGTTATATCAACCATGGGGGGGTGGAAATATTTCTCTCTCTCTCTCTCTCTCTCTCACACACACACACACACACACACACACACACACACGAAAGAGAGAGAGAGAGACTTTTATCTATGTTTGCTGAAATTCCCATTCTTTGCAGCTGTTAGAAGTATAGGAGGGTTTTTTTGTTTCTGTTTTTGTTTTGTTTTTAGTCTTTAAAATAAAAACCAGCATTCTTTAAAATAGTCCTTTGAAATAAAAATCAGCATTGTGTGAGTAGGATTTAGGATTGAAATGAACCACCTAAGAAACAGTTATTTGACAATGGAGGACTAGGAGCCAGGCTGACCCAACCATAAGAGTGAGTGCATCAGCCAGCAGATGCCATGGGAGAGATAATCACAAACTAGACAGAGAATTTTAGTCTTAGTCCACTAAACTGGCTTGTGCTGAAGCACTACTAGTCCAGTCAGCTTTGGAACATGTAATGAGACAATAGGATATCTTTTCTTAACTAGGGTAATGAAATGTCTTGGCCGACTCTCTAGCAGAATGTTCAAACCATTGTATCATCCTCGTCCTTATCATCACTACCACCATCCATTTCTTTAAAAAAAAATAATTATTGGTTTTTAAAAACAAACATAAACAAACAAAACATAAAAACATCAAGCGATCTTCCATAGGTGTGCATACAGTGTGCCGGTTGGTTTACAAATTGTTTTGTGCTTCTATTTCGTAGTCTTCAATTACAATTACATTGCATATAATTTCGTAATTTCAATCAAAAATTGAATACCTTAGTATCATTATTAATCAATCATTTGACTATACTTTTATTCATTCATGTTTTACAAGATAATCATAATTTACTTAGTTTATTTTATAACAGTTCATATTATCATCCCAAATCTATCCTAAAATCATTTTGTAGATATAATAAGAAAGAAGTACATCTTTATGTATTTATTATGTTCTAAAAGTCTACATATTTCATTACTGTATTTTATTGTTTAACCATTGATAGAAAAGATCCTAAATTTTATAAAATTGTTTATCCTCTTGTTCTCTAATTTCAAATGTCAATCTACTCATTTCAGCACATTCCAGTATTTTCTGAATGATTTCCTCCTGTGATGGTATTTTCTCATTTTTCCAGTTTTTAGCAAATACAATCCTAGCTGCTGTTAATACATTTACAATCAGGTATTTCAAATCTTTACTATATATTTCAGGTAAAATTCCCAATAAAAATATCTCTGGTTTCAAGTCTATATGTTTTTTTGTCATTTTTTCCAACAACGTGTGGATTTTAGTCCAGTATTTTTTAGTATCCGCACAAGTCCACCACATATGGTAATATGAGCCAGGTGTCTGATGACATTTCCAACATTTTTCGGATTTATTCTTGAGCATTCTTGCTATTCTTGTCGGGGGGAAATGGCACCTGTAAAACATCTTATACAAATTTTCTTTATATGCTGTTGACATTGTCATTTTATAATTTTGAGACCACAATTTTTGCCATTTCTCTAAATCGATCCCATATCCAAAATTCTTCCCCCAAGCAATCATAGTTTCTTTAACTTGTTCTTCTAATTTAATTTCTAATAAATATCCATACAGTTTTTTAATCACCTTTTCATCAGTACCTGTCAAAATCAAAAACTACCACCATCCATTTCTTAAATATCCTTTAATTTATTATCCTAGACTGAAGCATCTGAAACAAATCATGATGAATTTTGTTTCTTTTTTTTAAACAATCCTTTAAAAGTGATTCAGAGTCCAATATTGCTACACATCCCTTTATGCTTTGGGGTTGACCACTTTGCAACCCTGGGAGGAGGTGTTAATATCTAGTATGTTGCTAAGCAACTGCACAGAAGGTCTTCCTTATCTAATTGTGGATGACTGCTGGGTAGAAGGAACTGTTGATTATAAGAATGGAAGAAGACACAGAAAAAATAGGGCAAGGAATAAGGTTGTGGACATTGAGTCATACAAAGGAAATTATCCTTTAGATTTTTTTAAAAAATTATAACCCACTGTTCATCCTGGCAGTTTATTGAACAGCATACAATAACATGCAATGTATTAAAATAATATAACACAATCATCCTCAGTAACAATATAACGGAAAGCAGTCAGGGAGAACGAACAAAACAAAAATCAATTTAATATGGTGAACTAGATAATATCTTGAAGTGATGATGAAATTCTATTGTTGTAGACAGTTGAACTAAAACAGTGTGTTAATATAGAAAATGATCTTTGGGCATAAATAATATTTAACAAAATAAGGTACTAGGGGAAGCAAGTTGCCTGAAGATCTTTTTGGATGGATAAAATGTTACGAAGAGAAATTCAGCAAACTACATTGAGTCCTAGAGATTTTTACTTCCCTAATCTAGATCCAACTGACCATAGAGGAAAGGGAGAGAAACCCTATTTCAATGTTACAAAAAGGATGAAAATTTAGCAGGCAAATGGACAGAGGAAGCATGGTGACTTGAAACATCACTGCAGAAGTAAAGTTGATGACCATGGCAATGACCAAGGAACCAATGAATAAGGTGGTTCCTTGAAACCTCTCCAGATAAGGAAAGGGTGGGAGATCATTCACATATGCTCTGGACATCCGCTTCTTGCAAGAAAGAGTGTTCCATGGATTTGAAGTGCAGGGAGATGAAGGGACTACCCAACTTGCTTGCAACCACAGCAGAGCCTTTTAAAGGACACTTTTCACAACTTTCACTGTCTAGACACTTTTAGAAATTGCCCATTAATCATCTTAAGGCTATTAGAGACTTTCAGAATGAAAAGATTGAAAGTTGCCGGGTGAGTTTACCTTCAACTCTGAAAACTAATTACGTGCTTAAGAATTTTTTGAAAAATAAAATAAACAGCAAAACGCTAAAAAAAGTTTGATCTAAGAAACTTATAAATGGATTAAGATTTCAGTTAAATTTAAAATACCAACTTTTACTCTAAGATTTTGGAATTACAATATATATATATATATATATATATATATATTGTATCTTGCAGCAAGGTTATTGCAAGCATAAGGATAGAAAGATTTGACAAAGGAGGAATGGTTGGTGAAGATGATGGAACTTGCTGAGATGGTCAAGCTACTTTCTTGATTAGAGGGAAAGATAATACCTATATTTACTGCTGACTGGATATCCTATGGACTTCTTCATAAAACAGAAAAACAGAATGTATAATTTATACTTTTGATGATTAGGATAGATTATGGAAAGAAGAGAGTCATAACTTAGAAAAAGAGGTAAATGCCGTAAAGAAAGTCAAAAGGTACTTATTTGTATCTCTTTTTTCTTTCTATTTTCTTTTCTTTCATTTTTTTATGTTTCCTTTCTTGCACTTATAGCTTTCTTTTTCATTTCTATATTTTTCTTTTTTCTTCCTTATTTTATATTTTGTAAGTTTGTATTAGTTTTTATCTTCCTTTTTAAAACTCTCAAAACATTCAATAAAAATATTTGTAAAAGATTTTGAAATTAACTCTTAAAAACAAATAGGGTGTCATGGGAAGTAAATTTATTTTGGCTGCATGATCATTGGAAGTGATAAAAAAGATAAGCAACTTTATGATTTAAGAAACTGGATACCAGAGGGGACTAAAAATTATTAGTAGAAGGCGGAGTGGTGGGGGGAATACAAGCTTGTTGTTGGTGTTAGTACTGGGACTTTGAAAATGACACCAAATGATACAACATTGGAAATATTAAAGGCGATAGTCGAATAACAGAGCCAAAAATTAGTAACTACCATTTCAACAGTGTCAGTAATGATGTCAGACTTTATGGATAGACTCTGTCCTAAAGTTATGTGTAAGGAAATTACAGTCATGGGGCAAATTTTGCCTGATAAGACAGAAAAAGCACTGAAAGTGGAATTACAAATAACTGTTCAAGGGATTTATTTGAAAAAGGATGCTTTATTAGATACAAAAGAAATTGGCTGAAGTTTTAAAATTAAAGGGGAAATACAGACAACAAAACAAGGGAGTGACCTGAAATGGTTTGTGGAGCATTTGGAAAATCAACAAAAGAAGTTTAAATCTGTGAAGAAGTCTATGCAATGGCATAAAGAAGAATTAAAGAGAAATCAAATCCTATGATGAGATTTAAATGTACTAAACATCAGCACTGCTAAAAATAAAAATAATGAATATAAAGTTCATTTTTTTGACAACACTTAAGGTTTTTGCTTTTGTACAGTTCTGGAAATTACTGTATTTACAAACTTTTTGTTGACACCAGGATTGAAAAGTTGAACTTTATGGATTTGCTTATAAAATAAGGGATGGGATATAGGATGAAGACATTTCTGTAACTTTATAGGGGGTGAAGAGATATTTACTTTATACTCGCAATGACATTAGAAATAATTTCTTTATATACTGTATTTCTTTTTTTTTCTTGTACTTTTTCATTCTTGTTTATGTTTCTCTTTTCTTTTGTAAGGTTCTTTTAGTTTGTATTAGTTTTTATTATTGTAGTAAAAAGCCTTAATCAAATTATACACACATATAGTATGTATGTACTTACTGTACATACATACATAGATACACTGTAAGCCAACCATTTTAGTAATGGATTCATTAACCAAAGCATCTATAACTCTCAGCAGGAATCACTCTATATATCTGTAGTGATTTGTGTTTCTTGTTCATTCTTTTCTTTTCTGCAGTATCTTCTATTCTCAGTGAATATAGGTGACGCTTACTCCCCCAACCTCTTCACAAGTAATTATAGAACTCATCTTCCTGTTAGCGTAAGTAGGATATATCATTGTCACAGTTCCAGCTACTAAAGGAGACAGGTGAAGAAGAGTGAATTGTGCAGTGGGGTGGATTGGCCACCAAAAAATAAAATCAGTGTTGCTCTATTCTTCTCATTTGAAAAATGTATATTTTGCTTCACAGCATAAAGTATTGTAGAGAAGATGGAGGAAGAAATTAGGAAATGCTTTGCATAATATTGCTTTACAAATATTATACCCTTAAATAAACAATTACTGCAAGTGTTTATTCCTAGCTGTTATGAGTATAATTCTATTTTTGTCTGCATTCCCCGCTTCCCGGGTTTGGTTAATCTTGCTTGTTTCTGATTCTTCAGAATAATGAATGGAGCTTTGAATTTTATAAATAATAAGCTCAATTTCTTCTAGAAAAAATGTTAAACCTGTACCAAGAGTTTCAGGAAATAAACACTTGCCACAAATGAATTTATTCTGCTTCTTCTATAAGGTAGTTCTGGACTAAAATGTTCATCTCTCCCTGTTTTGAGAGTATCAAAGGGTTTAATTTATTTAATCACTGTTTAAGTAACTTGAATTTTCCTTAAATGCTAGTCAATAAGAAGATTAAAGCATAAATGCCAGTAAATGTGCTCTAAATATCAGGCTCAAAAACATACTTTCCAGGTCCTGGATCTTCTTAACCATAATCTCCTATTGAAAGCAGAATAGAAATGTCATCCTTATGAACATTTCATGAATTTATGATTAAACCAGTAATTATGTACAGTACCTTTAGAAATCTGATAATTAAAAAAAGAAAACAAGATTCTTGAAGTTTTGATATTTAAGAACCTAATACTGGGCAAAGATTTATCAGTTTTTTAGGACTTCACTTTGAGAGCTATACAGTAGTTGTTAACTTTATTTGAGTTATTGGTGCTTTTTAACACCAATTTATATTCAATATACCGGCTGTTAGTAAGCTGTAATGATGACTAGTTTTGTATTACTTGAATTTAAGTCTTTCCATATTATGTCTTACAAATCTATCCCCTTGTGAGAGAATAAATAAAAGATGATTAACATCCCCAACCAGCATTTTTTATGTTCTTTCAAAATAAGAGTAATTTGATTTAAGTTCACAACACATCCAGAGAAAAGTGTTAACATATTCATTTTATGGATGGGAAGGTGCAGAAAAGGAGGAAATGATTAAGATTCAGTTCTGTTCCTTAGAGGATCCTAAAGATTTGTCAGGCACAAAAAACCAGGTCCACACGTGGTTCAATTAAGGTTCAATTAAGCTAATGTATTACCTAATGTATTACCTGAATGGGAGTCTTTTAAACTGATGGTCAGCATCTGCTTAGAGATAGATAAGGGTCAACGTCTATGGAGATTCTCAGTCATTCAGGTCATGGTTTTTCCAAAAGTTCTTTTTCAAGTGACAATTGGCCTTTCTTGTTTTTCTTTGAAGACATTTTGCTTCTTTCTCATCCAAGAAGCTTCCTCAGCTGAAGAAGCTTCTTGGATGAGAAATAAAATGTCTTCAAAGAAAAACTAAAAAGTCCAGCTGTCTCTTGCAAAAGATGGAATCAGAGTCAACGATACTCAAAGGGGTTGGATTTATTCCCCCTATTCCGTTACTCTAGGCTGGTTTCTGTTTTCATTCCACCCACAGGTTCTACTGTTCCTTCTCCTACAAGATCATAGCCTATTCTTGTTCTGTAGCTCTGGGGGAGTTGGGAGAAGCTTATCTTCAGAATGCAGTTCAACCCAGCAAACTTAAATCTCTTGACAGCAGATCTCAGGTAACACCGAAAAGGTATTTCCTGTGCTTATCAAAGTATGTTGTCCAGTGATGATTTGACATTGCCAAAATACTTCTATTATTTAACTTAGAGTTTCTTCAACTTTAACTGCCCTTCTTTCTACCAAAGAGGAGCTTTTTTTTTCTTTTCTGAAATGTACCATGTTACCAATATGATTCATTTCTCACAAATCTCAGCAGTGCTTCTGCAGTTGCTGGCGGCATTTGGCTTCCCCTGAGAGGGATTTCTTTGCATGTTTTCTGTCTTCCAGCTTCTGTGCTCAGGTTCAGCATTTTATTTCTATTTGAAATCAGAGCAAATATACAGCATTAACAATCTCTCTCCTCTCTACCTCCATCCTCCCCAATAAAATTATATCATCTTCTCCGTGAAGTTACATTTTAAAGTATATCTCCCTTCACTCCCCTCTTCCCTCACTCCTTCACTTAGAAAGGTTTTCGAATGCAGATTCACTATCACATCCTCAGGAAACTGTCATATACTGAGGCATTCATTTGCATTGCTTACCATAGCTCTTTCCTTTCCTCAGTTTCTCAGTCCCTTCTGTGGGTTTTCTTTTGGCCACCATTATGCAAATCTAGATAAATATTTGTGGAAAAAATGTGGACAGAGGATTGGAAAGAAGGAATTTTAGCATGTTATATTGTTTTTGTAGGAGGGGAGATTAAAGTATCCTTGGCTATACGGTCTGTGGATTATATAGGGTTCATTTGAAATTCACACAATGACTTAATAAATATGGCAATTTAAATTTCATGCTCAGTTGTCAGAGACAGATGCTAGCAGATCATAATATCTGTCTTCTAAATGTTGATTTAGATTCAAGCATCTCTGGGGAGGATTTCTCTTACATATACAAAGGCCAATTACCACTCCATGTCATTTCCCTCAACAATTATTTATATCAATGGATGTTAAACATTTTGCCTTAAAGAGTGTCTTTCCTCATCTCATTCTTTATCTTGCTGTGTCAGTTTGTCTGCCTAGTATGATTACTCAGGAACCTCTCTTTACTATATAATATAACGGGATGCATTCAAGGGTGCATATTGAGAGTCGGCAAGGATAGCTTTGATGTCATTTAGCTTCACTGATGCCCAACATAAACTAAACTGTGCTTTGGAATGTACTGAATGTACCCCATTTTCAACCTATTTCAGATAACATCAATATCCATAGGCGCGTTAGCTTTCTGGAAACATTTCTGCCATTATCCACAGACGAAGAAACCCTAGATGAACTTGCAAATAAACTCAAGGTTCCCTAAAACACAGACCATAGACATGCAGTTTAAATCACACGGCACCCAGGACAAGACATCTTATTCCACATCAATATTTTTGTCATCTCCCTTTTCTGACTCTGGCTGATTCTTCTCCAGTAGTGACAAGTAATTGCTTAGTACAAGTGGATCCTCATAAATATTGATTGTGAAATCTCCTGTAAATGTTCAATGAAACTAGTAAGAGAACATTACAACAAACATGTTTACCAAAGAATTTTTAAAGGTGTGGGGTGGGGGAATCTAATTTCAGAAGGAAGTCACACATGTCAATTCTTTTCTCCAGTCGGCTAAATAACAGCAAGGCTGTTTTATAACTAAACAGTCTCATTAACATAAGCATAACTACAGGGTAAATATTCAATCTCATTTCAATGAATTCATGGAAAAGGAAGGAATATTCTTTTAATATGCACAAGTCATGCAGACAATGATATGAAGTTAATTCTTTTCATCGTATTATCACTGTATTGCATTAACTTAAAAGAAATAATAATGCAATGCATAAAATGTTTGCATATTAGTGGAAACTTTCATTGTACCCTATTAGCACCATATCATATTAGTATTGCATTAGGCGATTATGCTTCAGCACTAAAATGATGAAATCCCCACTGTGAAAACTGATATTGAATTCTTGTAACGTTTCAAACCATTTTTAGCTCTACATATAAATAATTCATGGGAACAGATCTAATGAATTGAAGGGGAAAAAACCCATCCCTTGATGCTGTAGGAATATTTATGAATGTAAAGTCATGAAAAAGATATTTAAAAAAATATGGAGATCAAAATATCTAGAGTATTGCCACAGTCTGCTCACACAGCTTGAACGGAACACAGAGGCAGGCATTCTTATTTTCATGTTAATTCTAAAAATAAAATAGATTGCAAATTCATTCATTTTTAGTTGTCACTGTGTCTATCATATCTGGGCTGTAAAAATAACAAGAACAATTAGATGGCAGCAAAGAGATAAAGAAAACTAACTCTTTGTTGCCCTCTAGGGGCTGTTTGAATTTTCATAGGCCTATAGGGATATTTTACTTGACAATTCATAGGATCATCATTGGTATCAAGGGTTATTTAGCTAAAAGCATGCCATAATACTGAAAACAATTGCCCAAAAATGTTGGTTTTTGAAATGAATCTGTATTCCTTTAGTTTTGACAATTAACAATTTTGTATAGAATTATTTAGATGTTTAGACTTTTATTGAGTTAAAAAAAACCTCATTCCATGATAAGTCTGTATAAGATCTTGAGTGTGAAAATATTTCAACAAAAGGAGCACATATACAATGGACTTCTTACATGCTGTTAAATATTAAGAATAGAAGTATTCAGCAGCTGATAGGGGTCAGCAGAAATGATTTCCTGTAAGGGCTGAAAATGGTGAGGTGAGAACCATTGATAATCAGTTGAAACAGAATTGTTGTGTGAACATACATCAGCCTCAGCTTCAAGTGATTGGCAAAGTATCCATTAACTCAGTATGGTAAAAGAAAAAAGCCCAGTACATAGACTCTAGGAAGTCCTTCATTGCTGCAAACTATATAGTATATGGTAGGCTTATATATTCTGCATATGTATGACTTATTTCTGGTCTGCAGTAAAACAACTTATCAAGTAATGTTGACAGTGAAGCTACTATTATTGCTGAATAGATAAGGTAGTATTTGGGGAGCTAAAATTTATTTCCATGTCTGAAATGAAATAAATGTCCCCATACATACCTTAATATATTCTTACCATTATCTCACATATATGTTTGCCAAATAACACTGGCAAAGCAACAGACTTTTTGGTTGTTTGGCAGATTCTAGTGTCCTAGAATCTTGGAAAATCAGACATTGAAAGTGACATAGAAAAAAATGCTTTGAAACACAAATCAGTGCCTTATCTGCAACTTACTCAACCAATCAGAATAGAGCTGGAAAGGACCTTGGAGGTTTTCTAGTCCAACCCTTCCCTCAAGCAGGAGACCTATACTACTTCAGACAAGTGACTGTCCAATCTTGTCTTAAAAACCTCCAGTGATGAAGCACCCACAACTTTTGAAGACAAGAAGTTCCATTGGTTAATTGTCCTCACTGATCGGAATCACACTTGATTCCAGGCTGCTTCTCTCCTTAATTAGTTTCCATCAGTTGTTTCGTGTCTTCCCCTCTGGTGCTTTGGAAAATAAATTGACCCCCTCCTCTTTGTGGCAACCTCTCAAATACTGGAATACTGCTATCAAGTCACCCCGTCCTTAGCTTTTTTGGCAGCGGCTGCACACTGTTGGCTCATATTTAAGTGATCATCCACCAAGACTTCAAGGTCCTTCTCACAGTTACTGTTGTTGAGGCAGTTTCACTTAATCTTATTGTTACCTTTCCATCAGGCATGGCAATTAATTTCAACTCTTACACCTTCAGGAACTTGAGTATAGCAGTTTTGCAGGGACAATACAATTAAATGTTTGTTTACTGCATACAAGAATGAAGTCATACATGTGCAGATACCAAAATGTAGAAATCACGCTCTCTCTATATGTATGCTCCAGGATTTAAATTCTAAGCCTTTTCTTCACATCTTCTTGAATCAATAGAAATTTGGCTATCTTCTTCACAGCCTTGACAGTAGAAGACACCTGCTCTGTATTTAAATAATCTTTTCTCTGGCCTAATAATTGCCAGTCCCTGTGTTTCCAGCATTTTCCTTCAGCCATGAGCCTTTAAAAATGATATGGCTACATTAAGAAATTATTACAGTAGTACCATAAATTAGCAGGTAGTTTTTTTATAATAGAGATGGGAAATAGAGAAAGACGCAGGCCTGAAGTAGAATTAATTCGAAAAGGAGAAAAATAGGAAATGGGTTTATGTGTTAACTTATGTGTTTTCTCTAGCACAAAAGACGTTAGAAAGAACAATGTTAGCAACATGTAGATAGAACATGGCTCAGCTTCGTGGTAGCAGCTGGAAGACATTTATCCATGAAATGTTGTTGACAGGCCTGAAGAACTTTTCATCGCAAACAACCTGTCAGTGCTCTTGTGTTGTGAAACAAAATGCTTAGAATTTCATGAAACAAGAGATTATTTTATCAGAGCTCACTATTCTTAATGCAGAATAGAGTACCAGAGGAAGGGCTGGACTGAGTTCTCTCAGATGACTAAATAAATGGAGAGCACCTTTGGATACAGTGGCCGTCATCTAAATGCTACTAAATATAGTGGATGGACTGCATTGTGATCAGATTCACTGAGCTTTGCTCTTCTTCATTACAAGCCTGACTGCACCCTCTGAGTTTACCCTGCAGAGCCAAGAAGCCTGAAGAAAACATTTGCCCTTATACCTTCTACGCAGCATGCTGGAATTCAGTAACAAACCTCCATAAAAGCTAATGGCTTTTATAGAGGCTAATGATCATGCACAACTGTGCATATTCAAGGTTAAACAGAGGTACATTTAAAAGGAGAGAGTACCTTTTCCCTATGTGATAATACTATTACATTATAATTTGACCGTAGAGATATATGTATTTCTAGGAGTGGGAATGTAGTTTACTATTCAAAATGTAGCCAGATATTTTGAACACAGATAATACATTGCTGATAATGAAGGTTCTTTCACAGTCCTTGTTCATTGGACTTCTTGAATATTTGATAAACCTATGCAATGATATTTAGCACTGAACCCAATAAAAAAAAAACTCTTCATGGCATCCCCAAAATTAAGATAATTGTTTCAGAATCAGAAATGTTTGTTCTGAAATATGGAAGGAGAGGATGCTTTCATTAAAGACATTGTGAATTATAGTGATTTCTTTTGTCGCAGCAAATAAACACAGTCATGTTGCTCTTAGCATTTAGTATTTTAGTATTTAGCACACAATATTATATGTGTGATAGGTAATGTATACTGTCTGAAATTATAACAGCTATAGTATAACACTTCCAGACCAAACAGGCTTGGTGATAACTTGTCTAGCTCTTAAGCATCTGACAGCTATGAAATATATTAAGTCATGATTTCTTTAACTATGGTTTCTTGATCAGACCTTAGCTGGCTGGATAAGCTCAATTTAGAACCAAAGTTACAATCACTAAGTGTAATCTGTAAATACTACTATAAATTACATATGGTTTGGTTAACCATCTCTTGCTGAATAAACCACGATTAGGTTACTTCACACAGCAGCTATACAGTATATTTACAAATTATAGAGATTGGGCTCACACAATAAAGTGTGAAACAAAAAAAAAAAGAATTACCTAAAAAGATGGCCTTGACAATTGAACTGGGATTTTATATATACAGCTGAGGGTCTGAAGGTGTGCTGTACTCATGTTGCATGAACTATTCAAATGTGCTTCCAGCTGTCCCGCAGACCTCTCCTCTGAAGATATGGAGATAAGGAGATAAAGCTGCAGATACATTCCCTGTTTTATATGCTGCCTCAAGCTTCCCACATTTAGGCAGATGGCTTAATGCAGTGAATAAACTCCACCATAGATTTCAAGACAGAAGTGGACTGTTCCTTGCAAGAACGCTGTTGCGTGTTTTCACATGCAATGCCACCAAACATTTAAATTATGATTTAAGATTGTTTTTCTTATCTGTCCATTTCATAGTAACACCATGGAAGACAATATTTTTCCTCTGGTTACGATTTTCTTCTCTCCTTTAAAAGTTCTTTCTCCATCCCCCACTGCTGCTTGCTATATGGTGGATATTGTGACATCTGTTCTACCAGATGCTGTTCTGCTTTTACATAGCTTTCATATAGAACCTGGTTTTTCTAACAGACACACACATACACGGACAAAACCTCTTGCAAATGTGCATGAAAGTAAAAAATTCAGCCATTTAGTTGTTGGGAAAGTCATCTTTGTATGAAGAATGAGAGGGTGCCTAATCCTCATGAATTAAAGCGCTTCTCATATTTTTAGCACTTATTGTGTAGATGTGAGTTGGAATGGTTTCTGAAGACAAGGAGTGAAAAGCATCAAATAGTTGACTTTCTTCATAGCACTTTATGGATAGTAATGGTCCTTGTTTCCTGCCTTGCCAATTTTGCCTTCACATCCTATCTTTAGATATTTAGAAAAGAGTTCAGTAGCTATGTATCCTGAATTGTAATTATTAATATAGGGCCACTCTAAGGGAATTGAATGCACCCCAGCATTCTGTGCCACGGTAACTACAAGGGTAGCCCCATGTAGCATGCATTGCAGTAGTCCAAACATGAGATGACTATGGCTTGAGTGACTGAGCACAGAGAATCCAGGAAAGGCCGCAACTGGCACACAAGATAGAGTTGTGCAATGGCTGTCGTAGCTGCAGATAGAGCAGGAGTCCCAAGTTCAGAAGAACCTCCAAGTTGCAGAGCAAGTCTGTCTGGGATAGCGGCACCCCATCTAGAACTAAAGATGTTAAAAGTCACAGATTTTGAAGCTCCATGTACCCAAAGCTAGTAGGTCTTGCCAGGGTTCAGCCAAAGCCTGTTTTCCCTCCCCAAGGGCAGCCACCACATCACTTGGAACATCAGGAGTAGAGATATAAACATGAATATCATCAGCATAAGTGATGATACCTCAACCCATGGTGACGAATGATCTTACCCAGCAGCTTCATTAATATTAAACTTAAAAGCAGATGATCTGTTTTTTTCAGGCTTGAGGAGGGAAAAATTGATGTTTTAATGAGTAGCAAAGGTGGTGTGGTTCCAAAATCCTTGCTCTGAATCAGTTTAAACCAAAGTCCCAATGGTTTAAATATTACTTTTAGGCAAATAAATTTATGTTTTGAAGTAGTTTGATGGAACTTTAATTTTTTATCTTTTTTAAATATTCCTTTTTCATGTTTTCATGTCATGTTCACAAGAAGAATGGTTAAATGCTGGTTAAATGCTGGTTAAAATGCTGGTTAAATGCTGGTTAAAAAAACAAATCTTGTACTTTGGTAAAATAATTTAAATGCATTTATTTCTGGTATTTTTGCTAAGTGCTTAATTTAATTCTTAGTATGCAGTCATTTCCTGACATTTACCAGTAAATATGAACTGCCCATTTCAGCCTCAGTTAGCAAGATAAACTAGAAAAGCAGTGGAAATTTGATAAAAGGAATTGCTTTACAGTTATATTCCTACAAGGTAACTATGCAGTGCTTTTGCTTGCTCTAAGAAAACATTTTAAAATAACCTAGTTCCTAATTAATTACAAATTCAACATGATTTATAAGAATGTATCTTACTTACTGAGCAGGAACTTTGAATTGACTTTAAGTATTGCTAATAAAGCTTTCCCATTTGGCTGAAAAGTATATAAAAGCTTTTAAAAGCAATAACAATATAACAATAAAAAATACTCTGCAAAACTGAATTATGTTTGCTGGCACAATGTAGACAATGGAGATGCAGGCATTCAGAAGTAATGTTCTTTATTCATCTCTTTTGACAGAAAAATTTCCTTTTCTTTTTTGAAAGATTATTCTTTGTAGTTTAGATTGATGTGTACAAAATACATTTCTATTCCTAATCCTTTGTCTACAACATTCAACTTTCAAATCTTTGCTGGAATGGAGGGAGAAGAGTACCATTTTTATTTTTTTTATTTTTTTAAAAAACAAAACTCCAAAATGTGCTGATTGGCAAGGTTCCTGTAGTCTCCCAACTAGATGGCACAGCAGGCCTTTGGCAAATTGTGTCTGCCAAAGAGTCAGTGACAAATGAAACTTCAATACGTTTTATGGAGACATGGTTTGCATCAAGTCTCATTTGGCCTAATTTCAGCCTTAGGCAAACTTTTTTTTTTCAAAACAGTAAAGCTAGAGACCAGCTTGCTTCTTTTCTGAGGAAACAAAAAGCAAGCAGATGCAGCATTGAAAAAAAGCAGGCCTTTTTTTTAAAGGAATAATGTTTAAATATCACTTCTTGATATGTAATTTTAAAGTCTTGTCCTTTGGCATCCCCATAAAGAGCATCACTGAAGGCATAATACTTTTTAATAACTGTGAATTGTACTCCATCTGTTTGCTTCTAAGATAGAAGTGTCCAACCTTGACAAGTCTAAGACTTGTGGACTTCAACTCCCAGAATCCCCTAGCAGCCATGTACAATAGGCTAAGGTGCCAACAGTGAGCAGAAGATTGTTCGTTCATGAAGGGAGCAATGGAGACTTCAACATGAGTCCTCCTAGGTCCAAAATCTGGATCAGTAGTGTTGGCCTTGTCTTACATTTTATCCAACAGCTCTTACCTCGTCCTCAGGCTTGGGAATACTGATACAGGTATTCCTCACTTAACAACTGATTATTTTATGACCATTACAACAGCCATGGAATATATGTCATACCCCCAACCATCAGAAATGGTGGTGCCACCTTCCTATGATCACTTTACAACCATTGTTTTAAATGGTTGCAAATGACCACAATTCATGATGTGTCTTGCCAATCTGAAATGAATTAATGATTGTGTTGTTTTCTTAATGACAATTTCATTTGCTTAACAATTGCAGCAACCAATTCACGACCCCTGCAAAAAAAGCTCAGAAAATTACTTCCAGTCACAGGGGTGGCTCGACTTACAACCATGGCTTATATGCATCTCAAATACTGTCTCAAATTAAGTTGAGAACTACCTGTATAGCAGGTACACTGTATTAAAAAAATCACACTAATGGATTTTACGGGTGATGTGTGATGGCCATGTGTATTGCTTTAATTACAACTTTGTCATAGAGGATGGATTACATGCATTTGCTTTAAAAATGAGCATCTGTAACTAAACAGCGCAAGCTGACTATACATTTATTTTAGAAACCAAGAATAATGGATGCTGCAATGGATCAGCTGGGAAATATTTCTGTTCTCTTCCTTCCTCGTGGAACTACATTTCTTATCATCAGCTGTCC
The DNA here is from genome assembly GCF_900518735.1 of Pseudonaja textilis. The sequence continues at coordinate 14,875,369 of NW_020769321.1, read as the reverse complement.
TCTGTTTGCAAGTTTGTTTAGCCTTTTCATGTTATAGCTATGCAGTCTGGCAGACTCGGACATTGAGGAGGTGGGGGAGGAACATGGGCCAATCCTGGAGTCTGGGGAAGGCTCTGACGAGTGCTCTGCATTGGAGGCAGAGATGGTGCCAGGGCCGTCTGACAGGTATCAGCTACCTTTGGAGTCGGAGATCAGTGGGGCAGAAGAATAGCTGGAGCCTGTTCCCAGTGTGCGTATGCACAGAGTTGCCAGGAGAAGGGAACAGGTAAGGAACTAGGGTCAATTCGGGAGTAAGAGCATAGGTGGATGGTGAATGGCCTCTCCCATAGGGAGTAAAGAGGAGCGAAAGGGGAGTTGTGTTTGCAGGAGATAATTAGTTCAATTCATTGGGGTGAAGATCTGTTCCTGACTTCTTGCCAAGTAATTTCTGCTACAGCGTGGCATTTGGAAGATATCAGCCTGGCAACTCTCCAAACCTGATAAAGGTCTGTAGTTGTGAAATCTCATGTTTGCCAGGACTTTGCTGGAGAGGAATTCACTTTAACCTAAATAAAAGGGGTTTTATCAGGGTGAGGAGTCTGCTTCATGATCTTGGGAAGCCTAGGTCAGAACTGAACAAACTGGGCTACCTATACTTTCTTATCCATAATGCAATCCAGATAAGAATTGTGTTCCTCAGTCATCCAGATAAGATTCTTTTTCTCTTCTATATCTGTGTTCTTCTTTCTGTTGCTAAATATGAATGGAAATGCTAGTGTACAAAGTACTGATCTTTATGAGCAGGGCTAGCCTAAAAATCTACATTACCATCATTAAAACAGATGAAGGAAATAACTGGAATCATTTTAAGGGATGTAACTGGCAATATGGCAGGACCCAGCCATATAGATTCTGCCATAATTGTCATTGCAGATGTGGCATTAGCAGAGTATCATTTTGTCAATTAATCTTTTTTTTTTCAATTCATAGTTTATTACAGTCTGGAAGAATCCATTTGTAATGACCTTATTTTACATGATGCTCTTCACTTGAAACAAATTTACTACCTGCTCTCTTTACCCTTTGAACATATTTGGTTACACTTTCTCAGTGTAATGCATAACCTTATGGCACACGGTTAAAACAACCCTCCTTAATTAGTAGTGTTTCCTTTTAGCTAAATATTGTGTTGATCGTAAACTCCTTCTAATTGCTTCGTTTAACTATCTAGGCATGCAAAAATTCGAAAGGAACTGTTTTAAGTCCATAATCCCTTGAAACATAGTCTCCATAATTTAACATTCTTTCTTTCCTGCCTAAATAATAACTAAAGGCATAATGGTGGTTTATATTTAACCACGAGTAAGGATTATAGCATACAAACCCTGTGAAGGAAGCAATTCTGTACTAACAGCAGAGTCTCTCTTCTTTTAAAATCCCTAAATTAAATAATGGAAAAGCAGAAATGCTCTAGAGCATTTCTAACTGTCCTTACTTGCATTTTACTTTTACAAGGAAAATAGCCAAACCTAAAAACCAAAAGAGCAGCCATTCAAACTATATTACTCCTAGTTCATAAAAGAAAACTTCAGAAATACTTTCACAGGCAGAAAAGGTAGTTTGTCTTAGCAAAACTCTGCCTGGAGATCCCACTATGACTGTTGCTTCTCTTTGACCAAAAGTGGGCCCAGTGATAAGGCAAGAAGTTACACATTCTAGGGATTTTAACTTTTCTCCTCCAGAAAGTGTGTCTCGAGGTATGCCAGCCCTGCAATTGGAATAGGATTTTCTTTTCTCTATCCATTGGACCTATGGTTGTTTTTAATGTTTTAATTGGTTGAGTTTTATACTTTTAAAATGATTTGATATGTCTTTTAATTTTTGATTGGAATTGACAGAGAAATAGTTGAAAGATGGGCAGCTATGTTAGGGAGGGAGGGAGGGAGGGAGGGAGGGAGAGAGAGAGAGAGAGAGAGAGAGAGAGAGAAAGAAAGAAAGAAAGAAAGAAAGAAAGAAAGAAAGAAAGAAAGA
>NW_020769321.1:14847051-14873349 GCF_900518735.1 Pseudonaja textilis | reverse complement strand
AGAAAGAAAGAAAGAAAGAAAGAAAGAAAGAAAGAAAGAAAGAAAGAAAGAAAGAAAGAAAGAAAGAAAGAAAGAAAGAAAGAAAGAAAGCCCTGTTTTATATCTCCAGTAAGCAATCACATCCTGGATGCAGTAGAGTATCCCAAAATTTCTCCCTCTCCATGGTGTTAGAACTGCCCAACTTATTACAGCAACCCAGCACACAATTACTTTTTTCTTTCTAACTGAATTTGGTTAGTAAATAATTTAAAACTCAAAGCATGATCAAGTTACAGATTAAGGACTTCTACATGCCATCGTAACTTTCTCATTAAAGCCAATGTAATTTAAAAATTAGTTTCTGTGGTTAGATAATGTTTCATTGTTTTATTTAAAGTATTCTTTACTTGGTCAAAGTGATTGTTTGTGGGTATGTGCGTGTCTGAGTGAATGTTCCTGAGAGTGCATCTGATCTGAGATTGATTAGTGAAACAGGTTTTACAACAGAAAGGAGACTGATTTACAAGAGATACATTGTAGAGATAGGCAACGCTTAGTATCTAGACTAGGTGACTATATCCAGGATGTGGGCTGCTGGGGGTTCACAGGGGTTTGGGAGAGCCCCTAGCTAAGATTCTGTGCAGTTCAGAGAACCCCGAACGGGCCTCCCAGAAGTTCGGGAAGGCCAAAAATGGGCCCATTTCCAGCTTCCAGAGAGCCTCCGGAGCCTGGGGGGCCCTTTTTCACCCTCCAGGAGGCTCGAGGAAAGCCTCCGGAGCCTGGGGAGGGCAAAAACACCCCCCCGCAATGTGGTTCAGGAGGCTAAACTAGGCCACGCCCACCATGGCCACGCCCACCCAGCAACCAGGCAGAGAACCTTTTTCTAAAATTTTTGAAGCCCATACCTGACTATATCGTAACTATACCAGAAAAGTCTAAATGAGACTGTGAAGAAAAGAAGAAGGAACTGACCTCAGCATAGCAATTTATTAAACAAAGAGCATTCGGCATAGTACACTAAGTGAGGATGTTGTATGTAAGTAAGCATGTACATATGTATGTGTTAAATTTATATGCTACCTATCGCAGTGTCAAGCGAGGACACATAATCAATCCTCTCTATATGCATCCTTTGCCGCTATAATCTCCATCTACAAAGACAAAAGACTATTTTGTCTTCTATTTGGGGAGCACTTACTAACTTACATAAATGACTTATCCATGAAGGCTCTGATCATAAATCCTGATTGCAAGGATGGATACAAGCAGTTGTTGTGTTTAAAAAAGAAGAAAGAAGAAACAGAGAAAGAAAAGATATTTTAATTTCAAGGTTCACTGGAAAAATAACATAAAAAAAAAATCAATGTTTGCCAAACAGAAGGACAAATTCAGATGGGAAATAAAAATGTATTTATAAGATTCAAAGACAGTCTGATAAGTCACATTATCTTGGAAAGCAAATGTTAGCAAAGCACTTTTCAGGTTTGCCATCCAGATTTGTCTGGAAAACTATTATTCAAGGATGATACAATAGTTCCACAAAGCCTAAGAATTCTTATTATTGCCTGATAAAGATTTACTCTGGGGGAAGGTTTCTAATGTTTGAATGGAAAAAAAACCAAATGAAATGGAAGGATTTCGTGTTGATCAGTTCTCCAAGCCTTATTCACCCTCTTCATTCTCATTTCTTTCTTTATCTTGTAGTTCAGCTAAGCAAGCTCACAAAAAAAAATGGACTCGTTTGGCTGATTCCCATGACCCTGGCACCCAAATGACCTTAGGACATGCTGTAGAGTCGGGATTCCTCAGGCAGCCCTTTTTGCCACGCACTGCCATCCACCTTGGACATGGAACATTTCAGAAATGACTTTTCTATGAGTGTGCAATCCTGTGCATTGTAAGCAGAGGCTGCCAGGTCTTCTAGCCTTACTCTGAGTGTCTCCAAGGCAGCCCCCATCACTGATTGATTGCCCCATGTGACTGGGGGCATTTCAGGGATGAGATTTTTCTTCCTGCTTATGTTGTGGTTTTTGTTTCCAGGTTTCCACCTTGCTTGACTTTTTGAAGAAAGCGAGAAGACGGTTCTTATTGGACGTTTTTTTAAAAAAAAAATCTGCCCATGAGGGCTTTCATTCTTTTCCCAAGTGGTGGTTCTTATTTGTCTTTGAAGTAATTTTATTTATTCTTTTGTGTAGCATTCCACTGCAGTTAAAACATGTGCCAAGTGAGGGCAGGGACAGAACTGCACAGTGCAGATCAGCCATACTCTACAATCCCAGGCAGGGTCTCATTTTCCATTCTGGTGATTCCAGAGAGTTTTAGCAAGCGAGACCCAGCAGAATCACCTGATTTATTTCTCTTTCCTGATTTATTTCCACTCCTGTTCTTCCCCTTAGAACCTACTCCCTGTACTCTAGTTGTTCACTCAGTTGTTAGCCACAGAGAGGGAACGATGAAAAACCCAACAGTCCTGATAATAAGATGGAAATATCTCTCCATGCCAGGGCTTTTACTCTACCGCATCGATAACAGTTTAAAGCTTTTCCTCTTTGGACAGAGAAAATCACAGCCATTGGGGACCCCAACCAATGAACTTTCTGGGAGATATTTTCTCTTTTATAGCATTCCTCTTCTTGTTCAGCTGCTCCTAAGTTGAGCCTGTAGTGAAAAAAGCAAGCTTCAATCTCGCCATGAGAGTTGGCAAGCAGAGGCTCTTTTTTTTTCTTTGGCTTGGCTTGGCTTGGCTTGGCTGTATCAGTGGATGCTAGTTAAATATTTTTAAATGTGTGTTTTATTCTTTCTGTATTTTGGCTTAAGGGAATAGTTGGCTAGGAAAGTTGGGTAGGTATGGTTGGACATTCTTATCCATTTCAGCCTCAAAACAAGCTGCGAGGAGCCATAGCAATTGGGAAGGTAATAATTCATTGACAGGCACTTGTGTGGGTAGGTTCAAATGTGTCCTTTTTCCATGGCTTGGGTGCTTGGGATGCCAAAGTACCAAGTCATCTCATTCTCATGCAGATTCTTCTACCCTAGAATAGACCTAATCCTTTATTAAGCCTAGGTGCGATTTTCAACGCCTAGGGATACTCTGTGTCTGGCAGATAAAATCTAAAATATCCACATCCCTCATGAAAACCATACCTCAGTAAAAGCAGTGATGTCTGCCATGTGCTTAAAGGCTGGGCTAAAGCTTCTCAGTCTTTTTTTTTTTTTAACATTTTCACCAGTGACTTTGCCGCTATTGTCCATCGATGGCCTACGATAACCTCAACAGAAGGACTTTATGCTATTTCAGAAGACCTAGGTATTTGCCTGATATTGGCAAGTTGAAAAAAGTGGGCTTTTTTAAAGAAAAAAATCTAGTTCCTGCAACAGGAAAAAAGCTAGTGTTTTTCTTTGCATATGTAAGGTTTTCATGCAAGTAGGAAAACAAACTCAGTGGCACAACAGCACTGCAAAGAAAAACACTAGCTTTTTTCCTGTTGCAGGAACTAGATTTTTTAAAAAAAAAAAACTCACTTTTTTCAACTTGCCAATATCAGGCAAATACCTAGGTCTTCTGAAATAGCATAAAGTCCTTCTGTTGAGGTTATCGTAGGCCATCGATGGACAATATATATATATATAATCTTTCTCTCCTTCTCCCTCTCTCTTTCTTCCTTTAGAGCTTCAGCATAGGTTTCTGGTACCTGGCTGCAAGCAGCATCTTCTCTTTCCCTTATACAAACACCTGCAGTTTCATGCAACTATGAGATAAAGCACCTAATTGTAGAATTGTCAACATGCTATCATTTCATCTTCACACCTTGCCAGAAGCTTTGAAACACAAGAGAAGAGGTGGCATGAGAGGAACATTTCCCTCATAACAATTGCTAAAATAACCAAATGAATGTACTAGACAACTAAAAATGTGTTTGCATGTTACTATTTATTTCTTTTTTTGTGGAATAGGAATAGAAATTATAGTTACTCCAGAACTGGTGGCAGTTTGGGGCAGAGCCCTGGTCGAATGCAATTCTTGGCATAGTTTCCTGTTGTTCAGCTGAAGAGTACAAAGCTTGGGGCATTTTTGGCCTTTCATGGGGCCATGGTTCTGGGGTCAGCAGAAATGAGGATGATTACAGGCCAACTGTTTTGGAGGGCTGGAGAATAGAAGTGAGAGTGGTATAGAAGTATTTTATGCTAATTGTTCATTTTGAGGATGTCTACCATTATACTCCTTTGTCCAGGGAGATGTCATTGTTATTCATATCTAATGAGAATATAACATAGCATTTGCTTTTGACCGACTTTTGAATAATCTGTGTAATTAAAGCCAAGAAAGAAAAAGCAGGGTCAGAGATGGGGAAAAATGACAGAAAAAAATAATATACACACAAAAAAGGCAAGCTGTAATAATGCAAAACAATTGAAGGGAATCTCATAAAAAGAAACTTTTTATTAGAAACATCTAAATATTTATGCATTAATATGGCTCTCAAACTCAAATAAAATCTTCCCTACTTCCCTAGATTGCTTCCTGCTTTTCTTCTGGCAGCACTTTAGGCATCTTCGTTGCTTCATTTTCTGTTGATCCTCTGTAAACCAGAGATGACATCAGAGTCTGTACATAGGGACAGTCCACATGGGCACAATTCAGTCTAATGTCCCTGGGTCATTCTAAGAGTGAACAAGGCCTCAGCCGAATCATGTGTCAAAGCCTCAGACAAAAGCCCAAGTTCCCCCGAAATCTAATTAGGTCCATATTAGGCTCCTGGTATAGACAAGATCAAATAGACCCATCCTCTCTGTGTTGGAGGGGTATAAAGGTAAATTATGGGGTGGGATGGCTCAGTGGATAAATGGGAGCTGAGCTTATCAGTTGAAAAGCTGATGGCCCAGATTCAAGTCCCAAGCCCGCACAATGGAGTGAGCACCCATTATTTGCCCCCTCCTGCCCACCTAGCAGTTTCAAACCCTACAAATGTGAGTAGGTAAATAGGTACCACTTTGGTGGGAAGGTTACAGCATTCCATGTGCCTTGGCATATAATCATGCTGGCCACATGACCATGAAAAAATTATTTGGACAACTCTGGTTCCTTTAGCTAAAAAACAGAGATGAGCATTTTGGACATGGCTGGACAAGGAAAACCTTTACTTTCACCTTTAAATGTAAATTCTTGAGTCACCATCTGTCCATGACAAGGTACTGATGGTAATAGCCCAATTCCGGATGATGTCACCAGTGTGTTGAGTTTGCAACAAACCATTTAGGTCCATGGTTGGAATACTGAGTCTTTTGCCATATTTATTTATTTTGTCAATTGCTTACAAGATAATAGGTATAAGTAAAAACATAGTTATGAATACATGGATACATATAAGAAAAATAAAAGAAACAACAGGACAGGGACGGTAGGCATGTTTGTGTGCTTAGGCACGACCCCTATTTATTTATATTTCTACAGCTTCAGATTGTAATTTGCCTTTATTTTCATTCTGCATTGGGTGCTGCCCTTTGTTCTTTTATTCTTTTAAGATTTTGTGTTAAAGATTGTTATCCAGAAAAAGGTTGCCGCATATAAAGGTAATCTATTACAAAAAAAAGTAGTATTACCATAGCTAAGAAATAGTGACCAGAATTAAACAGCTTTTGTTATGATCATTATTTTTCAAAGCTCTTGCTGAATTAATTTTCAAGTAGAATAATTTTTCACATTATCATATAACATTGATCCATTGAAAATGTATCTTATTTTTCCAGCTTTTTCTGATAATAAATCAGGCAGTTTACAATTGGACTTGAATCAATTTTTTATATTCAACTTATGTACCCTACAAAATGTTGAAGAAGAAATCAACAGCAGGATTCTGTGTGAAATTTTGGAGATTTTTCCTAGTTTCTCCAAAATGTTCAATGAAAAGCACTAACAAGTTGAACACCATCAATACAAATGGGAGTATGTACTAGTTTGCTTACAGTTCTACCAAGGAAAAAAAATTAAAATATTGTGAAACAAATGGATTCTCACTGAAATTCAGAACTGGAGAATATTCTGCTGAATATTGTAGATAAACATCAGCTTAGACCAGGGGTGGGCAAACTTTTTGGCTCGGGGGCCTCATTGACTTTTAAAATTTGACAGACGGGCCAGGTCAGCACAAGATTTTTGGGGAATCGCCCCCCTTTCCCCCCTTCTTCTCCTCCTTCCCCTCCCCTTGGAGGCCTCCTGAGTCAGGAGTTGCTACCGCCGGCGCAGCTCCGTGCGGCTCCAGTCCCGCGTTGCCTCAGGAAGGGAAAGGCAAAAAGGAAGAGCCTCAGCAGCGCTTTGCAATGGCAGCAGCGGCACCGGAGGCTCAGGCTCAGCGGCTCCTGGTTTTGCCTTTCCCTTCCCAAGGCAATGCAGGACTGGAACCGCGCAGAGCTGCGCCGGCGGTAGCAACTACTGACAGCCCCAGCTGTACACCTGAGTGGAGCCTGGGCGGAACTGCCTGTTGCTGCTGCGGGCACTGCTGCGGGCATCTGGCTGCCCAAGTAAAGAACCGCACCAGCTCAGGGCAACTGTGAGGAGCAAGAGGGGAAGCCAAGGTGCTCATTTCATAGCAGTCAACTTCGCTCTCTTTTGCTCCAGTTAGGTGCTCCCGGCATGCACAAGGACCATGAAGGGAGGCAAACACCGCACAGATGCATTTTAAAAGTCAGAGAACTTTGCCCAAGACTTCTCGTGTATTCAGGGGCAACACCTCTCCCAACGATGAGTCCCAGCGATCTAACAAAACGTCTTCCAGCTCTTAAAGATTGACTTTAAGAGTGCCCCCATGGAAGAAGCCAAGAACGAGAACAAAAGTAGAGGCGGTGGGGGCAACAAGGGCATGTGATTGGTCCCTCCACGGTCCCCTCCCAGGTGACAGCCAGGGCTTTGGCACCTACTTTTTTCCTGAGAGGTGCGGTGTCTGCCTCACTTCATACTCCTTGTGGAGGGATACACATGCCCCGTCACCCCTGCCGCCACTACATTTGCTCGGCTTCTTCCATGCGGGGCACTCTTAAAGTTGACCTTTAAGTGGTCCCGGAACATCCGCCCACCTGCCCGGCACCCGCCCTCCTGGAGCACGCTTTCTTCCTTCTCCTGGAGAACGTGCCTCTTCCAGCCTGGCCTGGCCTGGCCAGCCAGCAGATGACCACATGTCCTGGGGCTTGTTGCAAAATGCCTGCAGCATGCTCTGTTCTATGTGTCAGGCCCAGCAAGTCTGAGCAGCTGGTGCATAGAACAGGGTGATGCTGGACCATTGGAGAAGCAGAGCAAAGCCAGAGATTAGTAGCTGCCTCTTTCGGTGCAGAAAGCTTCCCCCAACCAGCTGGCTGGTCTCCTCCTTCTCTGCCTGTTTGTTCTGTATGGCCGAGGAGGAGGAGACCAGCCGAGAAGCGCGCTGCCAGGCAGGGGCCACGTGGCACAGGGCAACACGCCACCGCCCGGACCTGGCGAGGGAAAGCAGTGGGCGTTCCCCAGGTGGCGACCTCGGCCCCGCCACCAGGGAAGCAGCTGCCCAGCTCCGTGTTGTGTGTGTGATTTTTGGGTGTGTGGCACAGGGTCTCTTTTGGCCAGCCCCGATTTTTTTTTCAGAGGGGAATTTTTTTTTCAGAGGTGGGCCGTATTAAAATGACCAACAGGCTGGATGTGGCCCATGGGCCGTAGTTTGCCCACCCCTGGCTTAGACCGTTCAGACAGTGTTAAATTCACTGGTCTTTCATAAGTTGTGGAGCCTATAATAATGAAAACAAGCAACACATCTTTTCATGTCCATAAATTACCAGTAAATCGTCTGAGTATGGCATAAAATGCTGCCTGGTGAAATGTGCTATATATGTTCTATCTGGCTGCCATTTTGATATTACAATCTCTGAAAAATAATGGAAGGCCAGTTTTATAAAATGTTAAGGGTTAACATCTCTGTACAACATCTCATTTAAATGGTTTAAGATATAATAATGTGATAACAAATTTAAACTTTCATTTTACACAGTGATGCCACTGTGAGGGTGATCCTCCCTCTTGTCAAACCTAACAATAGTGGGCCATCCTAAATTGTAAGTCTTTAAAGGTCTCCATGGACTAGCCATGCCAAATGAGGAAATACTGATGGGTCAGTTTCCTTGGCAACAGAATATGTCAGGTTACATTCCTTTGATTAGTGGACTTTCAGAGCTGATGTGAAAGGAGGAGGAGGAGGAGAAGGAACATAATCCATCTTTGAATTCTTAGCTTCTGAGCATGCCCCTATCTAAAAATATCAAGTAAAATCTATTCGTGGCAGATATATATAAACTTTTATTCTTTTATTCTTTGCAATAAGTACATATTTATCAAGAAGATGCCAAGATCTGTTTCAGTGCTTATGTGAGTATAGGGACAGCTCTTGGCATAACCAGGGCTCTAAAAATGCTGTACCTTGGATTATTTGAAAAACTGTATTCACATTCAGCCAAGGTTAGTGCAGCTCCTCTTCATACCTCCTATGTGGAAGTGAAGAAAGGAGAGAGCCGAGCATGCTTTTTTATATGTTGTGTGTTAAAAGTTGCCTGCAGAGGACTGCTATCTGATGCCTACTTTCAGCAAGAAGTCAATATAATAAAATGAGACTTATTTCCAAGCAAAGTTACTGTAAGGAATGGAGGTAACAAGGTACCAGGGAACCAATGTTTCTCAGACTAGGCAAAAACATTATGTAAACACTAAGCAGGTGATCCCCAATTTCAAGCCCTGGTAGTCAAGTACCTATTGACTTGAAAAAGAGTGGGTGGGGAAAGGCCTAAGATTTGATTTGAAGTGTGCTTTCTTTCTCTTTCTTCATTATCCATCTATCAGCTTTGAGTTCTGTGTTCTGCAATAGGTAGAGTTTCTGTATATGTCCAATTTGTTTCTGCTTTTGATAAAGCAACTTATTTAGCTGTGTCATATTTGTGAGGTTGTGCTATCAGTATGGTCCTAAATATAGGGTTAAGTGGCTAGAGGGTTGAAATGTATTACAGTGCAATAACAGAAAAGCCAGTGTCCTCAAATTCTCAGCATTGAGATTGTGGTAGGATTGCTTGGGCCTTGACATCAGAGTTAAATAAGCCATCCCAAAGCCCATTCCAAATTGGGTTGCAGTCCAGATTTACCAGTTAGTGCAATATATGAACTCTCAATTCCTGGATAATATAGGGGGAAGAAATGGAGGCAGTGACAGATTTTATTTTCCTGGACTCCAAGATCACCGCAGATGGGGATTGCAGCCAAGAAATTAAAAGATGCTTGCTCCTGAGGAGGAAAGCTATGGCAAATCTAGACAGCATACTAAAAAGCAGAGACAACACCTTGCCAACAAAATTGTGTATAGTCAAGGCTATGGTTTTCCCAGTTGCAATGTATGTCTGTGAACGTTGGACCATAAGAAAGGCTGAGTGCCAAAGAATTGAGGCCTTTGAACTGTGGTGCTGGAGAAGACTCTTCCTTGGACTGCAAGGCAGTCAAACTGGTCAGTCCTAGAGGAGATCAACCCTGAGTGCTCTTTAGAAGTCCAGATCCTGAAGATGTAACTCAAATACTTTGGTCACCTAAATAAGAAAGAAGGACTCACTAGGGAAAAGCCTAATGCTGGGAAAGCAGGGGTGGGATTCTACTTGGTTGGTCTGGTTCTATAGAACTGGTTGTTATGATTGTGCCCAGTTCAGAGAACATGCAAATCATGCCACTGGCTGGCCCCACCCCTCCCCTCCCTGCCTACTCACTCCTTACCTGGCGTATGCGCATTATCAAACTTACCTGTGTTTGGTAAGTTGCTATTTTTCCTTTTTTCCCCCTGACCATCAGCTGTTCTGCTGTGCCGGGAGATTTAGATTAGCTAGAAAGCAGGAAATTGTTGGATTTCTTGCTTTCTAGTTAATCTAAAAGCAGAGCTGAACCTTCCTTAGGACTGAAGCTTCTTTTTTTTAGTGCAGGCTCAGGTAGCAGATTGCAGAATCATAGATCTCTAAGTGAATCTGTGATTCTGTGAGCAATTCAATCTGCCTGCCTGCTTTGCCTGATTTAGGGTAAAAGTTGCTCTTTTTTATAAAAAATCAATGTTTACATAAATATTTATAATATTTACATACAAGCCACACCCAAGCCATGCCTAGTCAGCAAGCCACACCCACCCAGTCACATGACCACCAAGCCACACCCACAAAGTAGGCTATGCCCACATAACCGGTTGTTAAGAAATTTGAATCCCACCCCTGTGGGAAAGATTGAGGGCAATAGAAGAACTGGACGACAGAGAATGAGGTGGGTGGATGGAGTAACTGAAGCAGTAGGTATGAGCTTAAATGAACTCCAGAGGATGGCAGAGGACAGGAAGGCCTAGAGGAACATTGTCCATGGGGTTGCAATGGATCAGACATGACTTTGCAACTAACAACAACAACATGAACCAGTTAATCCAGTCAGTAGGGCCAAATCTGACTGAATTAATAGCAAATTAATTCACTTAATTAAAGTCCTGAAGGAGGGATTCAGTGTCAGGGGAGGGAAAGATGTACTTAAAGTCTCAAGAGAAGGAGGAAAGAGAAATGGAACAGGGAGAAAGGGGGAGTGTAAAAGATGAAGCTGACCACCAGTTCACAGGATAGATAGAACTGTCGTGTAAATATTGAGTAGATGCCTTCCAATTGCAAGGCTAAGTTGAGACTTCCAAATGAGGGAAGAAACAACCTAAAAATTCAACCTGAAACATGTTTATGTGTGCATGTGTTGTTATGTTTATGTGTGCATGTTATGTTATTAGGCTATGCTCGCATAACCAGTTGTTAAGAAATTTGAATCCCACCCCTGTGGGAAAGATTGAGGGCAATCTCACACATGCGAATGCACTCTGATTTTTGTGTTCTGCAGTAGGCAAAACATTTGCATATACAAGTGTTCTGTCTCCCCTTCCCTTTCCCCCAAAAGGTAAGGGATTATACACACACACAAACACAGACAGGCAAGCTGGCTCGAACTTCGCAAAGCAAATCCTCTGTAACTGATAACATTCTTGGCATCCCACTACGTCTTGCTTGCCAAGTCCAAGCTGGCAGCAATTGTAAATCAAAGTCTTACTCACACAGAGGGAAATGGTTCTTTTACTTCACAAAGCACAAGGCAATCCACAAAACAATCGTTCTTCCAACATAGTCATGAATAAAGTCTAAAGTAAGTTAAACTTTGTCCTGTATAAAGTTTAAGGAGAAAGTACACCCACTTTTATCCCCTGTGGGGTGTGGCTCAGTGACTCAGCTCACTCTCTGACCCTCCCACACTTCCTACGTTGCTGCTCATGTTTCTCCCTATGATGCTGCTTGGGGTCGAGCCAGCACTCTTCCTCTTCACTCCCTGACAGGGGCTGCTCCAACATGCCTTCCTCCTGATTCATCTCAGACTGTTCTTCTCGGTTTTCTGATGGAACCTGAGGCATTACCAGGGAGGAAGGCATTGGCAGGGAGGAAAGTCCTGGGGAGGAAGGCATTGCCAGTTCCTCCCCCTCATCTTCCAGGTCCACTTCCTCTGACAGCATAGGCTAAGGAGTCGGGGCCACAACATACAGGTATATGACTTCTTTCTTGTCTGCAATAAACTAAGTTATCTAGCTATGCCCTGTTTGTGTCTTTTTGCTGTAAGCAAGTTCTAGAGAGTTGAGATTTATTGTCAACCCTAGTATGAATGCATACTGAGTTGTAAAACTATTATTCCTGAATTCTTGAGAATTAGCCTAATTGAACTCAATGAATTAACATAGAAAGCATTCTCAAATAGTTTCTGACGACCAGTTATTTCATTCTATGGCACCCAAAATGTTGTACACCTATCAGTGGAAGTATTTTTACCAGAATATGTATAAACTTAAGCAGAGGACCACATACTGATTTTTAACATTTGCATTCAGATGCAATAGCACATCCTTGATTATGTAAGGAACAGACTATTCTACTCCCTGTGGGGCAAAATAAACAAAATGCAAAACCGCCCCCTCAGTTTTTCTAGAAATAAAGATGAACTGAATTCCTGTTTCACACTATGGAATCCAGATTAGATTATATTCAGGCATGGTGTGGAGAATAAATTGTCTGGGTTTTTTTTACTGTTCAGTTTTTTAAAGACTGAGAAAAATATGGCTGTCACCACCTATTTGTTATTATTTGCAAAACTCATATGCTGCTTCAGTCATGGTCTCTAAGTGGCTTATAGCTAGTACAATAATACTACCATAATAGGATAATAGCTAACAATGATCAAATCAGATAAGTTATCAATATCAAAAGGTAAATATTTAACACAAATCTCTCAATAAAAACTTACCAGATAGCCAACATTTAATTCAAATGTCATTTATTCCCTGTAGCATCTTCAGAAGAACAATATTTTGACTGTTTATATAAATATTAATAGATGGGAAGCCAGACTAATTTGTGGGACATTTTCTGGCTCCATATCTATTTTCCAACGATGGGGACTCACAACATGCCTTCTCTGCTGGCTTAAATCAAATGGCGAGATTCTATAGGAAGCAAGTAGTCTCATGATATTCAGGACCAAGCCATATAGAGCTTTTTAGGTAATAACATTGAATTGCAGTTGGAAGCAAATTAGCAGCTCCCATAATAAAACTGACTAAAAGGGCTCTTACACATTAATAATCAGACACCTGCATTTTGTGCCAACTATAGTTTCCAAGCAGTCTTTAGATGGACAACAGATTGCAGTAATCCAGTTACGGGGAAAGAAAGGTATGAATAATCATTGCTCCCAAATTTCATTTAAAGAGCATCTGTTGGGGGGAAAATTGGGGGATGGGAAGAGACATTTATCATGTTTTCTCTCTCCAAGTCCTGCCATAGATCATTTACAAAGATGACCAGTGAGGTTTTAATTCCTTATACAGGCTGTATAAGCTGAATCTTAGAGGAGCGTGGTGGCTCACAAGTTTAAAATGCTGGGCTGATAATTGGCTTGCTCGTGTTTGAGACCCATTGCTGCCATGGAGCAGGGTGAGCTCCCATCACACACTCCAGCTCCTGCCAACCCAGCAGTTTGAAAGTAGGGGAGCACAAGCAGATAAATAGGTACCGCTTCGGTGGACAATTTCACAGAGACACAAAAGGACCCCTCAACTGGGCATCTCCCAGGCAACGGTGAGATCACCAGCAAATCTTTTCACCACAGAAACCCTTCGATGCTTCCAACATGGAAGTATTAGTTTTAGCTGAATCTTGTCTGAAAAGAGATCTAGATAATCTGTTTCATTTATAGCAGGGTTAGCTTCACAGGCTGTGTTGTGTCTATGCAGGTTCGGACACATAGCAGCCCATCACAACCAGTGTGGGAAGAATATGTCATGCCCTTGGTAGAGTCGGACTCTGAGGGAGAGGAGAAACAGCTGACAGGGAGTGGAGGTGTGGCTCCGGAGGTTGTGGAGGAGGCTGGGGAAGGGCAGAGGCCGGATGGGCAGTCAGAGGAAGAACCAGACCCATCCCTTCTGCATCCTAGGACACGCAGGGAGGAACGGAGAAGGCAATAACTTGGCTTACGAGAGAGGAAGTGGCCATAATCCTCCTCATTGGTTGCAACTGGAGGGACTAGTATATAAGAGAGATGATTACAACACAGTGTTGCCAGAAGCAAAGTGTGTTTTATTTTGGTCTGAAGTTATCTTGGTTGGCATCCTTCCAACAGACTGTGACTTGTTATCTCCTTGAATTTGGTAAATACTTATCCTGTTCCGTTGTGGAAATTTCATCATTATAGTTTGTTTGGTTTTTTATTTCACCTCTATCTGCTCATTAAGTTTGGACTGCGTTGCTTTCTTTTGAAGACTATTTCTGAGTACGTTTTATCTCCAACTGAGAATTATTGAACAGTGGGACCAAGTTGGAGGCATTAAAGGACATTTATTTATTTATGTTTTGGATTTTGTTACATTTGTGTTACACTCTGGGTCATCACAGAATACTTTAAAGTGATTGGATAATGGAGTGGCAGGCAACCACTATATAAAGGCTGCCTGCCAGCCGTTATCGCTGTTGAGTTACTTAGTTGCTGAATTCACCTAATAAATGAATGTAGTGGATCCGTGGCTCAGGGTGCTTATTCTGATCTCGAACGTAACAGGCTGGCCATGCCCACTCCCAGTTTAGCAAAGGGAAAACAGTCTCGATATGTCAGGTGATGCTGCTGTGACAACCTGAGTTTGACTCCCCTTTTCTATAGCATTCTGTAATGATTGTCCTCCCACAACTTTGTCCATTTCTTTCCTTAAAAGGAGAGTTGTCCATGTTAGCTGGTTCAAGCTGCTTGAAAAAAAGTCTTAAAAGCAATTTCATGCTTTTGAAAATCCGTAAGTGCTTTACTTGGGTAAGAAATAAAGTGCTTCTGAATCATTAAGGCAGTAGTTATAGTTAAAGTAAGCATTTTATTTATTTATTGCCAAATTCTATCCCAATGAATTTGTTAGTTAGATTCATGTGGGGATTGGCATAAAGCAATTGAGCATTTTAGGAGATCATGGTACCGCAAAATTTGACATTTCTCAAATTAATATACATTTAGAAAGATTAATCATAGCATGAACCACCTGTTTTCAAACATCTGAATAGAATTTGGGGTTGAAATATTTAATTAAGATAAAAATACCAAGAACATACTAAACCAATTTATAGATAGGGTTCATTTCATTATTTTTATATTATCTTATCGCAGAAAGATATGATCACCGATCCATTCATAATATAAAAAGCAAAGCCCTAAAAGATGCTGGCATGAATTGGACATTAGTAAATAGAAATATTATTTTAAAGGGAGAGGATTCTTCTGAAAAAAATGTAACCGAAGTAGTTGAGTTGGCTAGAATACACTATTCAAAGGGCACCACGCAGTAAGGAAGGAGATCCTGTAAGCCTCTGACAAAATACAGAATGAAGTTATCAGCTTTTGATGGGTAAAGATAAAAACAATAACTTCACTTGGGATCCACACAGCAGCATTCACCTTTGACATTCTCACTCACTCTCTGTGAATGACAGGCTACTGATATCAACAGGAGTTCTTGACTCTGATATACTTTTGTCCTGATAACAACTGCAAAAGATCTCCCTAGTTTTGAAAAAAAAAAATTGGGCCGATAGTATCTTTTAAAAAAATTTCTTCATAACTCTCTTGAAAATCAATACGCTGTTCACGGAGTTTTTGTTTTTACATTTTTAAAATTGCGGTGAATATAGGCAAAAAGGTAGAATTGTCATCTTTTTTTTTTTTTTTTTTTTTACCTTAGTAGTATTTTATCTCATGAAACATATGCTCCTATTAAGTTGTTACCATAAGCATCTGACAGAAACCACAATTATGTAATGAGAATATCATGAACCCAATGTGTCCTGTCCAGTGGTGGTATTCAATTTTTTTTTTACTACCGGTTCTGTGGGCGTGTCTTGGTGGGCATGGTATGGCTTGGTGGGTGTGGTGTGGCTTGGTGAGCATGGCAGGAGGAGGATACTGTAAAATCCCCTCCCCACTCCCGAAGGAAGGTTACTGCAAAATCCCATTCCCTCCCCACCCCACTAACCTGCTTTCCAGCTCCGTTCTCCTGTGTAGGGCAACAAAAGAAGACCCAGCCAATCAGCTGGGACTCAGGAGGCAGAGAGTAGATGGGGGTGGGGCCAATCAGAGGTGGTATTTGCCGGTTCTCCAAACTACTCAAAATTTCTGCTACCGGTTCATCAAAACAGATCAGAACTTGCCGAATACCACCTCTGGTCCAGTCTCACTGCTTGTAGAACTTCATGCTAGTTATTAGAATAATGTTATTGATGGAAGAGAATATTTGCAGCTCAGGGTTGAACTGTGCACTGATAATGTTACCTCGTTTGATAATAAACATTTTCAAGTTTGAGAGTAATATTAATTAACACCATTTCTCAATCCCACACTACCAATACTTTCACAAAGAAAATGACATAAAATAAGGTGAATCATATAGGAAATAATATATAGGATATAATGTACCCTATACTAAAGGAAAACTTCAAATTCTTGAAGGCCCTATATTATTTGTTTCATATATCTAAGAGTCAAGTTGTTCATATAACTTTCAGTGGTGCTAATACTTACTTATGGATAAGTTGAGAATATTAGGTGCCAAAATACAGCCCCAAATCAGGTTCAGCTTACCCTTGAATGGGCAAGTATATTGCAATTTTTTTACCCAAGTATATGGTAATTTTTAATGTATCTGTATCTTCCAAATATACTTGTGGATAAGCCCATTACAGATAAGCCAACCCTCCATTTATTTATCAAAATACCATGAAAAATGTGGTTGGCTTATCTGTGGGTGGCTCATTTTTCATGGTATTTTTGTTAATAATTCAAGATTTGACTTATCTGCCAATGGGCTTATTTATGAGAATGTAAGATATTTTAGTTACCATATCTATCCAATTTTCCCTATGTTCAAAGAATGTAAAGTGCAATATGCTAAACCTAAATTATAGCTCACTACTATTCAACAATTTATTTTGCAGTCCTGCTTTTGTTCTATCTCTTTCTTTGAGAATAAGGTGATCCAAGAGTTATGATTGAAAATTGATTCACAATGATTTGAGAAATGTTCTGAGAAAAAAAAATCCTCATGCAGAAAAAAATGGGATATTGTATTTGTAATAAATTTATTACATTTTATGTAAATATAAAATGTAATAAACATTAATACATTAAAATTCACAATCTCAATAGCCTTATAGTAAAATTTCCTTCTGCTTAATTTGCCATGATTGGTTTGGAGTGATGGATACTGTAGCCCCACATATTAGAAGGACTAAGATTAGGAAAAATATTCAGTCTTAATAAGTGATTAATCTAAGGTTATCCATCAATCAAATGAGATATAATTTTGATATAACAAGGTAAATAGGTATGCACTGTTACATATTTTACTTGCATAATTAAACTTATAATAATGATATGCTTATAATAAGCCTAGTTCAAATGTTATATAAAATCAAGGTTATTTTTGAATAACCTCCTATTTGGTGAAGAAATAAACCCACGTCAGTAAAAGAAGAAAAAGTAGATATATTTGAAATATTGATTATAAATAGCTTCTGAAAAAGTGGTAATAAGGAATTCCTGGTTTTTGTATACATTATTCTCCCCCACATGGAAAGTTTGATTAATGTATACCTAAACTTTATTTCATGCTAATAGATTATAAAGTGCACCCTTAAAAAAAAAAAAAGACCAGTAATACAAGCGGTTTTAAAGAAATCCATTTATAATGTTGCATCTTCAGCAAGTAATTCTTGACCTGGAAAATCATTTTTGCTAAAAATGACTAATTTTGCCAATTTGATATTTTTGCTTTGAATGTGTTTTTACACCAGCAGGCTAATCTGTTCTAAAGCATGTGTACCAGATGGAGAAAAGAAGTGTCAAATGTATAACAGTCTTGAAATCCTTCTGCAAAACTTGTTTCAGCATTAGATTTTGTCTGTGTCTTCTGAAAATCATATTAACAATCTTGTGTTTAGAACTCAGAAACAAATCTCACCAAAAGTACCTCTATGTGTTCAATAACGTATGTTGACTCTTTTTCTTCCTTCTTTTTCTTCCCTCTTAGTGCTTTTATACAGAGATTTGTGCAAACATTTTTTAGTTGTGCAATCTGTATGGATTAGAACATAACTTATCTTTTGGATTTGGCACTTTGAATTGTGCAGTGTAGATCAGATTAAAAAGGAAATGTAAATTTAACATACAATGCAGGTAGAGATTTAGACTTTGAAACAAAACATATAATGAATTATGAGTATCCATGGAGAATGGATTCACAGATTGATGTGGAAATAGGAGAAAATAAAATTCTGAATGCATGAATACAAAATTGGCCCAGACTCATATCTATTGATTCATCTGAACTTCACCAATAACGTAATGCAATGCCTAAGACAATATTCAGCAAAATTAAAGCAATTCCTGTGCAATTACTAATTACTGGTAGGCCAGCGCAAAACTTTCAATTCCTTAATAACTGTTAATTCACTGGGGAAAATAAACACCACCCCATTTCTGTAATTAGCTATTTCTATATACCTCCAGCCACAACAATCTCTTTCATGCCTAAAGGAGCACATAGTCTTTTCCATAGATAGGCAGTCCCATATTAAGCATAAGTTTGGTTCCTAACTGTGTTTAGCCAAAATTTGTATGTAAGTTGGAACTTGTACTTACTGTACAAACAGATTGCCTATTACTAAAATTGGCAGATGGCGTTGTCCTTCCTCGAGCCAACAAACTGCTCAAGCCACGCAATGCTTTCAGGAAGCATTGAAAACTGCTGCAAACAGTTTTCATAGCTATATTAAGAACCACTTGTTCCGCAACCATTCAAAGTTATAATGGTGCTGTGCCGAATGAGGACAACTGATCCTCAAGGTTGTGGCCATCGCAATGTCCTAGGGTCATAGGGTTGCAATTCAGGAGCTTGCCAACTGGCTCACATTTATGACAGCTTCTCACAGTCATGTGATCATCATTTGTCACCTTTTCTGCTGATTCACCCACAAGCAAGGTCAACAGGGAAGCTGGAAGGAAGTTGCAAGTTGCTCCTGCTCCCAATGCTTTTCCTTCTGAGGAGCCTGTGGGTGACCTGGGGGTCTTGGACCCTGCCTGACTGGCTGTATCCTGTAGCATCCACCTGTGACACCTGCCTGCCTATACTCCATAGTGCCCGCCCACCCACCAGCCGCCCACTGCATCATGCTTTCCCATGACACCCTTTCACTCTGCATCCCATAATACTTGCCTGCCCATTCTCCATAACGCCTGCCCACAGCACTCACTTGCCCATATTTTGTAGTGTTCACTCATGGCACCTCCCTGGCCATATTCCATAGTGCCTACTTATGGTGCTGGCCCACTGGCCACCATTCTGTACTGCCCACATGACCGTATTCCATAGCACCTGTCAATGGCACATGCCCATCTGCATTCCACAGCAAATGCTTGTAGCATCTACCTGCCCGCGGTCTATAGCATCTGCCCATGGCACCTGCCTGCCTGCATAAATCCTGCCTGTGGCAACCACCCTGCCACACTTGTCTAGGTCTTCACTTAACAACTGTGCTGTTCTTACCTAATGACGACAAGCAAAACTGCCAGGGCTGTCATCACTAAGTAGTGTGGTCACATGATGTTTTGCTTTATTTAGCAATAAGCATTCCAGTCCCAATGCCGATCATAACTTAAGGTCTATCTGTATATAGAAATGCACATAACTGAATCGCAATGCAGCTTGGAGGGTTCATTTGGATAATTTGGATAAATGTGGGTTAATTGGGAAACTTGCTTAATCCATTCCTCACCCATCGTCTTCTGCAATATCCACCGACATTTAAGCTTCAAACACAGTTCATTGCATTCTCCTGGTGAATGGAGAAAGAATTAAAAGGCAGATCCATAGTTTCTTTTGGGGTCTTTGCCTGTATAGACCACTCACTACTTCCTGAGTGCAGGAATGGATGATGTTGTCACCTTCCCATTTCCATTCCACTGTAAATGAATCTAACACCATGTTTTCCAGCTTCTATTCACAATTGCTCCTTTCCAATCCAAAGTGAAAGTAAAAGATTTCCAGGTTTTTTTTCCACTCTAGTTGCAGCCCCAGCTTCCATTGGCTACTATGCTGTATCGTCCGCTCCCTTGCAACACCTAATTGCTGTCCTGGTCAATATTTTGGTATCAACATTTGCTGTGTTTTTATAATCTTGCAATTGATACAGTGATGGCCCATAATGAATCACCATCAACTCTAGTAAGCTTGTGCTCCATTCAAACATTTCTTCTCCCAGTGGGGAACTATCCAGAGTACCAGTAGGTGAAGCATGTTCTCCTTGCTTTCTCATATCCTGCCCAAAATATTGCACAATATTCCGTTTTTAAAAATATTTAAATTGCAATACTCTGTTTCTTTGAAGTTTGCCTGAACTATTAGTTTTTCTTTATAAAAGTTTCTATGGTCCTATAGAGGGACATAGGACTAAATGAACAACTGGTTCCCTATTGCGTTGATTATTATACCATCACAGCAACATTGGCACAATAAAGCGGGGGGGAGGATAGAAAGGATCTGTATCAGGGCAAGTCTTTATTACCACCACAGATCAGCTTATACAGAATGAAATAACATTTTGTAAAGTAAAATTAGCACCTAACTGAGTCAATAACTGTTATTGGTCATTTGTGGGCAGAATCTACCCACAATGTAACAAAATAAGAGGGACAATGGCTTTTAGCCACCTGGACTTGACTAACAATGAGACTGCATTGTCCATAAATGTCCAGGGCTGCCCGTGGACTATACTGTACTATTGTTAAAGAAATAAAATGGAAAGAAGGCTTGATGGCATCCATTTGGGCAAACCTCTGGGAAAGGTCTGTACAATGCAAAGGCACAGGTGTGGTGAGAAGGACACAATGCCTAAAAGGAAAGAGCAGGCACTGCTTCAGAAGGATCCAACCTATGAAACTTGCCTTTTCTACATAGATGGAAAGTCTGTGCACCCAACTCCACTGCTTACCTATTGCAATCCAGGGTGAAATTTCTGAAGTTGCCTTAAGAAACAGCTAGGAGAAACATAGAAGACAATCAGTTTGACCAGCAGGGCAAAATTGCCTAAAGACATCTGGGCTATTTTGAAGAAAACCAAAACAATAATTTAACAATTGTTTTTGGGAGAAGGAAAGGTGTCAGTGGGAGAATTATGACTAATTATGACTAACATAGAACTAGTTCCTTTGGGATTTTTTTTCTCCTCACTTTTCTTTAATTTCAAAGACACCAAATCTTATGTGCAAAAGAACAAGCAGCAGCTCCTGTTTAAAGCCCCGTTTCTTTGTTTTTAAATGTTGTTCTCTGCCACAGAGCAAAGGAAAAGATAATAAAATAGCATTCATTAGTATATTTAACAATGACAATAAATCTATAAAATCGCTTGACACAATCTCTGGACAACTGCTGGAAATAACGATTTAAATAATTTAGGAATAAATTAAAAGACTAACAGACATTGTTGCTTCATATACACACTTTCCATCTTGCCTTGAGTATATATAAGAACTGGTTTAAATTGCCTTGTGGGTGTTGGCAGGGTATTTTTTTTCCTGTTTTTGTTTTTTGTAAAATCAACTTTTTCTCCCTTGTTTTATTGTTTAAATTAGTATTGTGAATTTGCTACAGTTTCTTCAATTCTTTTGTAGGAAAAGATAAGACATCAATTTTATCTATCTATCTATATAGAATTTTTTTTTTCAAAAGTATATCTCACAAGTACAAAAAAACCCACACAAATGCAAACTGTTAGAAAAAGTAAGAAAGTTATTGACAACGATTCAGATGTTGTTGTACACTTTCAGCCACAGAAATCTATGCAGAACTCAAAGGAAAGAAATCTTGCAAATTACAATGTGAGAAAATAGAGGACAGAAGGATAAAGGCAATCCATGATCTGGACATATATTGGTTATTTGTAAGAACTATTTTCACTAAATCTACTGAAGTGTAAATCTTTCTGTAAAAAAAATCAATTATTTCAAAGATAGTTAACACATTTCACATTTCAAAACAATTTTCAGAACAATTCAAACCATAGTTGTACATAGTTCATGAAAAAGTCAGAGTGCAGCAAGACAATATTCTTAGTTTATAGCTTTGATTATATACACTGTTCAAAAAACATAAAGGGAACACAAAAATAAGACATCCTAGATCTGAATGAATGAAGTATTCTTATTAAATACTTTGTTCATTACATAGTTGAATGTGCTGACAACAAAATCACACAAAAATTATCAATGGAAATCAAATTTAGCAACCCATGGAAGTCTGGATTTGGAATTACACTCAAAATTAAAGTGGAATAAAACACTACAGGCTGATCCAACTTTGATGGAATGTCCTTAAAACAAGTCAAAATGAGGCTCAGTAGTGTGTGTGGCCTCCACGTGCCTGTATGACCTCTCTACAATGCCTGGGCATGCTCCTGATGAGGTGGCAGATGGTCTCCTGAGGGATCTCCTCCCACACCTGGACTAAAGCATCCCCAAATGCCTGGACAGTCTGTGGTGCAATGTGGCGTTAGTGGATGGAGCGAGACATGATGTCCCAGATGTGCTCAGTTGGATTCAGGTCTGGGGAACAGGCAGGCCAGTCCATAGCATCAATGCCTTCATCTTGCAGGAACTGCTGACAAACTCCAGCCACATTGTCTTGCATTAGGAGGAACCCAGGGCCAACCATACCAGCATATGGTCTCACAAGGGGTCTGAAGGTCTCATCTCAGTACCTAATGGCAGTCAGGCTACCTCTGGCAAGCACATGGAGGGCGGCCCCCTAAAAAAATGCCACCCCACACCATTACTGACCCACTGCCAAACCAGTCATGCTGGAGGATGTTGCAGGCAGCAGAACGTTCTCCACAGTGTCTCCAGACCCTGTCACATCTGTCACATGTGCTCGGTGTGAACCTGCTTTCATCTGTGAAGAGCACAGGGCACCAATGGCGAATTTGCCAATCTTGGTGTTCTCTGGCAAATGCCAAACGTCCTGCATGGCATTGGGCTGTAAGCCCAACCCTCACCTGTGGATGTCGGGCCCTCATACCACCCTCATGGAGTCTGTTTCTAACTGTTTGAGCAGTCACATGCACATTTGTGGCCCACTGGAGGTCATTTTGCAGGGCTCGGGCAGTGCTCCTCCTGTTCCTCCTTGCACAAAGGTGGAGGTAGCAGTCCTGATGCTGGGTTGTTGCCCTTCTACGGCCTCCTCCACATCTCCTGATGTACTGGCCTGTCTCCTGGTAGTGCCTCCATGCTCCAGACACCACGCTGACAGACACAGCAAACCTTCTTGCCACAGCTCGCATTGATGTGCAATCCTGGATGAGCTGCACTACCTGAGCCGCTTGCGTGGGTTGTAGACTCCATCTCATGCTACCACTAGAGTGAAAGCACTGCCAGCATTCAAAAGTGACGAAACCATCAGCCAGAAAGCATAGGAACTGAGAAGTGGTCTGTGGTCACCACCTGCAGAACCACTCCTTTATTGGGGATGTCTTGCTATAACTGCCTATGCTTTCCACCTGTTGTCTATTCCATTTGCACAACAGCATGTGAAATTGATTGTCAATCAGTGTTGCTACCTAAGTAGACAGTTTGATTTCACAGAGGTGTGATTGACTTGGAGTTACATTGTGTTGTTTAAGTGTTCTCTTTATTTTTTTGACAGTGTATATATATATTTGTTTTCTTAACACAGAGACAAACCCAATACACAAGCCTGATGATGGCAGATGAGATTCTGCCGAAATGTCGCTAAAAGCACAAGTATAATGACGTGGGAAAATACCATGTCTATGTCTATGTCTACGTCTACGTCTACGTCTACGTCTACGTCTACGTCTACGTCTACGTCTGTCTGTCTGTCTATCTATCTATCTATCTATCTATCTATCTATCTATCTATCTATCTATATCAGCAAGAATTTAAAAATTGGTATATTAGAGTCTAACATGCCCCATCCCAAAGTAGGCTTTTATTGTGTACAGGTAGTCCTCGACTTACCATCATTTATTTAGTGTCTGTTCAAAGCTATAATAGTACTGAAAAATGTGACTTACAACCATTCTTCACCCTTACAACTAATGCAGCATCCTGATGGTTGGGTGATCAAAATTTGGGCACGTGGCAACAGACATGTATTTGTGACAGTTGTAGTACCCTGGAGTTACATTATCTCCAATGGCAACCTTCCCATCTGGCTACCAACAAACAACGGGGAAAACCATCATACTATTCACTTAACAACTGGAGGGATTCCCTTAACAACTGTGCAGGGGTGGGATTTTACTGGTTCGGACTGGTTCAGGCAAACCCCATATTCCGATGTTCAGCTTGCTCCGAACCGGTTCGCTGCAACGAGAAAGTGGGCTCACCCACCCACCCATCCCTGCTCTTTCCTGTGCATTATGCCTTTGTTTGCCGCAGCTCAGCTGTTTTCTTCACAGATGCTGCAATTGAATGTAAGTATGGGCTTGCCTTTTTAAAATGCAGAGTGCGTGCGCGGAGCTTGCATTTGGTACGAACGCACATGAAGCACGCATTCATGCACAAAGCGCATGATCACCAAACCGGTTGTTATACCGGTGGAATCCCCCCCTGCAACTGTGGCAAAAAAGGACACAAAATTGTGCATGACTCACATAACAATGGTCTCACTTGGAAATTGAAGTGCTGATCCCAATTGTGGCTCTATTTTGATGCACATAAATACCTGAAGGTCCCCTGGGTTCATGGGTCTTATCGCTAAGGGAGAAACTGGAGTTGCATTTTGCATGGCTCTTCTTTACCACAATATGAATACAGGTTAAATTTTAAGTCAGGGGTCATCAACCTTTTGGACCTCAGGGACCACCAAACTCATAATTTTAAATCCCACAGACCAGAGACCCTGGGAAAATCCCCCCAAAAGTCTGAAAGAAAATTCCCCACCCCGTTTTCCTACCGATCAATCATTCTTTATTTGGGTTGGCAGGATACCGTCTCCAGCTCCATTCTTGTGGGGTGGGGGGAGAGGGAGAGAGACTTTTGACTTCATGCAAGGAAAGCAGCAGAAGTCTTTCTTTCTCTCCCCCAAACTTCACCAGAAATGAGTCTTTGTGAGACTTGTGCCAGCGCCGCCTCTTGGAACATGATGTCTTGCAGGGTCCCAAAGAATCGTTACTGGCAGAGTTTAGGCAAGAGAAAGAAGACTTTTGTTGCTTTCCTTGTGTGCAGCCAAAAGCAGAAGAAGAAAGAAGCAGAAAGAAGCAGTCTGGTGGCCAGGCCAGGTGAGTAGGGCAAGTTCCTGCCCTCCGCCCTTTCCCCCTTCCCCTCACTACCTCATGTTGTTTGCAATGCAAGCAATGCAAGCTTTGTATTCCCATGGGCCATGTGGGCAGTGCAGCCTTGTATTCCCATGCAGCCTGGATTAATTGCTTGGGGGGTGACATTTCTCTGCAGACCACCAAAATGTTCTCACGGACCACCACTGGTCCCCAGCCCACTGGTTAGCGACCACTGTTTTAGGTGCCTTTCCACACATTGAGTAAATGATCCCCACTGGAGATTTTTATACTGTTTTTTTAAAGTTTATTTCACCTTAATTGATATCTCCAATGTATATGTACACATGAATGCAATTTTGTAAAGTGCCCAGAAACAACCTTCTTTTAATGATAATACATACAATATTAAATAATAAAAATAGAATTGGACGCAAACATAGTTCATGTTTACAATAGCCCCAGTGAAAGGAATGAAGTTCCTCTTGATTATATGGATCATGCACTGATTTAAATGGTTTAATCATAAGCATTACTCAGTCTGAATACAATAAATAATAATTTGATTTCCATATGACTAGGATAGCAACTAGAAATGGAAACTTCTTTCCTCTAGGAATAAAACCAAAATGGATATGTGAAAGGAGATCTTAAGTGGTATTCATTTTCTTGAACCTAGATATGTGGCCATTCAAGATAGTCTCTTGTAAAGCTAGATGGCTAGACAGCTTTTATTTGGAAATTGCCTTTTGAATTGAAGGCAGTAGTTGCTTTTTTTTTTTAATCCACTGGTAAGCAAGCCTGTCTGTATGCTGATCACAGTAATTGACAGCATTCAGGGGACAAAAGGATATTGGTTGCTGAACTTCTACTGTTATTCTTCCATCATAGCTAAAGAATGCATTTATGATATACCAATAACTCTGGCATTTTTCTCAGTCAAGGGTATAACTATAAAGATACACTCTGTCAAGCAGCCTAGTAAAAGTTAAAGCTACAAATGTTTGCTTGGAACTACGCTCTAAAAGCATATGATACAAGAAACGTGTATCCCATTGCTCATTTCTGGGGTATTATTTTATCTGATATAAGCATGCAGTGACTTAATCCAGACAGGGATCACTGAGGATCAGAAGACTAATGCTTCCTTTTGTTTTGTTTTGTTTTGAATCAACCCACTTGGCAGAGACCTGGGTTTTTAAAAACTTTAGTGGCACCAAAAACAAACACATAAGCACACATATATTTGGGTGTGTGGATGCGATTGCTTTCTTTAAAGGGTAAGACTGGAAGCAAATATTTTGCCTTTTCATATATATATATATATATATATATGTTTTCTGAGGTTCTCGCGGGTATTTGTATGTGGATCTTTGGTTGTTCGGGTTTTCTCCCGCGTAAGATTC
>NW_020769321.1:14808952-14842051 GCF_900518735.1 Pseudonaja textilis | reverse complement strand
CAAATATTATAGAAGTTGCTTAATATGATATTGTGAAAACCAGAAAATTGCTGAATCTAAGTCTAAGAATAATGACCTATGAACTAGATATGTTCCTGTAAACAGCTAAATGGCAAGGGTGGCAAGGGTGGGTATGGAAAATAACAGATGGTGTAAGATAAGTATTTATATGCTGAATTGTGCAAAATGGCTAATTAGACTTACTTCCCCCTTTTGTAGAACGTTGAGACTGGGAGCTGCATAAAAGTAACCCCCTCAGGAATAGCCGGGGGTTCAGAATTTGCCATGCTAATGCTCTGAGCCTTTTGCGCAAATAAACCTGTATTCTCCTACCCTTCGTGGTCTTGTGTCCTGATTTGGAAACAGGATCTGCTGCAACAATAACACAGGAAATAAAAACAATAATTAGGACAACATAGAATGAAAGTCTATATGATCACATTTAGCTCTAAGTTCCAGTGATTTCAGAAGGGATTGTTCCCAATAAATGATGATGATTCCATGATTCCTACACTTTCAATTACATTTCAGTTATATTTTGGACTCAGAAGATCTATCTGCTAAGTACTGTACATGCATAATGCAGTTAAAGTGTTAATCAGTCCCAGAGAAATAAGAGACTTGTGTTCTAGGAAGGATACTCTGGCTACTTCTGTAATCTTTGAGGAATTTATTTATTTATTTAATATTTAGATTTTTTTTATCTTGCCTTTATTACTTTATAAGTAATTTAATGTAGTGAACACATACAGTTCTCCTTCCTCCTATTTTTCCCATGACAACAATCTTGTTGGGTGCATTGGGCTGAGAGAGAGTGTCTGGCCCAAGGTCATCAACTTCCTCAAGCAGCACTAGAATTCACAATCTCCTGGTTTCTAGGCCAGCATCTTAACCACAACACGCAGAATTCAACAGCTGTAAAATCGGTCTCATGTTGCTAGGTGAATATAATGTAGCCTTGCTCACACTGAATAGAGTGGATTTGCAGAAATAATCAGGAGATTATTATGTCAGAATAGAACCTCTGCATATACTAATCATCAGAATCACCATAAACATTTGGTGACTTCTACGAGAAACTTACAGGTATTTCTATAGACTTCTGTTCCAGACATTGAAGTTCATACATCTTCAAGCTACCAAAGTTGAGAAACACTGGTTTATAGGATGCATTTCCATTTTGGTTATTATGCCTCACCTATTTCTACTTTACCCCCAACATGTATTGTATGTTTCATACACAAACATACAGGTAGTTCTCAACTTACAACCATTCATTGAGTGACTGTTCAAAGTCTCAGCACTAAGAAAAGTGCTTTACAACTGGTTATCACTCTTATGGCCATTGCCGTATCCCACGGTCATGTGATCAAAATTTGGGCACTTGGCAACCGGCCTGTATTTATAATAGTAGCAGCATCCCAGGGTCACCATTTGTGACCTTCCCAGCTGGCTTTTGACATAACAAAGTCAACGGGGAAAGCCAGGTTTGCTTAACAATCACATGATTCACTTAACAACTGAAATGATTCGCTTAACATCTGTGGCAAAAAAAGGTTATAAAATCAGGTACAATTCACTTAACAAACACCTTGCTTAGCAATGGAAATTCCATGGTCCAGTGGTGGTATTCTACCGGTTCAGCCCGGTTCACTTGAACCGGTTGCTCCAAGGATCAACTGTGAGTGAACTGCTTCGCTCCGATGATCAGCTGATGGGCCCTTCCACTCTCTATGCTGACCTTTCCTGCTTTTCAATCTCAGCTGCTTCAAGTGGCATAGCTGATTGTAAGCATTTCATTTAAACTCTTTTGCAGCAGAAGGTAAGTTGGAAATGCTGTGCACATGCTCACACCGAACCGGTAGGAAAACTTGTTGAAACCCACCACTGCCGTGGTCCCAACTGTGGTCATAAGTCAAGGACTATCTGTATGATGAACACCTATGAGAGAGAGCACACGTGCAAAAGAATTTAAATGAAATGCTTACAAGTTCTCATTAAGGACAATAGCATTTCTTTCTCCTTCAGCGTTACCAAATACTAATTATGGAGCATCATTTTTATTCTGATGAGGGAATAAAATGGGCACATTCAAGGATGTCTCTTTACACTCAGCTTTTGACTAATGGCAGCATGTTTCCATTAGCAAAGGGACTTCTTGAGTGCAAGGAAATGAGTGCTGGGAATGGCTTTATAAAGTTGATTTATTTTGCACGGTGGCCTAAAATCCTCACGGCTGTTCATCAGTGATTCATAAACGGTGACTGATAATTGGTCTGGCAATAGTATTTAGCAAGCCATGGCATGGCTTATGTTGTGAACTGGAAAGATGACAAATAAGTGACCTTTCATAGGCTGTTACTGGTTGCTTTCTAGTGCAGTAACTCAAGGACAGAACACATGTTCTGCATGCACAGCCCCTGAGATCTCCAGAAGGCAGGGAAAGATTTCTGTTTAAAAGCCTGGTGAAGTTTTGTGAGTCAGTATTGGAAATAATAAAGTCTTGTATTCTGGCTTGAGGTAAAGCTGTGGCCT
This sequence comes from Pseudonaja textilis, assembly GCF_900518735.1. The sequence goes on along the minus strand of NW_020769321.1, from coordinate 14,839,516 downwards.
GCACTTTAATTGTAAGGCTTGGCCTAAGTATATTGGCAAAAGAGCAGATTTCTGCCCTCTATGGGGCTGTCTCAGAAGGAGCACACACATGTACACACACAAACACACCAAACTGCCACTCGGGCAGGGGTGGGATTCAATTTTTTTAACAAGTTCTGTGGCCGTGGCTTAGTTGGTGGGCATGGCTTGGTGGTCTTGTGACTGGCTGGGCGTGGCCAACTCAAAATCACTCACATTGAAGTACGCATCTCCTCACCTAGCCTCTCATGACTGTGGAGATGCTGCAACAGTTGTAAGTGTGAAAAATGGTCATAAGTCACTTTTTTCAGTGCCATTGTAACTTTTAATGGCCACTCCACACAAGCAAAGTACCAGCAAAAAAGGAAAAACAACTCCAGAGAAGTTCCAGAGACAGGAAGTCTAGTCCTACCAAGAATGTAATAAGGGTTAACAGAGAGGCAGTTTCTGTAAGCAACACCAGAATGTTTCCTACCTGCCTTCCTTACAGGATTAGGCCAGTAATTTCTTCTAACAACTGGTTCTCCAAACTGCTGAGAATGTTAACAACCGGTTCTAGCGAATAGGTGCGAACTGGTAGAATCCCACCCCTGCACTTGGGTGTCTCCCTTATAGTGACCAGCAGTCCCAATTAAGTTCATTGTAGCTATGAATAGGGCTGCCACTCTAGCCATTCCTCCTATTTGCCTAAAACGACAAGGTAAAAGAGCTTTTTATAAACCATCAAAAGCAGCATCAATTTAAACATTCTCATTTTGAAAACGTGAACCTATTTCATATTCTGCTCCTTTATTTTAATACATGAAAAACACCCACCTCTGGTAGTTGTCATCTGTGCTGAACTGCAGTAAGCTGCTTGACATGTTAATATTCACTCACAGCCAGCTGTACAGAGATCCTGGGAAGATGTCCAGAACACAGCATGTTTCTTGTATGATTGTGTGGCGAATTTAAGCTATTGGGCAGGGTTGAACAGGACGGCCAAGCTCAGGGGCAGCTCCCTGAACACATGGGGCGTTTCTATCAGCCCTATGAATAGGGCAATGATGGCAAAACCTTGGACATACATGTCAAAAGTGACATGTCTTGGCATTTTGAGTGACACACCAGTGTTCATCAATATCCAACAACAACAATTCTCAAAAGCACACCCTATTGTCACACAATCTCCGGAAAATGAGGGTTTTTTTTTACTTTTTTTGTAATTATCCAATGCTTCTTTACATAATACATAGAATCATACATGATTGGAATGTATTTTTTAAAATAAATGAATATGTAAATATTTATTTCTCTTTTGTTTGGGGACACGGCAGTGCCACACCGGCAGTGTCGAGTTAGGCACTCTGAATTTTTGACACAGTGAGCCCATAAAGTTCACCATGACTAAATGAAGATTTGGGAACCCTTTAGTGACTTCAAGGGAAGAACTGTGAATCCCTCAGATGTGCAAAACCTTTCCTCATAACAATTTGCAAGAGCTCTTCATTTCCAGCTGATGACTGGCATTTGAAGGCTTGTGTTTGCTGGAAGAACATAGTTGAGGGCTTACCTCATTGCTGGGTGACCATCCCTATTTATGAAGCGGTATGTCCCAAGCATTTGGGTCAGCGTCTATTTATTCTTGCTTATTGGTCAAGCTGGCGGGCAGTTGACTTTCTCCTCGCAGAGAAATAGGCCAATAAATAAAATGTTGTCCTTCTGCAGAGATAAAAAAAAAAAAAAGCTAGCTGAAGAGCATGAGGTGAATTATTTGAATGATAAATGGTTTTCATTATTTAGGTGGAATAGCCGTTACATCTTATCACATTATGTACATTTATTACAAGTCATTATCTTGACAAGTTTTTTTTTTTTAACCTAGTCTCCCATCATATTTAGAGGATCCTGGGCTAGTGAAATGGGCCTAATTAGGCAGATCATTTCTGACAATTCCCAAATTCAGGAAGCAGCAAAAATGCATTTTTGTTGCAGATGGTGAGGCTGCAATCATCTACATGTATATTAAAATAACCCATTGAACTCAGTCTGGCTTTCTCTCAAGGAAAGACAGACAGAGAGATCCGGGCATTGTTAAGAATTAAAGGCCATGCACATTTGGTGATTTATTAATTTGGAATTTAACTCTCCAATCTCATACTTTCTCAACATACTCTCTATTGTTAAAGACATTGATTGCCCAATTAATTATTCTACAATGAAGACTCGTTTGATATTTTTCTTCAACCTTACTGTCTTCCTTCAGTGTGCTTCTTCCATTCATATTGCCTCAAGTCACTTTGTTTCTCAGGCTTTGGCCTTTTGTTGACATTTTGTTTTTAAGCTGTTAACAACTGATTCTGTAGATTCATTCTTTGCTCCCTGTGACAGCCACTTGCATATGTTTTGCTGGAATCTGCAGCTTTCCTTCTAATTTTCTTCAGCTGGATCTCTACATTTTAAAGGGAACCTTCTTTAATATTTTATTGACTTTGTTATTTAACCATGCAAATATCCTCTTGGATTCGTTCATTTTCCCACATTCTATAAAAAATCATTTTATTCAGCCTAATTATTACATTTGTAAATAACTTCAGGACTATGAAAGGTTTTGAACTTCATGACTCTCTCCTTACACATTTTAAAAAATATTCTTATTTTTCAAAAATCCCTTCTTATATTAAATGCTAGTTTGCACTTCAAATTCTTGATAATTTTCCACTCAAGTTTTGCTAAAAGAGTTTTTTAAAAGAGGGTTGATATAAACCATATGCCAATGAAAATAAAAATAAATGCAACAAAAGTCAAAACTAAAGAAGGAAAGCTCAAGGAAGTCAATTTTGCTTGTTTGTTACATACAATAATAAAGCTGAACTGAATTCATTTTTAGGCACAATAATGGGCACTTCCACACCAGTACCATTTCTGCTCCCTAGAAGCTGTTTGGAAATGAATCACAATTATCTTTGTGTTTGCAAATCCATAAATGATGAAGACAGAAAATACTCTAAATTACTGATGGTAATAATAGCATCACCCTCTTCGCCATAGAAAGGAATAAGAAAGCAATCTAGTGCTTGGAAGAAACTGCTAGAATCTTCTTGTTACTTCTACTTGCTTACCTGAGCAGATAAAGGGAAACTGCAAAGCTGTCAAGCCAGAATTTTCCTTCTAAAACTGGCAGGAAGGCTGAAATCAGGGTAGATGAGAAAGCCTCCTGCCCCAGCAGGGATAATGGCTCATTCCCAAATTCCATTAAGCTCCAGCAAGCTTTATGTCCTGGTTTAAGACTGAGCAGGCAACTGGCTCAGCTTACAAGTGGTTTATTGCCAAGTAATATTGCAATCAATTATTAAGGCGGACAGAGATTTGGCTGTGCTGTGCGGATGCGCAGACCCTCCGGAGGAATATTGGAGCATACCTTGCTTGGTAGCTAGACATGGAACACAGGGTTTAGTGTTCAGTCAATCTGTAGGATATAAATGGAGCACAAGTTCAGGGAAATAAGACACATTGCAAACACAGCCACAATAATCCAATAATCAAATGCCAAAGAACTTAGTCAGATGATCTTATTTGAAGACACGAGGATCAAGAAGCAGAACAGGAAACAAGGAACCCAAATCTGCCAAGTAGTTTCCAATAGAAAGGTCATTGGCAATGGCTGTTCTTAAACAGCTCAGATGAAGGTATAAATCAGTTCTAGCCTTTGGCATCTTTCCTTCTTGAGCAGCTGAGCAGATCACTTTTTCTCAACTCTTAGAAATTGCTGGGGCTGGATACCTGGCCAAGATTTAGCCTCTCAACACCTGATTCCTCCTGCACATGTTGCTGCTGATTTATCTACAAAATGGAGGTGATAGAGTCTTGCAAGTCTGAAAGCACAATTTGTTCTCCCCCACTCCATCGCCTTTACTGCCTGAAAAGGAGGGCCTCTTCTGAGCCTCTTATTTTACCACTTTGCAACTGCAGTCTATATACTGTCTATTATCTGCTTTGGTGCAGTGGTTAGAGTGCAGTACTGCAGGGCTACTTCTTCTGACTGCTGGCTGCAGACAATTTGGCAGTTCAATTCTCACAGTCTCAAGGTTGACTCAGCCTTCCCTCCTTCCGAGGTGGGTAAAATGGGGATCCAGATTGTTGGGGGCAATATGCTTTGTAAACCGCTTAGAGATCGCTGTAAACCACTGTAAAGCAGTATATAAGTCTAAGTGCTATTGTAATTCCTTGGAAGTGCCTCTTTGCCCATTTCTCAAAGCACCAAATGATCCATGTCATTACCCTAAGAACAGGGGTGTGATTCAACCGGTGTAACAACTGGTTTGGTGAGCACATGTGCAAAGCATTTGCTACTGACCTCCTGCAATCCCTATGAGTTAAACAGCTGATGCGTGGCAGCTGAACCTGAAAACCAGGATATAAAGTACAGACTAGAGCCAGGGTGGGTCAGTGGGCCCAACAGCTGATCATTGGAGTGAATCAGTTTATTCCCAACTGATCCTCGAAGCTACTGGTTCAGGTGAACCGGACCGAACCGGTAGAATCCTACCTCTGCCTAAGAACCTCCTTCCATTCATGGCAGTGAGAGACCCTGTTAGTGAGTAGTTATAAGATTATCAGGGGAAGGGAAGAGGAAGACAAAGCAGTTATTATAGCATTATATTTCCTGACCTGTCTTGACATGTGTTGTGACTAATTCAACAGGATATGAATGCCATTCCTTACACTGCATTACTCTAGTTGCAGCGCAGGTCAGTTTAACTCAAATTGCCTCTATAAATATCTCAAGGTGAAATAAACTCAGAGTGAATCAGGAGGAGCATTAAAAAAACAGAGTGATTTCTTTAGTGGCTCTCCTCTTTTACAAGGAATCATTTTAGAGCCAAGGAAACCTTTGCCAGCTTAGTTGCTTCCCTAATTGAACCAGTCCATGATGGTTATTTTCATGAATGCCCTACTGGAAAGTTTCATTGTATGGCAGTATTTCAGCCCATAGAATAGAGCAAATGTTGGTGTGAAATACTGTTTATGGCTTCTGCCAGTACTTCAAAGTACACCAGTCAGGAGCATAAAGTCATAAAATAAAGATGTATGCTTTAATTTCCAGCCAGGATCTTGGTAGTCTATAAAATTGAAATACTCCACCATTATTGGAGTTTGCTTTACATCATTATCGTGTTCCCCTAATCCTGCCTGTGAAGTCTGAAGCCATGCTGATTTTTTAAAAATGGGGCAGGGGAGTGAAAAGTGCCTCTATGAAAAATGCCAAAATGATAGATGGTAGTAGTTTGCCTGGAAGTAGACTCCTGGGTAGAAAGCGGCCATTTTAATTTTTTTTATTTTTCTTTTGTAAAGGTAGTATTAAGGGTGGAAGAATTTATCTTGCAGTTCCAGAGAACAACATTTTAAGCCCTACCCTCCAATAGAGATGATGTAAGCAGTTAAGCAGTAGATGTAATAAGAGGCAGATTCTAACCCACTTTTAGTCACTGAAGCCCGCTGGATGACTTTGGGCCACTCATTTTCTGTTGCCATTCCACCTTTCTCATTAGGCCATTGTTGAGGAGAAAATAGAAGGCAGGAGTTCTATGTTTGCTGCTTTGAATTCTGAATGAAATCATGTGCATTCATTAGGTTAAGGAGAACTTTTTACTGGGGTTATAGTTCCCCCAACCTCACCAAGTAACTTCTGGTGCTCATTCATAGAATCATAGGACCTTGGAGGTTTTCAAGGCAGGAGATCTTATATCATCTCACACAAATGGCTATCCAGTCCATTCTTCTTCTTTTTTTGCAATATTTGTTTTATTTTTTTATTTTAGTCTATTCTTCAAGACTTCCAACAATGAAACACCCACAACTCCAGGAGGCAAGCGGTTCCATTGATAGTTTCTTCTCATTGTCAGGAAATTTCTCCTTAGTTCTAGGTTGGATCTCTCTAACTAGCTTCCACCCGTTGCTTCTTGTCCTGCCCTGATATGTTTTGGAGAATAATTACGATAACAATGATAACAGTGCTACATAAACTATATCTACTCCTAACCTGTCTATACCACCAGGGGTGGGATTCTACCAGTTCAGCCTGGTTCGGGCAAACCGGTAGCTCCGAGGATCATCTGTGAGTGAACCGCCCGCCCACCCCAGCTCTATTCTGACCTTTATTTCCTGGTTTTCAAGCTCAGCTACTTTGTATGACACAGCGGATTGTCACGCGTCAGCTGTTTAACACACAGGGAGATTGCAGGATTGCAGGAGAAGGTCAGTAGCAAACCCTCTGCACCGAACCAGTTATTACACCAGTTGAATCACACCCCTGTATACCACCAATAATGGATGGCATGTTGTTAAGGTCTCAATGAAGCAAAACAATATTGGAAGATCATACAGATTCAAGCAGGGTCCCTCAAGCAGGTGCTGAGAATTGAACCAAAAACATCTCAATTACTCATTCCAAATGCTGAAACCCAGAAAGGAAGTTTCCATACCCTGTCCGCTGTCACCAAGTCAACAAGAGCCTAATGCTATAATTTTTGGCTATCAAATGACATGTGGGCAATACAATTTACTTTTCTTTGCTAGGCATCAGGACAAGAAACTACAAAGCTGTTGGAAGCAAAATGTGGACTCTTTCAGTGACAATCAAGAAATCATGAAATGCTATTATGTCATATTTCTTAATGCATGAAATTTAGAACATAAAATTTGTAGAACCAAATATCACCAAACAGCAATCTATAGATCATAGATGTTTCGTGTACAGAAAAAGTCTCTACAGGCATTGAATGAATTATATAGTTATATATATAATTAATTAATTAATAAATTAATGAATTTGATAGCATCCTATCAAATTCTGTACCTGTCAACAGTGGTGTCCCCCAAGGCAGTGTTCTAGGACCAACTCTCTTCATACTCTATATAAATGACCTCTATGATCATATTAAGAGCAACTGCGTTCTCTTCGCTGATGATGTAAAGCTATTCAACACCACAGACAATACTGCTACCCTTCAAAAGGACCTCGACTATGTAGCAGAACAGTCAAACAAATGGCAACTTCAAATCTCAACAGATAAATGCTCTGTCTTACATATTGGCAAAAAAATCAGAAAATAAAATACAGGCTGAATAGTCAAGACCTTGTTGATGGTCCAAAGTCTGTCAAGGATCTTGGAGTACTCATCTCTAATGATTTAAGTGCTAGAGCCCACTGTAACTACATAGCCAAAAAGGCATTAAGAGTTGTTAACCTAATCTTACATAGCTTTTTCTCTGGTAATATTACACTACTAACTAGAGCATACAAAACATTTGCTGGACCAATATTCAAATACAGCTCATCAGTCTGGAACCCACATTATGTATCTGATGTTAACACAGTTGAGAAAGTCCAGAAATATTTCACAAGAGTTCTCCACGCCTTTACTCGTTGCAGAATACCTTATGCCACCAGACTCGAAATTTTAGACTTAGAAAACCTAGAACTATGCCGCCTTAGGTCCGATCTAACTATAGTATATGAAATCATACATTGCAATGTCCTACCATTCAATGAATACTTCAGTTTCAACCATTACGATACAAGAGCAAATAACAGATACAAACTCAAGGTTAATCGTACCAAACTTGATTGCAGGAAATACGATTTCAGCAACAGAGTGGTCAATGTCTGGAATACTCTTCCTGACTCTGTGGTTTCTTCCCCAAACCCCAAAAACTTTAACCTTGGACTGTCTACTATTGACCTCATCCCTTTCCTAAGACGGTTGTAGGGGGCATGCATAAGCGCATCAACATGCCTGCCGTCCCTGTCCTATTGTTTATTTTATTTTTCTTATATGTATCCATGTATTCATAACTAAGTTTTTACTTATACCTATTATCTTGTAAGCAATTGACAAACCAAATAAAATAAAAAATGAATTGCAACAACAGTTAAAAAAAATGAAAACAGATTTGAAACTAAAAAAAAGTGCTACAAAAGCAGTAGAACAAGTTAACATAAACAACCATTTGGAACAAGTTAGCATAAACATCTGTTTGGGTGCTGCTAAGGAACATTCTGAACAGTTAATTCAAAATAATGAAGTAGAACTACAGTTGTCTGAATACCAAAAAGTTAGAGAAATTGCATTAAAGAAATTGCATGACAAAGATTGCCTCCTTGGAAATTTACTCACAGAAATATTTAAATGATATTTTACATGATGTATGCATGATTGCTCAATCAATTATGGTAAAAACACCAAAGCAGACTAATCAGCTTATGTACAGCCTGATAAATGTAACAATGTTAGAACTGGGTTATAATTTAAAAGCAATTCACCCAACTCAAAATCAATTTTGAAAATAAATTAGGAAACATTTATATGATTTGGATTGACCACATAGTTGGATTAAAAATGTTTGGAAATTTGGGGAAGTAATAGAAAATTGTAACAGAAAAAGATAAAAAAATAACACCGCCTGCAAACACATAAGAGCCTGGAAAAATCAAAATGAAAAGAATATTTTTTCAAGCAGACTTTTCACACTAACCACTATTTTTTATATGTAGTTCTGATTCCATGGATGATAATTTTGAATAAAATGTCATTTGGAAATGAATTATCCAAAGAATGGACAAAAGTTTCACTTTTTCTCTACATGGGAAATTTGAAACTATAGGCAGAATCACCTAGAAAAAATAGAGTTGCTTTTTTGATACAATTCAAATCTTTAGTGATGCATTAAAATGGAATTTGGATTAGATAAGTGTGTAGTGCTGGCAATAAAAAAGTAAAAAAATTGAATACTTAGGTGGAATTCAATATAGAATGGAAGAATCACATCCGATACCTATACAATCAGCACAGGGGGGGCCCAAGGCTGTGTGCTTTCTCCACTTCTCTTCTTCCTATGTACCAGTGACTGCATCTCAAGCAATCCATCTGTTAAAATACTGAAGTTTGCTGATGACACAACAGTGATTGGTCTCATTTGAGACAATGATGAATCGGCATACAGACAGGAAGCTATACAACTTGCCTCGTAGTGTAACCGGAACAATCTGGAACTGAACACATTCAAAACCGTAGAAATGGTGGTAGACTTTAGAAGAAACCCTCCCACCCTACCACCTCTTACAATACTAGACAACAAAGTATCAACAGTAGAGACCTTCAAATTTCCAAGTTCTACTATATCACATGACCTAAAATGGACACCTAACATCAAAAAATGTCATCAAAAAAGCACAACAAAGAATGTTCTTTCTTTGCCAACTCAGAAAGCTCAAACTGCCCAAGAAGCTGCTGATATAGTTCTACAGAGGAATTACTGAGTCTATCATCTGCACCTCTATAACTGTCTGGTTTGGTTCTGTAACCTAACAAGACAGACACAGACTTCAGAAAGTAATTAGGACTGCAGAAAAAACAATTACTACCCACCTGCCTTCAGTCGAAGACCTGTATACTGCACCAGTCAAAAAGAGGGCTGTGGAAATATTTACAGACACCTCACATCCTGGATATAAAACTGTTTCAACTCCTACCCTCAAAATGACGCTATAGAGCACTGCACATCAGAACAACTAGACACAAGAACAGTTTTTTCCCGAAAACCATCACTCTGCTAAACAAACAATTCCCTCAACACTGTTCAACTATTTACGAAGTGTGCACTACTATTACTGTTAACCTTCTCATCACTCCTTATCACTCATCCCCTCCCACTTGTGATTGCAGGACTGTAACTTTGTCGCTTGTATCTTTACAATTTATATTGACTGTTTCCTAGTATGATTTGATTGCTGATTGTACCCTATGACTATCATACCTTATGATTCTTGATTCTTAACGAATGTATCTTTTCTTTTATGTATATTATGTATATATCTTTTATGTATATTTCTTTTATGTGTATGTATATTTATGTATATTATGTATAGCACTTACACCAAGACAAATTCCTTGTGTGTCCAATCATACTTGGCCAATAAAGCTATTCTATTCTATTCTATTCTATTCTATTCTATTCTATTCTATTCTATTCTAAAATCCAAACATTGACAACGGAGCAAAGTATTGGGGTATTCTAGAAGCATACTCTATATTGCATGCCGAAGTGAAAAAAGCAAACCAACTGCAAATATGTAAAATTAGTTAGTAAATTTCCAAAATTGAAGATGACTGGCAGTAATATAGTCAAATCCATTAATATTTGGGCTATCCCAGTAATATGCTAGACAGCAGGTATTGTTGACAGGGCACAAGCTGAACTAGATGCTTTAGATTACAAGAATAAAAAAATGTATGAAAACACATCATGCAGTACACCCCATGGCAGAAATGGCAGAGAACATGTATATTTACTATGGAAGATTTGTGGACATACTTTGTTGTAAGTGAAGCAAACAGTGGAGGATGAAATCTGAGGACTAAACGATTACCTAAAAGCAAGCAAAGTGATTATGTTAATAAATGTCTGTAAAGAGAACATTTTGAGTGTGACAGAATCAAAGGTGGCATACAAAACTGAACAGTTATCAACAGTGAGTGAAAATTGAGAAGATTAATCTCTACATGGTCAATACCTGAAAAAAATGAAGGCAAGGTGACTAGTAATAGAACTTGGGAATGGCTTCAGATTGAATCCATCAAGAAAGAAATGGAAGGATTGCTATTAGCAGCACAAGAGAAAAAAAAACAGAAAGAAATGTGATTAAAATAAAAATTTAAAAATCCTGAAAACAATAGCAAATATATACAAAGAGAAAGTAATAATTGCTAAACATCTAATAAGAAGCTAAAGCAAAATTACCAGGTAATAAGACATGATGGAATGGCAGAAATAATACACTGGAATTTATGTATGGATTTGATTGGTGTGATCATAATGTTAAAAAGGTGCTTCAGAATGTAAATATAGGATTTCTAAATCCATAAGGACTGATTGAGTCTGCAATACTCCACTTATTGAAGAAAAGCAAGTTTTATTTATAGACATGGCAATGCATGCATCTATATGTGTTGCAGAGTAAGTCAAAAGGAACTAGGGAAGATTATAAAATATTGAGACTTAACAAATAAAATGCAGTGATTGTTAACAATTATGTAATTATTAGGAGCACTAAAAGCTAGCAATAAAATTGACAAAACAATTTAAAAATAATTATCACCTTACAACATTTAGTTTGCTCAGAACCATGTGAAGATTATGGTGATATTAGGACAATGTTAAGGCTTTGGGATAAAACTTAAATCTACTCTAAACTAATAGCATTTGCTGAGTATTCTTCAAAAATAATAATTATCGGAACACTGGGTGTTACACCAAAAAATCTAGGATGGCACTTAGAAAATCTGCACATTTACAAAATTTCCATCTGAGAATTACAAAATCTCACAGTGCTTGGATCCATACATAAACTACAGGAATACATTATAATATCCTAGGTTTTGGGGAAGAACTTGATATGCATGAAGGCCAACACCAATAAAGAACTGGCAGCTGTGACTTCACATTGTTATGAATAGATAATAATAAATAGTCTGGAGAGTGGACATTGCAGTTTTTCTGTATCTTGTACAGAGGTGGATTCATAAACTCTACAGATGCAGAGAGATAACTCAATAAGACGTCCATAACAAAGAACATTTATTGGTTCATCAGGTGTCCTCATAACTCACCTTTGTGATGAAGTTCTCTTTTTATGATCAATCCTTTGTATATCTGCCTTGTAGGTAAAAGATGGTTATCTCCTAACCCATCTCATAGCGGTAGAAAAGGCTAATATCAGTTCATGAGTCCAGGCAAGAATGGAGGGAAACATCCCCTAACCCATCGAGGGTCAATTTAGTGACCAATCAGGATTACAGATGTGGCCACGTGATATGAACTACATTTCCCAGGATACCTTTAACTACATTTACCATGATGCATTCCCTCAAGGGGACAGCTCATAATTCCTAAGTAACTATCCAATTCCCATAGACTGGCTGGGACAGCACAGCAGTACTTGGAAATAGTAGAAGAGAAGAGAAAGAACTAGAGAAAATCCAAAATCCAAACACCTGAAGACAGAAAAGGAAATATCAATACCTTCAAATAGAGATTGAAAGAATATGAAAAAAGAAAGAAAGAGTGGCTGGTGCCATTGGTTCCTTACCAAAAGATCTGGAAAAGTACACAATAGAAATTGAAAGAATCTAAATTTATAACTTACAGAATGGTGTGTTATTTGAGACAGCACTTTTATCTTTAACCTGCCTAGATTCTTATGAAGAATCAATTTGCTGAAAATACCAAGTTCTATCATAACTATGTGAAGAGCAATAACATTGATGATAATGATGTGAGATAATTATACTACCCCACCAGCCTACATCTAATTGATTGATTAATACATCTCATTAATTAAAACCTCAGGAGTTTTGTACACTAATGCTACAAATTTACTCACAGCGTATGCTATATAGTATATTTAATAAGAGATACTAAACATAATATTAATCAGTACATCCAATAAATGCCTCGAGTAGGGATTCCACTAGAAAGTTTCTAATCTCTCTCTAAAACTTATAATATGCATGAAGAAGTCAATGGCCTCTGAACTAAATTGTCAAACCCTTTCAGCACACAGAATTTTCCTAAATCTGCCTTGAGGATCCCAAGATGAACCTTAGGTGACTTGAAAAATGGTAAAATTCTGGACTTATTTTAGGAAGGGAAGGGTGGGGGAAGCAGAAGAGCAAAACTGTCTCCTCCAGAAAGTTCCTAATTAAAACAAACAAGCAAGCAGACAGGCCTGCTGAGTTTCAGATGGGTCACCTCCTCTCTACCAAGTGAAGATTTTAACCACACCATTGTTTTTTGTTTTTTTAAATGTTGGTAAGGGGAAGCATAGAAATTATTAGAAGACATGCTAGAAAGAAGGATTTTTTAAAAATCTGGTTTTTTTAATCTGATCCTTCCTTGTTACTATTGTGTTTTCCCCAGATGGCTGTATAGTCCACTTGTTTTTGCACTGTGCTGTGTGTAGTTCTCAAAGCAAATCTACCAATAGAGGATGCCATGGCAGCCCTTGTTTGTCAGAAGGCTGTTGAAAAACCTGAAGATGATTAGGACTAAAAGAAAGAGACTGGCTTTAAACTGTTAGCCCTTTGAGGAAGTCCAGACAAACGTATCATCAAATACTACCTCTACCTTTATGGTAAGGTTCTGTTAATGTAATCTTGCAAGTCAGTATTTCTCCCCTTCTTTCCATTTATTCTACAAAAAAATAGGGGGGCTTGCTTCTGAAATGTTTCCCATGTACCCTTCGGTTCTATGGACTGATATCACTGTTGCATGATGATTGTCTAATCTGCACTTCTTCCTCCTGTCTCCATAAGTCATTCCACATGCTATTACAAAGATTACCCAACCGGCTTCCTGGTTATATTAATAAATTGGATATTTGTACTTTAATTAAGGATTGACATCACAGCAATGTTCCAAAATCTAAGGGGCCATCACAAAGAAGAGGGAGTCAACCTATTCTCTAAAACATCTGAGGCAGAGGCGGTATTCAACAAGTTCTAATCAGTTCTGGAGAATCGGTAGCAGAAATTTTGAGTAGTTCAGAGAACCAGCAAATACCACCTCTGACTGGCTCCGTGCCTATCTATTCTCTGCCTCCCAAGTCCCAGCTGATCGGCTGGGTCTTCTTTTGTTGCCCTGCACAGGAAAACAGAGCTGGAAAGCAGGTTAGTGGGGTGGGGAGGGAATGGAGATTTTACAGTATTCTTCCCCTGTCACACCCACCAAGTCACACCCACCAAGCCACACCCACAAAACTGGTAGTAAATATTTTTGAATCCCACTATTGATCTGAAGGCAGGACAAGAAGCAATGGATGGCAACTACTTTTTAAGTGGCGCTATCTTCTACCTCCTCATTCAAGGATAAATTCACAACTGCCTGAATACAACCACACATCACCTCCTGAAAAGTCTTGACCAACCAGGAAAGATGTAGATAATAAAATAAACAGATGATTGCACTTACAGCTCTGAGGGCTCTGTCCATTTTCTCAGGACCAACAGGCTCAAATTCTTCCCAGACAATTATGCCAAGTCATGCCTTAATCAGTATGTATGTATATACGTGAAAGTTTATACATCCAAATTTGTTCACAGGAAAGAAAGCCATTGGAATTTTGTTTCTTGTACAGAAATATGGAAAGAGCAAAGAATTCTCCAATAAGAGGAACCCCAAAGCCAAACGGAATAACTTGTAACTGTTGCCAAAGCATATAGGATTTTCTTGAGATGGCTAAGGGCAATTATACACTTCAGCCTAAGCAGCTGGTCTCCCATGCTTACCTCTGGCTCTTTCTTAAGTGAACTTCAAAAAATTCCAGTCTAAATTGCAGTGGGGTTGGCAACAGAACTGGGCTGGCACTAAGTATGGATAAGGGCCACTACAAGATATGATTGGCAATCCCTCTGCTTCCTGCCCTTCTTACTGATGCAGGGAATGGAAGCCTTATTGCTGCTACTCTACTTATGCCTGTCACATGTATCTGTCTGTCTGTCTATCTGTCTGTATATGTATGTATGTGTGTACACACACACACACACACACACAAATCTGGTTCTTATTTAATAGTAGATCTTTCCTTTTTAAATTAAATACTTAAAACTAACATTTCTTTCACATGACTACTTCTTGAAAGATGAAGATTAAACAGAGGCCCAGAATCAAATAGTCTCTATGAAAGAAATTCAGAGACGATGGTAAAAATGCAAGAAGATTTGGTCCCTCCCTCCCTCACACAACATCTAAAGACATGGGCCTTGGAGCGTAGTAAATCACAAAGAATTAGCGGGGAAAGAGCTAATTAGAACATGTGTCACTCATGCAATGACTAGCTCCTCCAGAGTCCCCTTGGCTACTTACTCTATTGAAGGAAAGTGACTGTGCAAAGGGAATCAGCCACTTAGTTTATTCTTAAAAGGAGAAGAAGCTGGAATATACCTGGAAGAATATCTAAGTAATGTTGGCATGGTTTCATTTACCTCTGAAGGAAGATATGAGATGAAGCTCCTCAATTCTTCTTAAGTGCGTTGTGGATTTGCCATTCGTGGAAATCAATTCTATGTTTTTAGAATTCTTGAACAGTAAGACTGTTTCATTGGCCCTGCAATACCCGTAGTTGCTTTCCTTGTAGATTATGATCATTCATCCCACATCATTGTCTGCAGCTGTGTCATTCTTGTCTAGAGTCTGTTGCTGGATGTGCTTCCCAACATGCATCTGCTCAGGGGTGGGATTCAATTTTTCAAACAACTGGTTCTGTGGGCGTGGCTTAGTTGGTGGGTGTGGCTTGGTGATCATGTGACTGGGTGGGCGTGGCCAACTTGGCATCACTTATGTCAAGGGGTGCTTCTCCTAAATACCAATCATTAGATTTAGCTGCCCTAAATACCAATCGTTAGATTAAAATACCTGCAAGACAGAGTTACAAATCAGGCAGGGTGCCAGAGCACCTTGAGTAATTAAAATAGTTAAAATGCAGTGATAACTATCAGCAGCCAACTCTTCTTATAAAATGAAACCCTTTAGCAGAGAGGTCATTTAAGATTTCCAGAAAAAGCACACTCAGGAAAGCAATTCTTAGATCCATTTGCACTACTTAAAGATATCAGCTGGTCTCACTCATCTCTCAAGATATCCTAAGGAAATCATCTAGATTTAAGGAAAGGTCATATGACCCCCCAGAAAGGCAGTAAAAAAATCAGTGCCAAGCTTGCATCCTGCCTCTTGGAAGTATACCCCAAAGGACAGTGCCAGATACCACTAAAGCAGTGAAGGAAGACTTCCTCCCCAGATAGAAAAAGAAACCATGAGGCAGGAAAAAATTCAAACACAATACAAATAATTAAATCACAACAGTAGCTCTTGCTTGTTGAAGCTGAATAGGAAAATTATCCCATCAATAAACACAGGATTAAACCTTTACCAAAAACCAATTTTAGACCAAAACTCAGAAAGGGTATGTAAACTCACTTTTGAATGTCAATCTTTCTAGCTAGCCTTGCTGAATGTCATTCATCTTGGTTCCCTGTCATTAAAAGCTTCTTTCTGACAGCTTTGCTTCGTTATTCAATTATTTCTTCAAAGTACTGATTGTCCAGGGAAGTATTTCCTCCCAACAGCAGTGTAAAAATCTTAAAACAACCCTTCCCCTTTAAGAAAGTCAAGTTCTAGAAGCTCCGGAGACAGGAAGTCTAGACTTTCTGCCAAGAATGTAATAAGGGTGGGAAAAAAAACAAAAGGAGATTGCTTCTAAGGTTCTCCAAACTTCTTAGAAAGTTAACAAGGGGTTCTATAGAACCGGTCAGAACCGGTAGAATCCCACCCCTGCATCTGCTCCAGGTTATGTTTTATCTACCAGGAGACCCTCACATACGTGAAGTACATTGTGTTTCTGATGGCAACGGTCCTCACAGATTTTTCAGGACCTTGTAAAATCCAGGTAGGATATCAATAAGGTGATAATTGTTTGAGAGTAATGATAATGTAATCCATGTTCTAAATCATGTAATATCTCATTCCAAATATATCCATAATTCTACCTGTCATTCTGAGTATCTTAAAGATCAACCAGTTCTAGTGTGTGTTCATCAACTCTTCTAGTACAGGCCTACTGGCAATGCTGAGAAAAGGTCTGGAATCAAAACCATAGATTAGAAAAGCTACTTACTATATGCTGATGATGGTGGTGAGATGTTCCTTCACTTTTCTGTCTCTTATTAACCAGAATATAATTTCCACAAATGCAGGTGAAATCTGTAATTTCCTCAAATGCATGTAAAATAAGCTTCCTGGATTCCTTCTTCCTATTGTCCAAAGCTCTCCAAGACCATTATTTTATTTGACTGTGAGTAAGATTCTTATGGAAAGGAATTAATCAAATCAACATTCGCCTTTGGAGAAAGCTTTTCACATGGGTTGCTCTGAGCATCTCATATTCAGGCTTTGCATGGCATTGCTTTGTATCCTATTATTATTGATTAAATAAATAGAACCAGAGATTATCCAAAGTATACAACTTTTAAAGGATCAAAACATCTGCCCTCGGAAATATTTGGATTTTAGACTTTTGTTTGGAAGGTTGTCATAAACACCAACAAATGCAAAGCAGGGCTTTTAAAATGACTTTTGTTAGAGGCATATTCGCGAACTATTCATCTGTGCTAAATGCATTTTGCTTGAATTGTATGTCATGTTGCCAGAAAAGAGTTGTTTCCATGCCAACTCATTTGCAGCATGGGAAAAACAAGGGGAGGGGGAGAACAGGAGGGGGATAAAATCAAAGCTACTAACATCTGGAAGATGTCAGAACTGATAGAAGCTACTTTCCATGAAAGGCAAAAGACTGCAGGAAGCTTTGCCAAATAAATGCTGTGTATAGGCTAGCATACTGTACTGTAAACTTACCGCTCAACAGTGTATTACTGTTCCATTTTTGGCAATATATTAGCCCTAATCCTTGTGCCAAAGATAGATTTGCAATGAAAGGAATATAAATACCATCCATAATTCTCTCTCTCTCTCTCTCCCTCTCTCCCCCCTCCTCTCATATTTTTACCTTAACATTATTGCCATAGTCACTGCATGTAATGCTAAGTGATCTAGGAAAAGTGTTAAATGTCTCTCTTCCCACAGTATTTCTCCCTGTTCTCAATATTGCTTTTGTAAAGACCCATTTTTTCAACAAGTTTAAAGAGCAACAGAGCTTGAAACAATAAAACTTGGTTTCAGTCCAATATATTTTCTTCTCTTCGTTCTGCTCCTTTTCTGAGAACTGTTCCTGAATTTCTTATTTTCTTTCTTTCTTTCATCCAAGCAAGAAAATAGAGATTATGTAGCTATACCTAAATATTATGAAATACCCAAGACTGGAATTCTGTTACTTGTAAAGTTCACATATTTAATTTTAAGACTATTCAGGAGCTGTTGTACTCTTGTGCTAATGGAAAGGAGTAGAAATTATCTCTTTTTTTTTGCTTCGGGGCACTAAAAGAGTTCTAATTTTCTCCACAACAATCTTACAACTTCATTTAATTTATATTTGTACCGGCACTGTTACTGCAAGAGAAAATGTTTTATAGTAGATGGCTGGATTCGGTGGCTGCATCTTCTCTCTTATTTTTCAATTGTAATAAATATACCCAATAAGCTGCAAATATATAGATTTATTTTCATTTTCTTAAACTTTTATAAAACTTTCATCCTGTAGCCTGAGGGGAATTTCCCTAAAAAGAAATTAGATTTCTGGCATCTTGGATGGCAGAAAAACAAGCAAAAAAGAATTGAGACTTCTAAGTGCAACTACCTCTTTTTGTTGTTTAATACATTTGGAATAATATGTTCACCCATAACCCACTGGATAATGAGTATTACTCTATCCAATAAGCATTGAACTACACCGATCTTTGGTAGTGTTTTATTATTTGCTCCCATACATTAGCCCTTCAAAATAGTCCAGACAAGAAGTACAATTTTGAATCCTATCTTACGGTAAGTTTTAATTAAAAGAATCTTGCAAGAGTAAAAATATTTCTTCCCTGCTCTTCTTTTACTCTCTGGAAAACTAGGAAATGTTCTCTGAGAAATGTTCCCCATTTCCCTTTTCCTTCTATGGGCTGAGATACCTTTTGCATGATGGTTTTCTAGGCTACAGTTCTTCTTCCTGTTTACCAAAAGCTTTCCCACATACCATAACAAATAGGAAGCCAAAGGAGCATATTAGATAAATTCAGAAGTATTTATGATGTAAGTGATAAGACTTACTATTACAAGATTTATATTAAACAAAATTGTATACATATATTCCTTCTTTGCATTTTTCCTATAACAACAATCCTGTGATGGGATGGGATGAGAAAGTGTAAATGGCCCAAAGTAATCCATGCTTCCATGCTTAAGAGAGACCTAGAACTCATGGTCTTTGGTTTCTCATCCAGCATCTTAGTTGCAGATATCAAATGGACACAGCAAGTTCTAGATTCAGAATTCCAAGCATAGATATGCAGAATGACTCATGTGAAGGTATAACTCTGAGAGCTCCTGGCCTAAAATAAATGGCAACATTTAAGGATTTTCATATTAATGATTTTTGCTTTCACCCTGCTTGACACTTTGGCAATTTAACTTCAGGCCAACCTAATCCTCCATTGTCCTCATGGAGACTTACATATTGCATATTGCATATTACTTATTGCAGGGGTGGGATTCAAATTTTTTAACAACCGGTTCTGTGGGCACAGCTTAGTTGGCAGGCATGGCTTGGTGGTTATGTGACTGGGTGGACGTGGCTTGGTGGTCATGTTATTGGCTGGGTGTGGCCAACTCAATATCACTCACATCAAGGCACGCATCTCCTCACCTGGCCTCTCATGACTGTTGGGATGCTGCAACAGTCGTAAGTGTGAAAAATGGTCATAAGTCACTTTTTTCAGTGCCATTGTAACTTTGAATGGTCAGTCCACACAAGCAAAGTACCAGCAAAGGAGGGGAAAATAACTCCAGAGAAGTTCCAGAGACAGAAAGTCTAGTCCTGCCAAGAATGTAATAAGGGTTAACGGAGAGGCAGTTTCTGTAAGCAACACCAGAATGTTTCCTTCCTGCCTTCCTTACAGGATTAGGCCAGTAATTTCTTCTAGCAACCAGTTCTCTGCACTTCTTAGAATGTTAACAACCAGTTCTACCGAATAGGTACGAACTGGTAGAATCCTACCCCTGGTGTTTTGGCAGCAGTATAGCAGCGGCTCATATTTTCTTTTTTTCAGGATGCTTTGTCAACTTATCAATATAATCTACAGTGCTGGGATCTCTTTCTGGCCCAGTATTAATGAAATCTGATCCTGCCTACTGTTTTGAGGTCAGCTGAAGTCAGTGGTGTGCTCTCACTTACTTGTCTGGTGATGTAACATATGTCTGTATTATTGATAATTACATGCTGATGTGGCTGAGCAACCCAGCATTCCAATATTCTGAAAGGCTTCAGGAGACCATATGTGATCTAGTGACATAACCTACACAATACAGATGAAGTCTGGCATTGGGGAAAGGTTAGGGCATATAGTTTCTACAAGCAGAAGGCATTGAGAGAGCAGAGGAGAGAAATTAGTACTATTATCAACCCTAAACTCCTTTCTGCAAATCCTAAAGTAGCCCAAAAATTATGATCCAACAATTGGCTCCATTTGCCATGAAAAATTGGAAGTACAGACAGATTCCACCCAAACAGTATTGTGGGTACAAATGGCACACATATAAGGGACTGATTATTTCTGCTTGTACAGATAGTGACAAACTCTGAATGTAAAGATATAGTATAATCATTTGTATTTATGTACAAATGCAAATAGGATGAAAATTACTGAAAATTATTGAAGACATGGTATACTTGAATTAATCTAATGAATCTTTCTAATATCACAGAACAGATCTATCCATAGATACATACATCCTCAACCATAACAAGACATAGTTATATTAAAGCCACAACACTGAATTGTTCTGCAAATGACTTGATTATAAATTGCATCATGACATATGATGAAAATATATAAATCAGTTGACTGATGATAACATGATGGATGCATATTTTACTGTCTTTGCTGGAAATGCTTATCTGCTTACCTGTCCATCCCTCCCTCTCTCTTTCTGGAAAAACAAGGTGAAACAAATCAAAACTGCACTTGCAGTTTTAATTCAGAAGATGTGGGGAAAACAGTCCCAAAATTTTATGTTCCTTTTTTGCAGTATATATGTATTTACAGACAATAAAAATGACCATTTATGGAATCTGGAATAACACTTGCAAGTACCAATTTTTCATTGCATTTGGATACACACTATTAAACATTGATGCTCGAGTCAATTTTTCTATGTTATTATATTTCTTTACACTCTGGCAAAAATGGCATTTGCTTCTGTGAACAGGTGCATTTTATGTGTACCTTTTATTGCTAAAAATCAGCAGTACTTGAAAATCATGCTGCTGTTTGGATGCCTTTTTCCTCTTGTCCTAGTCAAAGATCAGTGTGTGCCAAGATAAGAGTCAATATTTCATATATTAAGGTCACTTATGCTTAATCTAGATTAATGCACACTGGCAGCATTGACTTTAGAAGTGATGTTGGCTTGGGCGCCCTTCCCAATGTACGCCACACGGGAAAAATACAGGATGAAAATTCTCTCTCATTACAATTCTAACATGCCAACACATATAAACAGAGACTAAAATAACACAAGGCTTTAACAAATTAACTGATGGATTATGTCCTTAGAAAGTGATTGACCAAATGAGATATGTCATTTTGAAGTGTGGCGTTGCCAAGAGACAACCTAACTCGATCAGTTCAATATGCTGCTGATTCTTCTTCTACAGACACTGAGTTAGAACAGGGCACCAACCCTTTCATCTATATTTGGGGGGCTGTAATGATGAACAATGTGATTGAGGCAAACCTTGTTTCAGCCCCAAAGATCATGAGATCCACCTTCATACTTTTATTGGATGAGGCCAGTTAAAAGTTAATCGTTAATAATACCGGGTAAATCTTAATCTTGGAAGGATATTGTTTTGCAACTGAGCTAAGATATGATAAAATGAGGTCTCAAGGTCCCTTAATTCATGGTAATGTTAAGTATGTGCTAACAAATAGATTCTGAATCAGGATGTGCTTGCAATATTCCTTCTGGGATCTTCTTACCCATACCCCAGGATGAGGTTTCCAACATAAGGGAAAAAGGAATGGACTCTACATTAAGGACTGTGCGGGGAAATTACCACCTTCATGGTTCTGATTCAGGACTTGGTGGTTCCATCTCTTCTGTAGAGAACCACAGATATGACCTTGGAGGAGTTAGCAAAACGTGATTTAAACTGGGGAAGGGAAAAGGCACTAGGAAGAAATTTAAAGTGAGGGAGGGAAGAGAATGCATGATCGGGACTTCAAGATTCTGTTACAAGAAAAAGTTAAAGTAAAGGAGTCCCTGCAGATCCATTAGTCCAAGGGTCTTCAAACTTGGAAAGTTTAAAACATGTGGACTTCAACTCCCAGAATTCCTGAGCTAACATGACTGGAGGAGGAATGCTGGGAGTTGAAGTCCACAAGTCTTAAAGCTGTCAAGTTTGAAGACCCCTGTGTTAGTCATTGCAAACTGTAGGGGGCAGTGCTCATCTCTGTTTCAAGGCCATTGAGGCAGCACTGTCCAAAGACATTTCTGCAGTCTTATGGCTAGCATGACATCATGGAGTGCTATTAGCTTCCCACCAAAGTGGTACCTATTTATCTACTTGCAGTTCCATGTTTTCTAACTGCTAGGTTGGCAGGAGGTGAGATGAGGACGGGAGCTCATCCCATCGTGTGGTGGTCAGGTCTCAAATCTGGGCTGCTGGCTTTCCAGCCAACAAGCCCAGTGTCTTAACCGCTGAGCCACCACACTGCCCCCTCTGTTACAAGAATCTATATCAAATTCAGTAGAGCTCTGACAGGTTTTGTGGAACCTATTTCTTCACCTGGCCTCTGTCAAAGGGCTGGCATTTTCACTTTGAACAGATAACATTAATAGATAACCCTAACCCCATCACAGAAAATCCTTGATAATCTTTCCACTACACGGGCAAGCAAAATCAAGGGTAAGACCCAGGGATGGGATCTGACTGGTATAACTACTGGTTCTGTTGCTCTGCATTGCATGCGTATGCACGCTTTGTGTGCACAAATCATGCGAGTGCAATTTATGACCTGCTGAGCTGCCCGGACAGCTGAACAGTGCTGCGTGCAAGTGCGCAGCGGTTGGAAAAGCCCTTTTTTCCTGCTTTTTCAACCACAGCTGTGTCGCGCAAAGCAGCTGCGGTTGAAAAAGCAGGAAATAAAAGTCAGGTAAGAGCCTGGGCAAGCAGGTGGGCCAAAACAGTAGCAGACTTAGAACCAGTTCTATGTATGCTCTCTGTCTGCTGCTCTTCAGACCGGTTCTACAGAGGTGGACAGAACCGGTAGAATCCCACCCCTGGTAAGACCTAGTACTACTACTTTGGTATTGTTCTTAAGATGAGATGATGTTTTAGTTTTAAAAACTAATCTTAAAACTTTGTTGACTCAGAGGAATAGGAGTACTGCTCTGATTGGGAAGTTATGGATTCTGAAATAGGCCTCCCTGGCTTTTATGTTCTACGTTGTTCCACTTGACACTAATTAGTTATATATCAGTAGGTTTTATATGGTCTGGTTTATTTACTCTTTTTTTAAAAAAAAGAATTGTAAATACCTCACTGGTATCCCAGTAGTTCTTTAGAGTTAGAGTTGCTAAGTTTATAATATAAAATAGTCTACTGTTTTATAGTCTACTGTTTTATGGTTTTGTATATTTTAATCAGCTGATATCTTATTTTAAATGTGATATTCATATTAATATTTTACGACTGAAAATAACAATAATGTGCCATGCTATGGCAAGGCAAGGCAAAATATTACATGGCTAGTAATTTAAAAACAAACAGGCAAAGAATATAACAACAAGACCTAGCAATTGCTACAGCACGGAAATTGAAGAAAGTGACAGAAGAGCAAATTCTGGCTGCACAAGATCAAACTCTAAGAATAAACGTGGGCAAAGCGAGAATTCAGAAGACAGCAATGGATAGAAAATGCTGCCTCTGCAAAACAAACAACAAACAAAACAAAACAAAAATCTGAAGAAGTAGCGGATCACCTGCAGGCAACCATTGTTGCTACTTTCTTATGCTGCTATTTCTAGTCAATCTATGTTGATTGGCTAGAAGTAGCAGCATAAGAAAGTAGCAACAATGGTGCATTGGAATAGCTGCAAGAAATATCATTTGCCTACAAGCAAGAACTGTTGAGACCACAAAATAAATGCAGCAATGGAAAATAAAAAAACCTAAAGTGCTGTTCAACTTTAGAATTCAAACAGGCAAGCATCTGCCACATGACATCCTAGACTTAACAATTACATTGATAAGAAAGACAAAAAAAGTCTGCATAGTGGATGTTGGAGACCGCAGACAACAGACTAGAAGAGAAAGAATTGGAGAAAATCACATAATACGAAGACCTGCAAATAGAAGTAGAACAACTATGGCAAAGAAAGCAAAGACAGAACCAAAAGTAACCAAAATGGTCCACTAAACAAAAAATCTAAAAAGTATAATTAGAGAAGTAATAGATGCTTTGAGTGCAATCCCACAATACCATTGGGATTGACAAAATCACCATCAGTCAATTGTTAAAGGCAACTTTACTTGGAACAGCTTACATCCTGCAATGATACTTTTAACACCATCAAATAACCACATCTGCTTCTCTCCAAGAACTTGATATGTGGATTAAAATGCCAAATCCAGCCTATACATCTGTGTTACCAGCCATAGTAATAATAACCAGATCTAGGAGTCCATGATTTCCTTGCGTTGACTGGAATCTGGACATCTATTCTTAAAAGTTTGCCCCAGAACTTTTGAATGGAAATTGAACCAAAATAGTTTTACTATTAGTAAAAGAAGAAGTCTGCATTTGTTGAAGATGTCTGCATTTGTTGGATCACAAGATATATAAGCGTACTTTCTATAAACTTCTCAGGTATTTTTTTTTATCAGGTAAAGGGATCTTTTTAACATATAAGTTCTTATGGTCTTTAATATATGATATAGTTAATAACGTTCCCGGAAATTTTAAATGGTCCACTAAAAAAAAAACCTGAAAAATATAATTAGCGAAGTAATGTAAAATACTAGAATAATTATTATTCAAATGAGGAAAAGCTCTATGAGGTTCACAGGCACCATTCCTATTCTTCTCTGGATTATTATCTGGACCTAAGATAGTTAATATAGCTATGTGTCATGGGAATTATGATGATCTAGACCTTTGTTTCCACAGGACAGATGCTTCAGGCATATCAAGTAGCATATAAGCTCCAACAAATACTAACTTTTTTTTTCTATCGTGAAGAGATGTCTGTTTTCTGATTTCCTTGCATGATAGCTTTCTGGTTAGCTAGACGTCCATTCAAACTGTCTGGGTGAGATCAGTATCTGTCTTTTTCCATTATTTTTGTGATCGGTGCAATGGAACTGCACTAATCCCTAGTGAAGTTAAGGAAAAACCAGGCTGTTGAGTGTAATCCTATATACATCAGGGTTTTTTTCCCCCTGTGAGATGGACTATGTATCTTGGTTGTGTCATAAAAACATGCCAACAGGAAACAGACAACAACACAAGCAAAAATTCTTACTTTAAGATCTGAGGTTTATTGTTTCTAATAATTTGGAACATCAGAAATGAATAGATATAAAAGATATAATAGCAGATATATACTTAATAAGCCATTGCAATGGGGGTCCAATGGCATATAGCAGGTCCTGCAAGGACTGCCATAAATCAAAGGGCCAAAAGCAGTGGTGGGATTCAAATATTGTTGCCACCGGTTCAGTGGGCGTGGCTTGGTGGGTGCGCTTTGCGTGCACGCATGTGCCAAATGCGCACTTTGCACAGGCGCAGAGGTGTTTGCACAGGCACAGAGGTGTTCTAACTTATCTCCTGCAAGCCTGCACGATCCCCGTCACTTCAGCAGCTGCCGCACGGCACTCTTCTATGCCGCGCAAAGCAGCTGTGCTTAAATTCAGCAGAAAAATGTGAGTATGAGAGCCCAGGCGGGCGGGTGGGCCCAACAGCAGAGCAGTGAAGAGAACCGGTTCTGTCTCTGCTGCTCATCGCTCCTACCAGCTCTCCAGAACCAGGCAGAACCGGTCGAATACCACCACTGGCCCCAAGCTGATCTCCAACTCTATCCTTCATACTTTTCTTCTAACCACATATACACGCTTCACAACTTCACTAACTCACTTTCCGTAAACACTATTACTTTCAGTTTCTCATTTCCAACAGTTTCATTCTTCCTGTTTTAAACTTATCCATCCAAGTGCATACTTTGCAAAAACATGTTTCACAGTTAGCAATGGCTCAGCAGGATTACAAATAGTTCTGGTACATTTTGAAACCATCCTAGCTGAAAACTTTGGTTCATATGTCTTTCTTCTGGGGCCTGCTATCATCCATAGGACTTATTGAATCTAATAGACCAATAAGCCATATCTTTCATTCCCACAGTTGTTTGATGCTGGCTCTTATTGTCGCACATTTTGTACCCCAGAAAAACAATCTGCAACAGTCATGTGCCCATTTATTTCTTTCTGTATTTCTTACTTTCTGTGTACTGATGGAGGCACAGAGAGAGACTTGGAAAACAGCTCGCTTTTCATTCACAGTATGTATTATTTTTGGAATATGAATATACTGCCTTGACTAGGCAGGATATAGCAAATACTTAATAAGACTTGGGGATTGGGGGGGGGCACAGTAAAAGTGAGATGAGAAACTTTCCTCAGTTAAAAAAAATCAGTACTCTTAAGGCTGTTGCTAAAACAACTTAATGGATATCGTGGGAGTGTGGAAAACTTCACACACAAGCCCCAAGTAATTTATCTTTAAACAAGTGGAATATTTGTTGATGCCAAATCATGTTCCTATTGTTATAAAGACTTGATCACAATGCCAAATAGTATTGTTCAACAAGGATGCAACAAGCACCAGCTTTGCTTCTGTTATGTAAAATAGGCATTATATAATTAGGATCCCTCGTCTTCTTACAAAGTCTCTAAATCAACAGTAAATGCCGTGCACTCTCTAGCTGTAAATAGGAACATATTGGCTCTGATTTCTCCAGAATGTTGCATAATTACTTTGATCTTTATCATGAATTACTCTTCAGCGGAGTTTCATGTCCTGTGTTGTCTGGGTAGAGGTATTAGAGACCAAAATGAGAGGAGACAAGGGTTTTTTTTTCTGCTGGAACAGCTGCTCTGAATACCAAGCTTTTGTGGAAGAGATTGGAGCTCTTCAGCTCAGACCAGTGATGGGTGAGTGGAAGATATGTTAGAGGTATATAAAAACACTAATGGCTTGGAAAAGGCCCTTAGGAAACACCTGTTTACCCTTTTAAATAGCAAAAATAAATAAATAAAAAATACAAGCACCTGATGGTTTTCTCTAGCTACAATTTTTTAAAAAATGGAATGATTTTCTATACATTCAAATTTGAAATTTTACAGGTATAATTTTTGCCCCTGGGTGTTGTAATGGTCAAGCATGGAATAAGAGGTGTTTCAGACTATTTGTGACATATTTGTTTCTCATGGTTGAAAATTCCTACAAGATATGGAATCGTACAGTGGAACTGACAGTTTTTGGTCTGGTAAATAGAATAGCAATAGCACTTAGACTTATATCATGCTCCATAGTGCTTTACAACACTCACTGAGTGGTTTACAATTTCAGCATATTGCTCCCAACAGTCTGGGTCCTCATTTTGTTGACCTCAGAAGGATGGAAAGTTGAGTCAATCCTGAGCCCATCAGGATTGAACTCCAAATTGTGGGGAGAATTAGCCTCTAATACTGCATTCTAACCACTGTACCACCACGGCTCCAACTCTTTTTTTCTAGGTATAGCTTCTGTGCATATTATTTAATCTTTCAGAAGCCTGAGGGAATGGCAGGAATGGGGAAATCAGAAAATGATCGCCTCCCGTTCAATTTGCGGGAGCCTAGGTTAGTATCTTTCCCTTTTCTCAAAAAGGACTTCTCGTGAATGGAAGGTCAGCTTTAAACCCCAGACTTCAAGGTTCTCCAAACCTCTATCTATCCCTTTCCTTCAAGACATAATTAAATGAAATCAAAATAGATTCCCCCTTTTCAGACCTGTGGTATTCATAGAATTATGATAATCAGCATGTATATATTCTTGGAACTCTAGATGTCGCTGACAAAAATCACCACAATTAATGTCTACAAACAGGACCCATCTCCCTGTATATTGAGATATTAATTGATAAAACTCCATCCCTTTCTTCTATACACATTGGGCAACTGTCTATATCTCTTGGTGATTTGAAAAATAGAAATGAAGGCACTAAAAGGAAGTGGCAAAAGAAGGCCAACCATGAAAGTCTATACAAGGACATTTTCCTCAACCTGGTGCTATTAGATTTGTTGGACTTTTACCTCCCTAACCTTGAGCTGTCATTGTCACATTGGGCATTACAAGCAGGGATTGTGGGAATAGATGTTCAATGCCTATGGGGAAGACTGATTCTAGAATCCATAAAGAACTGTGAAAAATTGACTGCAATCCTGCACCAGGATTCTGTGGGGAACCAGAATGTTTCAAAGGCGAATTTCATCATCTTGGTAGGATACAATCCATCGATTGCCACAGATATAAGGCTTTAAAAGCAAGCTGAGATAAGATCATTGTATGATTAAACTTCAAATTGCTGAAAAGGGAATGATTATACCAAGGGTATCAAACTTGTGGGCTGGATGCATCATGCCCACCCTTGTTTTAGTGAAGAGGGCAAAAATCACACTACGTCACATAATGATGACATGACAACGCAAGTTTGACATCCCTGGAATATACCAAACTTCCCTTGCATAAGTTTTTTTAAAAAAACTTGAAACAACTAATGTACTTTGAACCTTAGAAGGCTATTGTTTTGATGTACACTTATTTTACTATTGCTTGGCCCCAATTGCATTGCTTTGTGTTTTTAAATGGAAATGTAAATCCTAGAACAAGAGTCCTACAATACTACAATTCAAGAGCCAGAATTCTTAATCTGGAGTCCATGGATAGATTTCAAAGGATCTGTGAACTTGGATGGGAAAAAATTATGACTTTATTTTCACTAATCTCTAACTTTTCATTTAATACTGAAATAGGCTACATAGTAATTCATGGCCTCTAGCCTCAAAAATATTTGTTAACTTCAATAAATGTCACTATCTAAAATTATTGTATCTCAGAAAGCTATTCCCTTGATATAGATTTAATGGATTAGTAAAGAGTAATAAACATATATTTTAAAATTATTTATTTTATAAGTATATCAAATTTTATATTGCTACATAACTGATTTCCTTTTGTAATAGAATCTATGCCTACATACTTTATTTTATGACAATAGAAAAAGAAATTGTAGTTCAAGGTTGAATTATTGGATCCTTGTGCTCTTTGAACCTGGCTGTTTTCTTGCAGACTTTTCATTACCCAACTAGATAACAATATCAATGCTACACCTGACTAGCATTGATGATGTTACCATTGGGTAATGAAACATCTGCAAGAAAACAACCAAGCTCAGAGAACACCAAGGATTCAGAGTTTATTTTATGTATTTAGAAACTTTTTTTTTCCTGAGAAGGGATCTTAAGATTTCACCAGATTCTTAAAGGGATCCATGGCATTGAAAGATTAGGAATCCCAGCTCTAACCTAAGTAATCTAAGCTTCTATGAGAATTTGTAATGTTGATTTCACTCCAGTGAGAAGATACAAGAATTATGTTCATACAGCACTGAAAGGATGTTCTGTTCTTGTTTTCTGGCAGTCAGTGCTAGACATTGGTTTCACATTAGAGTCAAATCTTGGTACCAATCATAGATCAGCATAGAGTAAAGGTACTTGAGTCTTAAAAAACCCTCTGTGCATGCTTGCTTGCAAAATTTGATCTGGCCATCAAGAACTATATATGGGGCCATTAACACTACGAAACAAAATCTACCACCAAGACACTGCAATAAAGAACTAAATGGAAAGTAGAATGGGAGAGTCATATTGCTACACTGTGCCAATTATATTACCACATTGTTTCTTTGCTACAAGACTGATAAGAATCTACAAAAGCCTAGAGCCCAAGGGACCTGAACGTGTCTGGTGAAAATTGGAAATCAATAGGAGTCTATAATTGCAAGCAAACTGCATCATTTTCATGGAGGTGAAAGATGAGAGACATCATTGCATTGCCAGAGATGTTGTTACACAAAAGTGAAATCTTCTTTATTCCTCATGAGCAGTACATCAGGATGATGTAAAAGAGAAAGGATGTGGGGGGGGGGGAGAGTTCCCTTTTAAAGGACATCTTTAGCTAAATGCACCAGTGCTCGTATTTACCATTGCAGAACAGAAAAGCGTACAACAAATGTGCTAGCTTTGTGATTTTTTTTCTAATGGATGTTTTGTATTTTTAAGAAACTAGATTCTACATGAGATGTGTTCTGGCTGATAACATACCATCACAAAGTCATCTGGTCACCTCCAATGAA
The DNA here is from genome assembly GCF_900518735.1 of Pseudonaja textilis. The sequence continues at coordinate 14,809,288 of NW_020769321.1, read as the reverse complement.
ATAACCAATGTCCACAGATAAAACACATACTTTTGGTGCACAAAGCTGACCTGAAAGCTGGATGTAAATTAAACAAAAGCTCCCAGGCAGGTTTATTGGATTTAGTTTCAGTATATTTTTAATCTGGATTTGAGGAAATGCTGTACTTCTGAGAAGCTTATCAAAGTTTCACCATGAGAAAAATCAGTAAAGGCAAAGAAAAAAATCACTCCCCAAATGCTGCCTGTCCCTCTGAAGCTACTCTTATCAACAAAAGGGGTAACAGAGAAAGGAAGGATATCCATTTTAGGAAGAAGAAGAAGAAGAAGAAGAAGAAGAAGAAGAAGAAGAAGAAGA
>NW_020769321.1:14776692-14796166 GCF_900518735.1 Pseudonaja textilis | reverse complement strand
TCTATCTATCTATCTATCTATCTATCTATCTATCTATCTATCTATCTATCTATCTATCTTATATAGCCACCCCGTCTCAACAAAACCAACTCTGATATACAACAGGTGGCATGCAACAAATTTAAATTGATGAATAGATACATAAAACCACTTATCATTATTAATTATAAAAACATTTTAAAAATTATAAAAAAGAATAAGGAGGGAAATAACAAGTGAAAGACATTAATAATGATAATGGAGCCACCTCATCAGTTCACCCATCCCTGTGATACTGGCATAATCAGGTCTTAAGGGGCTGTAGGAAGCTTAGAAGGGACGAGGCCAACCTCACCTCAGGGAGAATTCAGTTATCAAGTCTGTGGCCTGCAAAATTTTTGCAAACACAAAACAGGATATCTGTTTATCCCTCTCTTCTATATACATGTTTGTGTGTAATGTGAGCACACATACAAAAGCCTACAAGTTGGGTGAGTGGTGCAGAAGCTCTACATTATAGTTTGTATAGATTCTAGTAAAAATGGCATAAGCTCCAAAGGTAAAGGTAAATGTTTCCTCTGACCAGTCGTGTCTGAATCTAGGGTATGGTGCTTATCTCCATTTCCTAGCTGAGGGATCCAGTGTTGTCCAAAGATGCTTTTGTGGTCATGTGGCAGCATTATATGCCAAAACACATAAAATGCTGTTACCTTCTCACCAAAGTGCTACCTATTTATCTATTCACATTTGCATGCTTCCGAACTGCTAGGTTGACATGAGCTGGAGCAAGAGAGACAACTTCACCCCACTGTGCAGTGCTTGGGTTTTGAACCAAGCTGATAATCTCAGTGTCTTTAACCACTGAGCCATCACAACCGCTCTAGGAACTCTGATGTTGTAAAATAACTGGTAGCTCTAGCTCAGGGGTCTTCAAACTTGACAGCTTTAAGACTTGTGGACTTCAACTCCCAGAATTCCTCCTCCAGTCATGTTAGCTCAGGAATTCTGGGAGTTGAAGTCCACATGTTTTAAACTTGCCAAGTTTGAAGACCCTTGCTCTAGCTGGTTTCTCTAGCCAGAAGACCATTTTCTGGATATTATATGATACATTGAATAAATAGAACCTTAAATCCCACATCTTTCTGTAAAGAATGGCTTTATGGGATAAAATTAAGAGACGCTTGGCTGAGCCTTTTTGTGTTCTATTTGGCTGTTTAACAGAGGAGTCAGGTATTGTGTCATTTTACATAAAAATAATCCCTGCTCTTCAGTAGGCCTTAATTTTGAATGATAGCACATAGGTGCTTTTTTTGAAGGCATAACAGTTAAATTAGATTGCTACTGAATTCCTTGCAGATCTTTAGTTCAAAGATCAAAGGGATGACCTTTGTTTTGCATTCTTCCATTTAAAGTTGCATACAAATTCTCTTTATCTTTCCAAGCTTGCTTATTGATGGAAACATATCTTTCATTTTGACTCAAAGAGAGACTTTTTTTGCTCCCAGCCTGTTTACAAAGGCTCCTTGGAGGGAGGGTTGTATTTTCCCCAGGAATCCATTTTTATCATAATATAATTGGTAGCTTGGAAAAAAAATGAAACACTCCAAGAGGAATAGTTCACAATTACTATCCTCACAATTGCTAACTATTCACACTGTATTATAGAGGTAGAATTAATCCATGTTACCTGCAGCCACATCACCACAAGAGGCTATTTTTTTTTAAGCTGAAATGGACAATATCATCCTGTGTTCTTCATCCGCCCATTACATATGTGACCTCCATCAGTCTCACATCCCTCTGTCTGCTTTCAACATACCATTTTCCTGCTTAGGTCGAGCCCTGGTGGCTCAGTGGTTAGAATGTAGCACTGCAGATTATCTCTGCCCACAGCCAGGAGTCTGATCCTGACTAGCTCAAGGTTGACTCAGCCTTCCATCCTTCTGAGTTTGGTAAAAGGAGGACCCAGATTGTTGGGGCAATATGCTGACATTATAAGCTGCTCAGAGAGTGCTGTAAACCACTATGGAGAGATAAATCAGTCTAAGGGCTATTGTTGTGGCCTGTTGGCCACTGCCCCCTCCAGCAGCTGAATCAGATGAGGAGGCAGAGAGGGAGTTAGGTCCAGTATCAAGGCAATCTGAGAGCTCCGAGGGGGAAGAGGGAATGGAGCTGTCAGAGATAGAGACAGAGGTGGAGCCTGGGCTGTCCATCAGCTCCCAGATGGAGAGTCAACAGCCACCAGGTCCGGAGGTGGCTGATGAGGAAGATGAGGAACAGCTGGGTCCCATGCCTGATGTGCAGATGCGCAGAATGCAGAGGAGAGGAGAGTAGGAGAAAGCTATGGACTGATCCTCAGGACAGAAGAGCCACCACCGCTAGCTAAGCATCACCCTAATTCTGGGCATAAAAGGCAGGGGCCAGAGACAAATAGGTATGGCAGACAACTATTCATCTCATTTTCAGTCAGACACTGATAGTCCGAACTTCTGAATCCTGTCAGGAACTGTATCAGAATAGCAATAGCACTTAGACTTATATACCACTTTACAGTGCTTGACAGCCCTCTCTAAGCAGTTTACAGAGTCAGCATATTTCCACCAAGAATCTGGCTCTTCATTTTACCCACCTCGGAAGGATGGAAGGCTGAGTCACCCTTCAGCCTGGTGAGATTTAAACTGCCAAATTGCAGGCAGCTGGCAGTCAGCAGAAGTAGCTTGCAATACTGCACTCTAACCACTACATCACTGTGGAATCCTTTTTCCGAATCTGTCACACTGAGAGTCGGGTGCACCTTCGGATCGTGTGTGTGTGTGTGTGTGTGTGTGTGTGTATCTCCACTGTGGGAAAAAGGAGATTGTGTGAGTGTGTTTCTGCTGAAAAAAGAGCAAGCACACCTTCCAGGACATCTATTATGAGTGTGGTGAGAGAGAGGGACTCCTGGTGTGTTGGAGCCATTCCAGGGGGAAAGGGAGCAAGCTTTGCTTTCCACAGGCACTTAAAGATTTTTTTAGCCTGCTGTATGTGTGTGTGTGTATGTGTGTGTGTGAGAGAGAGACCCTCTTTGGCAGGGTTGCTAGTGCTTCCAACAAAGGGAGCATTTAGTTAAAAACAGTGTGCTTGTCATGTTTGGGAGCCGGGTCAGAAAAGCTATTGTTATGTCACCTTTAACCATTGTCAGTAGCATATATCACAATTCATCAACTGCTGGACAGTGTCAGGGATGCTCTTCCATGGTTGCCACACTCCAGCACTATTTTGAGCCTTGAGGAACAACCTCCCATCTGCTATTGTTTGACAATGGAACTTTTTAAAAACAATAATAATAATTGTCACAGTGGAATGTGAAAATGCTCCACATAAATCAATCAGTCAGTTGATTGATTTGTTGATTGAAAAATGGACTGGGAGCTAGTGGGGTGCAGCCAGACATGCCTAGTTTTAGTCATCTGTCAACGATTATAAGAGGGTTGAGTGCCTCCGCTTCCATATTTTTACTTTAAACAGGAATGTTTTAATAAATTACACATTAAAACCATCCATGAAACAAGCTGTTTTGTTATCTGTACTTACTGGTCAACAGAACCACCACCATTTGTTATACAGTTCTGCCAATGATGGACAAGCTTCTTAAACCTGTTGTGAAAGAACACTATTCATGTCTTGACAGTACTTTCCACCACTTCATTTGAGTCAGTCAAATGCCCACAAAAGTGTTCTTCCAATCTGGAAAAACATGGAAGTTGTAGGGAGTAAATCTGGACTGTCAGCCCCTCAAAGTAGGGTAGGTCAAGAGTCCAATTCCACAAGTCTGACTGGAAATGTCCTGCATTGATTCAGGTTATTGTAACAGAATCTTGAAAGCCTAATGGAGTTTGCCCACCCCTCCATCTTAAGCTTTACTGAATTAGAGAGGAATAAATATCTAGCTTCTTCCTCTGTTTCCTAGATTTGAAACATGCTTTGCAACTGTTATCTCTGTCTTGTTTCTTCAAGTTCATCTCCATGGCTTTCTATAAAGGGGTGAGATGATGGAACTTGGCAGTTGCCTCTTGGGTTGCTCATGAGGTGGGAGGCCTAATGTTATTATGTTCCAGGAAAATATTCTTATTGTGCTTCTGATCTCTGCTTATTTATTGTTTCAATGTATTTACTGAGTATTTCAACCCCCTTAATTTATCATTGTGCCATACTCATGAATATCTATATGAACTCCATCTGGATCTTCTAATATATGTATAATCATGAGTTTTCTTGCCAAAGTCTGATATTATATACATACATACATACATACATACATACATACATACATTCCCTACAGGTAATTTTTATAATGATATTTCATGGATAGGCACTTTGTTTCTGTATCATAATGGTGAGCCTATGTTTTCTGAGCTGTCACAATTCTGTAAACAAATTCCTTAGTTTCATTCTTGAATATGACAATTGCTGGCAAATTTCAACTTTTGAAGCTATTCACTTGGGCATGGGGTCTGGATGTTGGGTGAGACTGTCGTTGTGATGTTTCAGTATGATTATCAATTTAATATTATTATATCAATTTGACTAAATTGTGCTTTATTATGTTCGGGTTGTATTATGTTGTTATTTTGGGGGACGTTTGCTGATACTGAAGTAATATAACCCACACTTTCCTATGAAATGCCAGGCTTGACAACAATTTCCCTTTTTAAAAAATAAATAAATAAAGTTTTATTTGGGTTTTCACACACAAAATACAAGTAAAACATCTTTTTTGAAAATAGCATGGTCCCGGGTTGAACTTCTTTATACAGACACAATTTCAATTTCATGCTCCTTTTTGTATTCTATTCCATATCTTGTACTATTTTACATTTTTACAGTTTTTCCCCTCTTTTAATTTTCTCAATTTTATTTTGATTATCTCATCTCAATTCAAATCATTATATTTATACTTTTGTCTGTTCTGTTTCAATTTCATATTATCTTTTCTCATTAAACAAATTTTCTCCTGTAGTTACTAATTGGAGTATGACACCTTTATATCTTTTAATTACATCCATTCAACTCTTATTTAAACTTCAATATATACCTTAAGTTTATGACCTTCAATATAATACATAGTACATAACTTCCAATCAAATTCTGCTTGGTACATTCTTATAATACACACTATATTCTTAAAAAAAAAAAGATTGTAAATATATGTAATTATAAACCCTCATTCCATTCCAGTTCAGTTCTATCATTAATAATTATTAAAACCATAACATCTTTAACACTTCTTTGCAATTAAATATCATACTTCCTTAAAAACACATATAATCTCCATAATTAATTTTTCCCTTATTTCTCTTCACATATGTTTTATAAATCATTAAATATATCTTTTGTTACATTTATTTATTGACAAGCATTCCACTGAATTATGATAGCCATTTTATCAGACATTTTAATAATATATTGTTTCATATTTTCTAAAATTATTTCTATTTCTTATATAACAATACTATCTTATGTACCTTTGCAGAATCCCTTTTTCCATTAAGTTTTCACCCATTATCTCTAAATAGGCCCTGTTTCTCTACATTTTGCTTCTGTCCTTTATAAGTTCTTTTCCTTTCTTTCTTCCCTCTCATCTTCTCCCTCCCCTTTTTACCCCCTTGTCTCCTTAATTCTAATTCTCTCTTCTGCATTTCGCTCTTCTGTTGCTTTCTGATTTTATACTTATTTTTCACTGTTTTTTTTTTTTGGAGTTATTTTTCCCAATCTTAAACTTTTCATTCTCTTTCTCCCCTTTCCATTTTTTCCCCCATCTAAGATTACTTGTTCATTAAAGATGGCTTCTTCTTTGTCGCAATGTTCTTGTTCTGCAGGCATATCTTATTGTTTCTCATAATTCCAAATCTCCATTTCTAAAAACTGAAATACGAAGCCAAAAGAACCTCTCCCTTCTTGTGCATCTTCTTTGTATATTTTAAGTTCCATTTTCAGTTCTTCTAAAAGTGGAGCCATTTTAAAAAGTTTTAAACAACCACCCGATTGAGTTTAGTCATTCAAAACAATAACCAAGAATCCAGAAATCATCAAGTAATCCAGATAGTCCTGAGTTATATCTTCTTATTTCTTTTTCGACTTTCTCTTCCTGGGGTTTTTGTTGCGATATTTCAGTTAGAATGTATCTTTTGGAAGTCTTGTTGAGATTTTGCTGTAAGTTTTTCTTTAATTCCAGGCAGTCTCCTCCCTTCCAGATCCTGCCCTTTTATTCTTCCTCTCTCCTTTCCTGTTTTCAAAAGCTTTTAATTATCCAGAAATCTTTATTATCCCTTTGACTTTTTATTTTCAGCATTAAATGCCTATTGATGTCAAAGTGGATTTTTTTCCAATTTCTTGCTTAAGTCTCTTAGCTGTCAGTATAGGAAAAGGAGAAAATGAAATCTTTTCCCTTTTCTCTCTCCTTCGCAGCTTAAAAATCTTCTTATGGAACAATGTTATTGTTTTTTAACAGTTTCAATTCCAGGGTACCTTATTTGTTGCTTTTGCTGTTTGACCCGGTCAACCAAAACTTTCTCTTCTTATCTTCCTCCTGCACATTCTTTTCCGGTTGAGTTCTTCTTTGTGATGGCCATTTCTGACCACCGCTGCAACCGCCTTCGGGAAAGGGAGTAATGGCCAGCTGGGGAGGAGAGATGCAGCTCTCCTCAACCCTGCTGGCACTTTCCCCCCTCTTCACCACCACTATGGGGTGGCTTAGCCCTGAAACCAGCAGGCTCGGGGCGCTCCAGCGGCAAGTACGGATCGAAGCCTCGCAGAGACGAGGTTTCGGTCTGTCGCTGAAGAATCTCAAACCGGAAGTCAACAATTTCCCTTTGACTGATTTGTGGATTGGCCTTAATCCATTTATCAATCTTTCCCATGTGAAACACATCAATTGCTGTCACCATTTCATTCTTAATGGAACAAATCAGTTCTTCCCAATTCACCATCTTTACATTTTTGGCTAATCAATATCCAGTACTCATGCTAACATAGGTGTCACCATAAACGACTTGCATTTGATGGAAAATTTCACTTGGAGGGATTCCTTCAGCAGTCAAAAATTCAAGCACAGCATGTGACTTAATATGTACCGACAAGTACTCACTGGAGGCTTCCATTTCACCAACAATAGCAACACAATAATTTTGAACAGTAACTTCCTTGCAATTGAATTGAATGAACAAATCCTAAAGAATATGTCAGAAGTTCTATTGCACCATTTGTTTTGTTTTGTTTTTATAGATTTTATTGTTTTTTAGACAAACATAGACAAACAAAACATAAAAACATCAAGCCATCTTCCATATATATACATACAGTGTGTCAGTTGGTTTACAAATTGTTTTGTGCTTCCACTTTGTAGTCTTCAATTACAATTACATTGTATATATTCTCATATTGTCAATCAAATATTAAATACATTAATATCATTGTTAATCAATCATTTGACTATACTATTATTCATTCATGCTTTACGAGATAATCCATATTTTACTTAATTTGTTTTATGACAGTTCATATTATCATCTCAAATCTATCCTACAATTATTTTGTAGATATAATAAAAAGACACATTTTTATATATTCATTATTTTCTAAAAATCTACATATTTCATTACCATGTTTTATTATCTAACCATTGATAGAATCGATCCCAAATTTTATAAATTTGTTTATCATCTTGTTCTCTGTTTTCAAATGTCAATCTACTCATTTCAGCACATTTCAATATTTTCTTAATAATTTCCTCCTGTGATGGTATTTTCTCATTTTTCCAGTTTTTGGCAAATACAATCCTAGCCGCTGTTAATACATTTAAAATCAGATATTTCAATTCTTTACCATATATTTCAGGTAAAATTCCCAATAAAAATATCTCTGGTTTCAAGTCTATATGCTTTTTTGTCATTTTTTTCTAGCCATGTGTGGATTTTAGTCCAATATTTTTTGGCATCTGCACAAGTCTACCACATATGGTAATATGAGCTAGGTATCTGATGACATTTCCAACATTTTTCAGATTTGCTCTTTAACATTCTTGCTATTCTTGTTGGGGGAAGATGCCACCTGTAAAACATCTTATACAAATTTTCTTTATATGCTGTTGACATTGTCATTTTATAATTTTGAGACCACAATTGTTGCCATTTCTCTAGATCAATCCCATATCCAAAATTCTTCCCCCAAGCAATCATTGTTTCTTTAATTTGTTCTTCTTCTAGTTTAATTTCTAATAAATATCCATACAATTTTTTAATTAACCGTTCATCAGTACCTGTCAAAATCTTATCCAAATCAGTCAGTTTATCATAGAAACCTTCTGTTTTAGAATCTTTATCATACCTGGAATGTATTTGCGCTTATGAAAACCAATTCATCTTTATACCTTGTTCCTCTAATTTAAGTTCACCCTTTAAAATTTAAGTTCACCCTTTTCATTCAATATTTCACCATATCTGTTTGTTCCTTTTTATATATTATAGGATAGGAAAATGCTTCAATAGTCGATATCCAGACTGAAATTTTCAAATAACATTGCCTTTAATCTTGTTGACCACTTAAAAAAGAGTGGAGGCATTATTTTTCATTCAACACACAGACACACAGATTCATATATATGAGAGAGAGTCTGTGTAATAGACTTAGGTTATAGGCCCTTAAGGCATGGAAGCTGATCATGAGACTTTGGGCTAGTAATTTTCTGAGTGCTAGATTAAGAAGTTGAAAAACATCTATCTAGTATCTACCAACCTGCACTGGATGAGAGAGAGAGGGAGAGGGAGAGAGAGAGAGAGAGAGAGGGAGGGAGAGAGAGAGAAGGTGATTTAATTATTGTCATCAAGCATAGGCAGTCAAAAAGCTGTCCACTCAGTTTTTATTGTATGTATTAACAACTTAATTTTTAATCTAGGTTCAGTTCAAAAGTTTGTTCAAACAGAACATTTGTTTAAAAAGAAAACCTATAGCACTCTTATTATTCAATATGCATAATCTATAAATAAACATGAAAAATCGCCTTCTGAAGGTATCCTGTCTTCTGAAGCTAAATCCAAAAACTTATCTTTCTTTTTTCCTCTAAATTTAATAATAAGATTATGATGGAATACTTTCCAAGCTTCTGTCTTCTTTACCCTAGAGGAAACAGCAGTATAACTTAACATTGCCTCAAATATTCAATATTAATTTATCTAATCAAATAGATTTTCCGCTTCAAGTAAGATGGATCAGAGCCAAATTTGCTTTGAGCTTCACACTATAGCTCTACACATTTATATTTCATTCAGATGGTTGGATTGAAATATATCTAAATCTTTACTGTTTCAGAAATTTTATATTATTCCCTTAACGCTCCACTTCTTCACAAAGCCATGCAACTTGATCTTATGTACATTTGTTGTATCTAAAAAGTTAGTGTGCTTTTTTCCCCTAATTTCTTAGATGACAAGAAAGTAGGGTAATAACTGAATGGACAATGTCTGTTGATAAAAGTGTCTGTGTGTGTGTGTCTGTGTGTGCGCGTGCATGCGTGTGTGTGTGTGTGTGTGTGTGTGTGTGTGTGTTTCATTTTACCGAGTCCATAGCTGGAGTTGCTTTGCTTGCTCTTGAAGACCTCAGTGAAATAGAACCCTCACCTTTCTACGCAGTTGGTGTCAGACACAAAGAATTGAGACCAAAATTAAATTAAATTCCAATTAAGATGATTTATTGATCAGACTTATTCACAAGAAACTAGTCAGCTAACGATCAGTGGTAAATTGGTGCTAGATCAAAGTTATCAGAATTCCAGAGAGATTGGGCTTAGACCATTTGTGGGAATGTAATGTTTCTAGGCTGATTACTCACTTAACTTTGCCTGCTTTTCTCCTACATTGGCTGCATAATCAAACTCTATTATGAAGATGACTATGAAAAGTTGCTTAATCAGAAATGATTCTTTTTTATAAATTTAAACATCTTCTATGTAACAATCTTTCAGATCCTTAATATATTATTTTGTATCTCTGTTCATCTTTTCTCTTCTCAAGGATACTGTGCATATTTGTTTTCCATGCCACCATTTTGATTTCCACGTTCATAATTTTTTAAAGAAAGACTTATGGAATACTAGTGATGGTAGTTGGGCAACTGGAATGAACTTCATGAGATAATTATTTCAGGGAGCAGTCCTCTTGGTTTCTTTTCTGTCAGGAAAGTTGGTATACAAATGGTCCCTGGATCTTCAACCAGAGTGAGGCCAAAGTCTCCTATCTTTCCATGCTTTCCATGCTGCCTGATTTTTAATCTGTCTCCTTCCCATCCCAGAATTTTCCAGAAGTGAAAGCATGATCCATGCTTAGGTTGCAATCTTCTTCTATGCATGGGGTTCCATATGGATATCTATGCAGTACATATTTATCCTTTTGCTGGAGAGTGCAGTCGCATGAAATGGGAATGTATTAGATTCAGTGCTGGGCCTATTAGATGGATTGAGATTACATATAGTTTGTGGTCTATTTTGAAATAGAAAATCATTCTGTGGAAGAAAGCTATTATATGTTTTGAGAATGATGGATCAGGGTTTGTCTGTTTTTTAAACACTTTTTTTAGGTTGTCCCAAGTGAAAACCCAAGCAAGCAAGCAATAAATAACACCTTTCTTCATCCATTTAGTCTGTTCTTAAGATACTACCGTCATGATTTACTTAATGTTCTGATATTCTCATCATGATATGCAAAGTTATCCAGCTCTTGTTTTATGAATCTGTTCTTCAGCTAAGAGTTATTACAGATTTATTTAAAGTTCTGTTTTTTTTCTCTAGAGAAAAGACTGGTTACATAACAGCAAGAGGTGTTAATATCTTGTTAAAACTCTGGTGGAGGGTGATTTTGCACATCTATGGATGCCTTGACCTAAAGCTATGAAGGGTTCAGTCAGCTACAGTTATCCTTCTATTTTTCTTCCATGTTGAGAAGAAAGAAAGTGTCAAAAAAAACCTCTGATCATTTATTAGAAATTGGTCTTGGACTATTTCTTTAATGCTAGCCTCTAGTTTCTCTTCACAAGGTCATTTGCATAATGTGTTATTATGTCTAAATGGAAAACTAAATGTCTCCATGTGGTCTTTAAAATGACAAGTACTTGTCAGCTTCATACAATATTCAAAAGTAATAGATCCAAATCACAACAGCTCGTATGGAGATGTTAAAACAACTTGTTGTCTATCCTTCCTTGACAAATTTATGCTTTAGTATGGAATTGTCAATTAGAGTTTTCATGTGTTAAACATTTCAGTTCAACTGTGTACAAATTTAGTGTAGCTTTTATTCTGTCATGCTTTGAGAGAAATTACTATTCACACAACAGGCTTCTACTGTTCCCACTCCCTTCCCCTCAAACAATATAGCTCAGGGAATAATCTTGAGATGACCTTGGCAACACACACTGAAGAACTTCTGCCTTAATTATTCTGGGAAACACAAATTCCTCTTGACAATGGCTCCAAGCATAGTGAAAAAAAGAATGTGACCAAGTTTCCATATTAAACAGCATCTGATCTGAGATTTCCAACACAAACAGATCATTTGATGGCAAGGGTCTTTTCTGAAAAGGGGAAGAGTTTTGTCAAGCATTTCCAAGGAGCCTTAACAGGCATTCCTGAAGGAGAATATGAGTCTGTGTGCATTGTATACAATTGGAGCTACATCCATTGGTTAAGTCTCCTGCTTTTGTTTATTCAACTATCCTATACGTCCAAGATAGCTATGTGTGGAGGTTGTTCTGCCCCAGATTTTGCTTTTTTTTTTTTACTTACAGAGAGAAAGGAAACCAACTGATTTGGTTGACACCAAGCTGGAGCAAGCTATCTTGAAACACTATGCATCCAACTCAAGTGACAAAGAGCTTTCTTTTCCAAAGGGGAGACAAAGTCTTCAGGAAAGGATGGACATGTTAGCAACTCTGCTTGCCATAAGATATCCTAAGATGGCAAACTCTTGTTTTGGTTTATTCAGTGGCCTTCCTTATCCCTGTCACAGGGATATCTCGCTTAATGACTGCATCACTCAATAACCGAGATTCCAATCTTCACTGTAGTTATAAATCAAGGACTACCTGTATAAAAACCTTTCTAATGGCACAATCAATAGCCGGAATACAGAGGTATGGAGATCTATGCTTGATTCCTAAATATGTTCTCCTGGTTTCAATATAATTTCTTGAGAAAAGTATCTTAAAATCTGGAAAAATCATTAAAAGGATAAAAGCAAACCTTATAAAATTCTGTATTCTGTCTGTATTTTATCATAAATGGGCAAAGACTTCTTTGAATGTCTAAGTCAGATCTAGCGAATAATGTTAACCAAGGCTGCCCACTAAGTTCCAATGGAACCTTCCCATATCTGAACCCTGAATTCTGACTATATTTTCATGACATGTTAAATTAGAGCCCTAAACTTCCATGTTCTCCTTCCCTAAGTGTCTTCCATTTCAAAGCCATTGAGAAAGGGTTGTTCAGATGCTTTATTTTCAGTTAGCCATAACATCTTGCATAGGTTGTGTGAGCATTAAACTGTCACTAACTTAACATATGGGTAGTTTTAAGAAACTAGCGCAAGGAACTATACTTTGAAACTAGCTTATTTTAAATTGACTCCATGGTGATCACAGTTTGCTCATTCAGTCAGTACAACTGGTTGTTGGTCAAAGTGCTGACCATGAATGTTCTTCCTGCTGTGCCAAAGGAAGGGAATGATTGGGATGAATGCATGAACCAAAAACAAGCATAGTCTTATTCCATTGTTTACATGTTGTTCTAAACTTGTTGTTTGGAATAGTCAATACTGAGACCAAAGGTTGATGGGGCTACTCAAGGGGTTGCTATTGTTGTTGTTATCTGTATTACTTTTTATTAAATTATGTTCATATGGAGGGGTGGTCATTGAGTTTGAGACCACTATTTTTTTATTCTGGTGCTTTTGAGGGATATAATCATACTGGTTCAGAATTCTCACTGTGTAATTCAACTATATCTAGGAGAAAACCTTGGGTATAACTCTGTATAGATTCTCAGTCACCTAGGTCCTGGCTGTCCCGAAGGTGCTTTTTCAGGAAGCAACTGAACTTTCTTGTTTTTTCTTTTGAGGATGTTTTGCTTCTCATCCAAGAAGCTTCTTCAGCTCTGACAGGATAGCGAGGAATGGAAGGATTTATATTCCTTGCAGACAGCTGGTAATCTGCATCCTTTTAGTGGGTGGTTGAAGCACTTGGAGGTTTATCTGTGTCCTTAGGGTCACCTGAGTAGTGTTTCTGGTTCCTGTCAGAGCTGAAGAACCTTCTTGGATGAGAAGTGAAATGTCTTCAAAAGAAAAAACAAGGAAGTCCAGTTGCCTCCTGAAAAAGCACCTTTGGGACATGGGTATAAGTCTATACTCATCTATTTAGTGTGTGTTTTTATTTCAACAACACCATCACCATGCCAGTGATACAAGTATCAGGCATTTGGCCATTGAATTAAGGTGGCATGATATGCAGAACTTTCTAAGAATTGCAAAATGGAGAAGGTTCCACAGACAGGCTATGAGCTGTGGGTTGTTTGTTTAGTTCAGTGAAAAAAATCAGGTCAAGGTGTTTTCTTTGTTTTCTTTTTCCTTTTATTTCCCAAGTTTCAATTCTGAAATTAAGCTGAGGATAAATAAGGTGTAATCACTAAATCTCACCTGAGACAAAGTGATCCTATTCACATGAATAATTGAACGATCATTTATAATAGGTGTCTTGTGACTTTGTCACAATTAATAAATGAGATGTAAAGACCTCTGATTCTGAGCCAAGGGAGCAGGATATATTTGGAGTGAATCTGTGGCTAGCTGTAACATAATTTTTGATGAAATTGTATTAACAATGGAAAACTTTATATATTATAGTGGCAAATACATTTTGTGCTGCAGAGTGTCTATTAAATAGTCTGATAGGCTGCAGATATATTAAAGCAATGTACAGCATCACAACCTGTACTTTGTTTATTTCAGGAGATGTTTATCTATCGATCATCTATCTATTCTACATGTCTATCCATCCATCCATCCATCCTCAAGAAAACTTAAGCATCTATGTGCACAGTGATTTTTATAGGCAGCCTCCCGTGTATCAGAATGAGGATAAACCCCACAGTGGATGACCTAGCGGAAATTAAAAAAAAAATCCAATGCAACATTTAGTAATGTATCCTTGAAAAATCCTATATTTAATCATTTAACAAGATGGCAGGCTTCATGTTAAGTAACTGGACAATGTCATTTTTTTTTAACCACCCTTCCACCATCAAACTTGTATGCACCCCCATAGAGAGAGAATACTATACATCCTTATTATCAACTTTTGGTTTAATTGGCTTGCAGACAAGTGGATTTTAAGAAAGAAGTAAGAAAATAATTTCTTATTCTGGTTTACAGAAATCTTATTCAACAAAAGTGCGCTTGCGGAATATACAGTAGATTTTGCACTCTGGGGACGCCTGCTGAGTTTCATCAAGTTAGCATGTCTAGTTGTACTATAAGGGAGACTGACCTTCCAGCCAACGTGGTAGGGAACAATTATGACATATTGCTGAGTGAACTGCACACTATGATTAAACTAATTGGAAGTATTCTGTATCTGTCCTTACACTGAAACGGGTTTTGATTACCATTTGTGCATTTTAATATTGAGGTATCTTTTTACACAGTAGAATGATATAAGGGCACATTTATCCTATCCATTTGAAATAGATTTTTCTTTTCTCCGCCCCCCCCCCACCCCCCATGCAATATACATCTAATCATTAAAACCATGCATTGCCTCAGCACAATCCCAGATCCATACTGGGTTATTTATACTGAGCTCGGTTGGGTCAGAACACGTGTTTCCATTTGCTGTGTCCTCTGTTCAAAGTTTTCCACAAAAGTTCACCTCAAACATGTAGTTGAGGAACAGATTATGTTTTATTGAAAGAAAGGCACTTGTTGCCATTAAGATATAAAGATTTTCTTTTCTTTTTTTCTTTACAAAAATGCTACCTTTGGGCATTTCTTCGCGTTATAAAACCCTTTAATGGAGAGGAGAAGAAAAGGGGAGTATTGAATTCAGTGACTGACAGGTCTGCTCTCAAATCTTTGTGAATAATCTTTTGTCTAATCACAGTATCTTGAGGATAAGGTGGAGAGAACGTGATAGAGAATACTTCCTTAATAATTTCCTCATATCATTGTTTCTAACACCTCATCTTTAAAAGTTGAAAGAGACTTTGTGGCTGTCTTGTCAACCTGACTGGTTTAAACATGATATTTTCTTTTATGGAGGAAGATGAATTAGTTAATCTCTTTGCAAAAAAAACACAAGAAACCCCTCTTCTTTAACATACCTGCTTAAAATTTGACAACCAATGCATGAGAAATTTTTCACTGTTCAGCTCATCATTACTGCAAATTTCATTCCATACTTTTGCAACTTAAAAAAAAAAGTGAAGGTGTGTTGTTGTTGTTGTTTCAAAAAAAGAAACAGAATTGAAAGATATTTAGCTCAAAGGCCCTGTACCAAGTTATATGACATTTAGTGTGGGATCTCTATTTACAATGTTAAAATATATCTGTCAGTCTGGTCACATTTCTGGTCACAAATCTGCTCATCGTGTACTCCCCCCCCACCCTCATGTTAGAAAATTGATGGGGGTGGGTGGGCAGATTTTCTGAAAACATTTTGGGCGGGGGGAATTTGGGTCTTTTTGAATGAGCTACCATCCAAGGCTGCAGAATATAGATTTGGAACGTCGATTGTGCTATGCTCCGAAGGGTGCACTCTTCAGAGAAGTCAACATTCTCTGCCCAGCCCTTAGAATGATGACTGTATCAGCATGGCATCAGTGCATAGCTAGCCTTTAGTACAACAGATTTATTTTAGAAGTTGTAGCCTCTGCCTCAGAAAATTGAGGACCATCCTGAGACCTTCTATCTATATCAGTGATAGCTAACCTTTTCGTTGTCGTTGTGCCAAAAGAGCACGTGTTGTGCGTGCATGCTCACGCTCGTGCGCCTGCATCTATAATGCAATGCACATGCACCCCCCCGCCCCCCTGTGCATGAACACCCCCCCCCCGCACCCTGCACCTCTATGCATTCACGTGCAACTCCCTGCATGCGCCCAGTGCCCAGGGGTGGGATTCTACAGGTTCGCACCTACTTGCTAGAACCAGTGGTTAACATTCTAAGCAGTTCGGAGAACCGGTTGTTAGCAGAAATTACTGGCCTAATCCTGTAAGGAAGGTAGGAAGGAAACATTCTGGTGTTGCTTGCAGAAACTGCCTCTCCGTTAACCCTTATTACATTCTTGGCAGGACTAGACTTCCTGTCTTAGGAACTTCTCTGGAGTTGTTTTCCCCTTCTTTGCTGGTTCTTTGCTTGTCTGGACTGACCATTCAAAGTTACAATGGCAGTGAAAAAAGTGACTTATGACCATTTTTCACACTTATGACTGTTGCAGCATCCCCACAGTCATGAGAGGCCAGGCGAGGAGATGCATGCCTTGATGTGAGTGATGTTGAGTTGGCCACGTCTAGCCAGTCACATGACCACCAAGCCATGCCCACCAACTAAGCCACGCCCACAGAACTGATTGTTAAAAAAATTGAATCCCACCCCTGCCCGTTCCTCTCTGTATGCACACGCATCTCCCACGTGCGCCCCACCCCCTGCGCATACATGGCAGATACCCACCAATCAGCTGGCTGGTAGGAGGTGTGGACCTAATCTGGGGCAATGGCTCATGTGCCGGCGGAGATGGCTCTGTGTACCACTTCCGGCACATGTGTCATAGGTTCACCATCACAGATCTATATCATGGGGATACTGCTGAAAAGGTTCTCCATGTTGCTCTCAAATGTATAACTATTGATTGTGAGGAACGGTGTCTTCCGTTCATGGAGCCTTATCCTTGCCTCCCCAATGGTGGTAAATCAGTGTTTAAAGCACATTGTTCCACTCCATTGTATGGGCGATAAGATAGTAAAACCTCCATAATTGATCATCTCCCGACGTTGACCACCTTGTTAAGTAAACTTAATAGGCCAGATATGCACTATATGTATAGAATATAGAAAGCCACCTCTGTGAGATGTATCTTGACCTTGACACATGGTATTAATTTACTCTCTATAACTGGACTAGTTGAGTCCATTCTGCATGAAGGGCCAGAAAAGTAAAAGATAGAATTGGTAATGTGTTTATTTCAAGAAGGATATCAAAGAATACAATATTTTTGACTTTGATTCGGCAGTAAAGATAATGACATATTTACTGATGAGTGTGGACTCTTTTTCAAGGTGATGCCTGACACGAGCCTCGGTATGAGGAGTGACAAATGTAAGAGTGGAAAACTTTCTAGAGTCACTTCTGTACTGGTAAAACCCCAGATGGTACAATTAAATTATCTCTAATTATTTTATGTCCCCTAATCAAGATTCATGGGAATTTGCTTTTATATCAGTAGATGCATTTCCTTACTAACTACTCATATTGTTGTTTCCAAATTAATGCCACTTTATAAGTCGAAAGAGACTTCGTGGCTATCTTGTCAACCGGATTAAAACTGTATTTTTTTCATGGAAGCACCCATCTGAAAGCCTATGTATTTTTTAAATAAAATCATATTTACTAAGAAATGCATCCTATTCATTTCAGTGGCATTTTTTTCTGGGTAATTGTACTCAATAATCCAATGATGCAACCCTTAACTTTCACCTCAATAGTAGCAGCCAGATATGAGCATGCATATTGCTAGATTCATAGTTTTTCACTCAGAAGATGTTTGTCTCCTGATACAGAATTTCACTTTTCCAATATCTGAGAAGCAATAAAATGGCAGCTTATGATGCAGGAGAAAGGATACTTGTCCCTTTAAAAGACAGATGAGGCGGCTTATATTATCTCTCTTCTATGTAAATAATAATGTGGAATCCTTGGCACTCTCTGAATAACTCATGAGATTGGTTGGGGTTTTTTGTTGTTGTTGTTTTGCCTTTAGTACACATATTGTATGCATCTTACTCAAGTTTTTTCCCCACATGCTTACTGTATACAATTTAGTTTATAGTTTTATTTCTGTCCCTGTTTTCCAAGACTTCTGGGAATATCAATCAATTCTAGTTCAAAAAACTAGAAACTTCTTTCTTAATGAATTAAACTATTAAACATGTGCAAAGATCCATTTCCAAAGTTCTGAATTATTTTCACTACATTACTTTTGATCAGAATATAGAAAGACATCATCTGGAAGAGTCATACAATTCTTCTTTGTGTAAAGTTTTTTAAATGATGCTTTTTGACATATTTTATTTTATTTATTTATTTTTGTCAATTGCTTACAAAATAATAGGTAGAAGTAAAAACATAGCTATGAATACATGGATCTATATAAGAAAAAAAATAAAAATAAAAGAAACAATAGGAGAGGGACGGTAGGCACGTTGGTGCACTTATGCATGCCCCCCTACAGACCTTTTAGGCACCTGGCTGTTCAAATGATTCTCTCAAAATATTATAATGAGTTCTTAAACAATAATATAATCATGTATTTGTCACTGCTATTTCATTTTCCCCTTTTTGCCAAGCACACACTTATACACACAGACTTATATACACAATGAGAAAGCCCATATTCAATATTTTTTCAGTCAGAAAAACCACCATGTAATCCAAGTAGTGTCAGTGAGGTCAATGGAGCAGGAATAATAGATACGTATCATGACCCTGAGTGGGAGTGGGGGAAAAAGAGAAACCATGTGAAGTTCCATATAGCAGAGAATGTTTAAATTTTAAGACAAAAGAACTTGGTTATTTTGAGTGTTGGCCCTCAAAGTTTGTAATGGGTTGAATGGATCTAATCAAGTTATGGTAGATCTTTAATGGGGGGGGGGGGGTCAGGCATGTTCTTCCTCAAGGAAGGAAAATGGCTCTCTACCCAGACAGGCACTTCAGAGGTGGCATTCAGCAGGTTCTGACCAGCTCTGAAGAACCCGTAGGGGAAATTTTGAGTAGTTCAAAGAACCGGTAATAACCTTCCCCCAGGAGTGGGGAGGGAATGGAGATTTTACAGTATCTTTCTCTGCCACACCCACCAAGCCGCACCCACCAAGCCACGCCCACAGAACTGGTAGTAAAAAAGTCTTGAATCCCACCACTGAGGCACTTGTCATTTTAGTTGTTCTTGTCCTGTGTTCCTGCTGGCTTGACTGTAAACCAATAAAATCCTTCCACGACTGAGATCCTTTGGGGAAATTGTGCAAAGGATTTAGTCCGGACTGCCGGCTGTCATATTCCTTCTGCTGCCATACCTCCCACTATCCTTTTCTATCAGAAAAGTAATGGCCATGTTATCATTAGAGTCGTGTAGGTGAGATGGGTGGTACAGAAATTTAATAGAGATAGATAGATAGATAGATAGATAGATAGATAGATAGATAGATAGA